>CM061542.1:110602253-111162253 GCA_030864215.1 Capsicum pubescens
TCTCACTTACTAAACTTGGTGAATAACTGATGATCCATGAGAGTCTGAAGAACAATTCTGAGATGGTCTGAATGATCACGCTCAGTGCGAGAATAGACCAGAATATCATCTATGAAGACTATGACAAACATGTCCAAGTACTGCTTGAACACCCATTTCATCAAGTCCATGAAAGATGCAGGGGTATTGTTAAGACCAAAGGACATGACAAGAAATTCGAAGTGACCATACCGCGTAGGAAAGCTGTCTTCGGGATGTCACATTCTCTAACTCTAAGGTGATGATAGCCTGATCTGAGGTCTATCTTAGAGAATTAACTGACACCCTGAAGTTGGTCAAACAAGTCATCTATTCTAGGAAGTTGATGCATGTTCTTGACCGTAACTTTGTTGAGCTGATGGTAATCGATACACATCCTGAGAGAACCGTCTTTCTTGCGAACAAATAAGACTAGTGCACCCCATGGGTATACACTGGGCCTGATGAATCCCTTATCTAAGAGATCCTTCAACTGATCTTTCAGTTCCTTGAGTTTTGCTGGTGCCATTCTATATGGCGGAATAGAAATAGACTGAGTATCTGGGAGAAGATCTATGCCGAAGTCTATTTCCCTTTCGGGAGGAATGCCTAGAAGATCTTCGAGAAAGACATCAGAATATTCATTAACCACCGGAACTGATTTGATACTGGGAGATTTGGAACTGGAATCCTTAACATGCACGAGATGATACATACACCCTTTAGAAATTATTTTCCTTGCCCGAAGGTAGGAAATAAGCTGACCACTGAACGCTGAGGTACTACCCTTCTACTCTAGGACGGGCTCATTCAGGACTGAAATTGAACTATCCTATTTCTGCAGTTAACTGTGGCATAGCAGGAATGAAGCCAATCCATGCCGAGAATGACATCAAAGTCAGTCATCTCTAACTTGACTAAATTTGTTGACGTGGATTTCTAAAATATCATAATCGGGCAGTTCCTATATACCCGCTGAGTTATGATGGTTTTACCCATTGGGTAGAGACTGAAAAGGGCTCTGCTAAAATTTTAGGACTGATTCCAAAATCGTCTGCTATGTATGGAGTGACAAAAGACAAGGATGCACCTGGGTCTAGAAAATAATAAACATGAACATGGGAAATCTGTAACGTACCAATAACAACATCAGGAGAATTTTCCTGATCCTGTCGGGTCTGAAAAGCATAGAGTCTGTTTGGGCGTTGCCCACTAGTAGCACTAAAAGTGGCACCCTGCTGGTTCGGGTGATCGGATTGAGCTATGGAACGGTTCTGCTGACCCTGAGGACCTAGCTGAGGACACTCTCTAATCCTGTGGCCTATCTTGCCACAACTAAAATAGACATCACTACCGGCTCTATAAATACCCTTGTGGTTCTTACCACAAGCCTAATATAGGGGATTTGTTCGGGCACTGCTAACACTGCCCTGAGATTTAGAGCCTGGTTCTATATCTCTGTTGCCGTCTCTAAATTTTGGCACTGGGGCACTGGCAGAGGAAGGATCGGGAATACTGGCGGAAGAATGAGCTGGAGCTGATGACTTGGGACAAAACTGTGAACGATTTCCTTCCTCTGATTTAGGTTGAGCAAAACTGAAACTGCCTATCCTTGCTCTCTTGTTCTGTCTCTCCCTAGTCCTAACCCTCTGCTCCACTATTTGCTGAGCACGGGTCATGAGCCTGGATCAATTCATATCGCTGTTCAACATCGCAGATCTACACTCATTTACCACGCTATCATTCACCCCTGACATGAACTTGCTTATCTTAGCCCTGTTGTTTGCAACCACATGAGGGGCATATCTGGCTAGATGAGTAAATCTAAAAGAATACTCTCAAACTGTTATATTTCCCAGCCTGAGGTTGATGAGCCCAAGAACTTTGGCCTCTCTCAGCTCTTGGGGAAAGAATTTATCTAAGAAAGCCGTGACAAATTTCTCCCACTCAATAGGACCTGCATCATCTACCCTCTCAGACTTTCACTATTTCTGCCAAGTATGAGTGATATCCTGTAATTGGTATGCATCTAACTCAGCACTCTGAATAGAAGTAACTCCCATGATATCAATGACCTTATGTAATTGGTCAATGAATTCCTGAGGGTCTTCATCAGGCTTAGACTCGAAGAAAGATTGAGGGTTCATTCGGGTAAAGTCCCAAATCCTAGCTTCTACGAAATTAGACACTAGATTGGCTGGAATAACTGGTGGCCGTTTATTTTGGGTAGCCACAGACTGAGCAAGTGTGGTGAATGTGGCTCTAAACTCCGTATGAGAAACATGATCACCCAAAGGTTCTTCGGACTGAGGGGCTGACTGATTTCTTCTCTTAGGAGGCATGTTCTGAAATAAAGAGTAGAAGTGGATTATACTGAGAGACTGACTTATGATTATGCTCACTGGCATGACATGAATACTGAAAGAAGGGAAACTATTCTTAAACATCTCATAGCCTCTTTCACATAAATATGGCGCGCAACACACCCATGCACAAGACTCTACTAGATGCGGCTTTCAGACTTCCTAGGACTCTATTGAACGTTAGTCTCTGATACCAAGTTTGTAACACCCTAATTTTTTAAACCGGAATTCTACATGGTGCTTATGACCCCAAAGGACCATAAGCTAACCTATGACTGATATCTGTACCTGTGCACTGCAATATATTATGTAATAATGTTGAAAACATAAACATGTAGGCCATAAGGTTCAACTGAATAAAGAATCTGTAAAATAGTAATATTCGTGTGGGTGAAATATACCCAAAAAACAACTGAAAACTGAATCAAATCTGAACTAAATTTGAAAGCCTCTAAATACTGTCTGAATAAGGAGTTGAAGGAACATGTCTCCAACTAACTCCGTCTAGCAAAATTGAGCTAAAATAATATCGTATCATCCTCAAATGAAGAGGAATCATTGCACTCTGTATACTAGAATGCGGCTGCTACTGCTCGTCTGTAATTCGTGACTCTGAACCTATGGTGTAACATGTAAAGAAAGCACCATAGCGCAAATGCGTTAGTACAACTGGAGTACTGAGTATACGAGTGAGGTAGGCTAACGCAAAGGGTTTACATGCATGAATAATGCTAACTGAATGACTGATATAAACGTAAGAGTACAAATATACATACATAGTAACTAAGATCATGAGTACGTGATAGAAAAATATGTATGCTAATACAGGTTTACTAAAAACTAATATGGCTGAAACTGTAGTTCTGATAACATGGGCGACTGTGTCTGACAGTCTTGAATCTGATGGAACTTTATGAGTCCCGTGCTATAACTGAATTTGACTATATCTAACAGTCCTAGTATACTGATATCTGAAGAACTGTCTGAGTTCTTTTACTGAGACTGAGTCTAAAATTGTGGGAGGTAGTTGTTTAACCAACATGCCCCATGTGTGCCATTATGGCTAAGATGGGGTCTAATCTCTGCCCTAACTGGAGGGGTGTCAATACCGCGCCACTGGTAAGGACATTTGTGAGTGAACCTTAGCTAGAAGGTAATCGAAATAAGAGCGGTGAGAACCCTGAACTGACAGGTTAAGCCACCTCATCAACCCTAATCTAATAGGTTAAGATGTCTCAACCTATGCTCGCTACATAGTTCTGGAAGGCAAGGATGGCTGCTAAGAATTACACCCTAAACTTGTAGGTGAGTTCCCATCCTTGGGTTCACTCAGTGCTAACTTCTACTCCCATCTGAAGAGACTGAACATGATTCAAATGACTGTACATGGACTGATTAACTGACTTTTGTTGACTAACGAAATATTACTACTATCTGAGAGTTAACTGAGATCATGAGATTTTTGAGGTTTCCTGAGTCACATTACTGACTGAGTTCTATAGATTATAGCTTGACTGAGATTATCGTGACAACATAACATGGCTCTAGGCTCACGACTATATTTTTTGGGTATGAATACCCCCAGGACTCGATAGAAGGAAACTGACACACATGACATGACTTGATCACAAGATTGGAGTCCACAATTCATAATATCATAGGTAGGGGATCTTATACTTCATGTAGTTATTCATAATATTAAACATTGTAGGGATTGCATGGATATATTTCGTGTACATATTATACATATCCATTATCATACATGCTTCAACCACAACAATAGCAACACATTAATAGCATGGAATTTATATTTAAGTATATAGCTAACTTAGACTTGTCCTTTAGATATCATGGAACCATGTAAATATAAGTTCCTATCATCCCAAGCATTTTATCAAACACCTATTATGCATTCTTTAAGGCATAGGTGTGTTTCATAACTTGCACCATATTACACTACCTAAAGTTCATAGTTTTCAACTAACAACCATATATATTCCATGAAAGCACCTTTGGATATCATCTTAAAACTTAAACAACAATCATCAACATGTACATGCTCATATCACCACAAAAAGTTCACAAAATAGTATTTAAAACATGGTTCTTGAGCTCTATGAACGGATTGGATCCATAGATGAACACTACGCATACCTTAGATTAATAATCCGTGAAGATAGCAGTGAAATAAGCTTGGAATTTGAAACCCCCAATTGAACCGTAGACTTGTTCTTAGATGTTCTTGAGTGAATTTTGATAAAAATTAATGTAAAGAGCTGATTTGGGGCCTCAATCCCATGTTTGGGACTTATATAGGGGTGGAAAGATGACCCAAATACCCTTCTAGATGCATCACTTAATTTATGTGAAAATTACCCGATTTGGGCCCCTGGCGCGACGCGGAGACATCGTGTTTCCACCCATTTGTGACTTGGAAACTCACCGCGACGTGCTGGAATCACGGAGAGACATTGGAAATTGATGAACGTCATTTTGGCTTACGGCGCGACACGCCACAGACTGAAATGATGCTGCTGAAACTTTAAATCTCCATAACTTCTTCACCGGGTGTCCATTTTAAGCGAATTTGGAATCTACGAAAAGATTATTCAATTATCTACAATTTGAATGGAATAAATCTTCCAAAATACCACCTATAAACCAATTTATTCTCATTCAAAAAATGAACTATATGAAACCACACACGAAAACTTGGTGGATTCAAAAGTTCTTAGCTTGGCTTACACTAAGTGACTCTTATGAACATTCTTAACACATCATAATCTCTATTATCACTAGGATACTCATCCTAATTCATGTACTCAAATATGAATCATAGGATAGGAGGTTTCATGTGTAGGAACAACGGTTCATTTTCTAGCTTAGAAATATACGGGGCATTATACATGGTCATTTGTAAATGAGTATTGTCTTCCTATGGGAAATCAAGATATTTTCCAAATAAAATACCTTGGGTTTTGGTCCTTAGGATATTTCCTAGGTTTTTGGCTTCTGGACATCATACGAGTTGGGGTACTATTCGTATGGTAGGGTACGGATCGTATGGTCCAATCATATGCTATCCAGTATTGGTGGTGTTAGATGGTTGAGCTTCTAGAATGAGTACAACTTAGGTGGGTACGAGTCGTATGGTTGGGTTTTCCTTCACTTAATCTGAATCTTAGTAAAGTAACTTTGATCTGAGTATGAGTGGCTCACCATGGGTCGTGACATGGGATATGAGTCATATTGTCCATCTCGTATGTTGAACAGTGTCAACCCCTCTTAGTTTTATTATGGGTACGGCTTAAGGGTACTGGTTGTACCTTTGGATACGATTGGTCTTGGTGGTCATGTGTTGGACAATATTGGGATCCAAGGGAAGCCTAGGGTATGAGTGGTGGGTACCACTCTTATGATAGGGTACGGGTGGTATGGTTTCTGGTTTCTAAATATATGTTGGGGCTTTTTATTATAAATGCTTGGTTGTGGTTTTCCCATGTTTTAATTATGGATTTGCATGTTTTAATGGTGTATTGGACATTTGGTTGCATGAGAATAGTTAATTGGTATTTGGTTTTGGTTTTGGAAACACTATGCCCCCAATGTGTTTGATACAATGCCTATGAGATGTTTTTACTATATTATTAGACTTTTAATGGAACTATTGCATGGTATAACTTGGTAATGGAACCTAAAATGGTATAAATAGTGTAAGTGGTTTAGAATGATTAAATGGTAAGGTCTTAGTGGTTATGGTTGGTCTAATTGAAAGCCTTGTGGGGTACAAGGTAATACCCCAAGCATACATAATAATGATCACTTGTGGGGTACATGAGATTCCCCAAGTCAACTTAATAATGTAATCAATGGGTAAGTGGGAATCCCTTTACTTAAAGAGGATGGATAAGGACATTGCTTGCAATCTATAGTCGGTATGAAAATACCACTACTTATAGCCTTGGTTAATAATAAATGAAATAGTGGTTTGATTGTGTGGTAATGGTTTTAATTGGGTAATAATGAAGGAGTGTGATAGCTAATCGTGAAGGTGTGAGTCCAATGAACGGACACTGGAAACTCATGTTTACCGACATGATAATTGGTCATGGTGATCATATGTGATACTTACGGTGTACACGGGAATCACCTAAGTACACTTGTACATATGTATCATGGAGAGCGATGGGTAATCAGGAATCCCCTACTCTTATGGTATCTCTAGTTCATATGGCTACATGTATCAGGGCTTGTTCAGAGGGTTACACTAGACACATATAGTCCATGGGTTGTTCTAGGATGGTTAAACTACACATACCCAGGTTAATGGTTTTAAAGGCATGCTAAACCCGATTCTCTTTTCCAGCATGGTTATATATATATATGTATGGCTGTGAATGCATATGGTTGGTTTACTTGGTTTTAAATGTTGGAATTATTTTATCCTTATCTTGAGTACTTGCTAGCGTTCACCCGCTAACCCATCCTCGGGCAGTTGTATCCGCACATAATGCAGGAATCGGACATTCTACTCCTCCTGCTTAGTGATCGAATTTGGGATCAGCTCGGTTAGATTGATGTGGTGAGCTTCCATACTCCGAAAGGCTCCATTTCATATCATGGATGTCTTTATGTACTTTGGTTATTTCATGGATATTATTTTTGGCTATGGTTGGGGGTATGTCCCAACTGGATATTATTTTACTTTCGTTTAGAGGCTTTGTGGAACTACTATCGGTTGGAATAGGCAGTGTCGGTAGTGGTGTCAGCCTTAGTATTGGCATTGGTATTGGGGCTTATACCTTATGACTGAATTTATGATTGTTCCATCCTTATGTTATGTTATGGACAGTAACTTGGTTATTGTTTTGGTTTTGGTATAGTTACTAGATGGGTGGACTTGCTTAGGTTGGTCACGGTTATAGACCTATCCCAGAGCCTGGACTGGAACATTTATGCTATCTCATTATATATTCGAAATTCCTTCGATTCAGGGTATGCATTTGGATGGTTAGGTTGGGTATCGAGGGTGGTCCCCGGTCTTGGTTGGACTTGAGATGCCCATTATGACAAGGCCTCGGTTTGGGTCATGTCACCAAAGAAGCTTCCTCTGAAATAAGTATCCAATTTTTTATCTCAAATTATTTTTTTAAAGGTGTCCAAAGACTTTCCCTTGGCTGACTTAACCATGAAATCACCACTTAAATCTGTAGCACCATCGCACTGGATTCTCACATAATAACTATCAATGCTGAAGGTTTTGAACAACTCTCTAGTGGAAGGGCTATTAGCATTTGGTTCATCTCTTTTGAAATATTCCTCATCCCTACGTTCATTATCTTCTGCTTTTGATTGAGATATCACTTGTAAAGCAAGCTCATAAAGTGGTGGATGTAGCCTAGCTGCTTAACTTATTCCTTTACTTGGACTTGATTCAGTTTTTTTCTTTTGAGAGTCATATTATCTAAATATGACAGGAAAATAAAAAAAATATAATTTATTAATGAACCATTAAAAAAAGGATAACAGTAAATCTAACAAGTATAACACAGTAAAATAACAATTCCAACAGATCACTCATTTGTTGCAACAAGTGAGTTATCTATTACAACATATTACTAACATGTTGCAACGGATGAGTAATCTATTGGAAATAATAAAAATAGTTTTAATACTGTTGTGAATTCTTCCAACAGATCACTCATATGTTGAAATAGATAACTGATCTTTGCAATAAATCATTCATCTGTTGTAATATATGAGTGATCTGTTGGAACTATTATCAACTACAATATTGTTTAGATTTCTTCCAACAGAAGGTTCGTCTATAGCAATAGATGAATGGTCTGTTGGAAGAAATCAAAGTCTTATACATATCGTCTTGTTGAAATAGTTGATAGGATTTTATCCAACATAAGGTTCATCTGTTGGATCAGATGGTAAATCTGTTAGATTAGATAGTCAATTTGTTGCATCAAATGGTAATTTGTTGCGAAAAAATAGTAGAAAAATTTTGTTCAATGGAACAACAATAATGTCACCATTTAATATCAAAAACACCATTTTTATCAAAAGCAACAACAAACCAACCCAACAACACCAACACAACACACATATCAAGAATATTAATAGTGACCAAAAACACCAACATTGTTGTTTTATTTGTACAAACACAAACAACAAAATCAAACTCCAAAAATACAACAAACACCAATAAATTGAATCAATAGTTCAACAACAAGAACTATAATAACAACAAAAAATTATATTTCACTCCGGAAAAAGGAGAGAAGAAATACCAGAAACTAGAATTTTCTCCAGTCCCCATTTTAAATTTAAGCAATAACTATTGAAATTGTTAACCAATACTAGAGAAGTTGGCTCAAGTTCCTCTTTTTCTACCTAACTAAAAAGTCATAAATTTCTACCTGTGAAAAAATACATGGGACAATGAAGAACTCGAAACTATTATCGCCGGAGAGCAATGCTGTCACGTGGATTGATAGTTGAAAGACAAAAAGGAACTCGAATCCCAACTATTTTTCATCAGAGGTTAAAGTAGCTGGAGATTGAAGGTAGAAATTTAGATAACTTTTGGTTGGAAGAAGTTTGAAAGAAACTATCGAGAGAGAAAAGAGAGAGGAGAGAGACAGTTGATTTAGATAGGAGAAGGGTATGAGTTGATTTGTATTTTTCAAAAGATTAGAAAGTTTTAAAAATATTAATCAAGTCCACAATTAACTTAATCATGTTTCTGTAAGACCCCGTAAAACTTCTGAGCTTAATTCAGTCCTTTAAGCGTGTCAAGGGGTCCCAGAATTAGAAAATTCTAACGAAGTTCCCAGACTAAGCTTATTTAGCCTTCAAAAGTTGGTAATATCATCTCTCAATCTTAATGTCCTTTAATGTCCCGTATTTTCATTAATTCACGATCAGAAAGGTCAATAGGTGTTTCCAGATAAGTTTTAGATTTTTTGAAACATGTTTAGATCATGTTCGGAGTGCCAAAATAGTGGACCAATGCGATCTTGGTGAGCCCCATCGCCAATCGCATTGGTCAACATTTGTGTAGGATGCCAGAGCCAAAACTTCTAAGGCTCAATGTGATCATGGCACGATACATCGAGTATCACGTCGCTGCCATCAACGCGTTGCATCACTTGTAGAGTCGGTACCCAGTTTTTAGTCATTAAATGACCGCTTCCTCAAGGGAAAAGGGGTTAATTTTCCACCCCTATATAAGTCACAAACACGTAATTCAGCCCTATCTCACCCAAATTATAGTGGTTTCTCTCTCAAATCCATCACGAACAAGCTTAGGGATTCCAATTAAGGATCCAATTTCACGAATTTCACCATTTGTTTTCTAGAATCTTCCATCCAGGGTATGCATAGTGTTGATTTATGGATTCTTTTCATCCATAAAGCTCAAGAAACCTATTTCAAATTATAAATAATGATGTTTATGTTGTTGTTTGTTTTGTAACCATGTTTATCTTGTTGTACGATTACCAAGTTGGAATCTTTACGTGTTTTTCATGAAACTACGTTAGCATGCAAGTTGAAATCCATGAATGGAGTTGTTCATAATATGTAATTTGATGATTACACCTATGCCCTAAGTTGTGCATGTAAGGTGTTTGATAAAATGTCTAAGAGGATATAAATTGTGTACTATAGATCAATTGTAACCCATACGATAAATGCATGTTTTACCCTTATGTTCAAATGACTCCCATGCTATTGATGTGCAATGTAGATGTTTGTTGGAATGCTCATGATGTTAGAGTATGAAATTATGATACTTTTTATATGCATTCCTACCATGTAAAAGTTTATGATAACCATGTGCTTCATGAAATCCCCAACTTATTATATTATGGATTGTTGATGTTGGTCATGTATTCAAGAATGTCATGCCTTGTTAGTTTAAATATATGAATCATGGGGGTACTTGTACCTAACAACTTAGTTGTGTACCTAGAGACAGTGTCATGTTTTCATGATACTCTCAGTCAAGCCATGGTCAAAAGAACTCAGTCAGTCATGTGACTCAAGAAAGCTCAGTAATTTAGTAATCTCAATAGTATTTTGTAAGTTAACGGAACTTAGTTAACTCAGTCCAGTTTATCTTAGTTAATAATTTTCAGTATCTATTTAGATGGGAGTAGGATTTAGCATCAAGTGAACCCAAGGATGGGAACTCACCTGCCAGTGGAGGGTGTGATTCTTAGAAGCAATCCTTGCATTCTAGAACTACGTAACCAGCATAGGTTGAAACATCTAACCTACCAGTTGAGGGTTAATAAGGTGGATTACCTACTAGTTGAGGGTTCCCACCATTCTCATTTGAGTACTTTCCAGTTGATGGTCACTTACAGCTTGTCCTAACGGTGGTGCGGTATTGACACCCTTCCAATTGGGGTTACAAATTGGACCCCAACTCAGCTATATTACTTTATTTAGGGCATGTCGGTTATATGAATACTTCCCACAGTTACAGTTTCAGTCTCAGTCTTAGTAATAAAACTCAGATAGTTCTGCAGAATTCAGGACTGTCAGATACAGTCAACTCAGAACAGTATGAAACTCAATTAGTTCCATAAAAACCTAGACTATCAGATGTAGTTGCTCAATATTAGTTATTAATAACTTATGTTATCAGTATTCAGACTCAATAATTAGTGTCATCACGAATTCAGTTACAGTCATTTATTCATGCATGTATTCTCACATTCATGTTATTTAGTCAGTTAGCATTGTTCATGCATTTGAACCCTCTGCATTCAGCCTACCTCATATGCATACCAGTACATTTAATTGTATTGATGCATTTGTGCTATGGTGTTTTATACCATAGGTCTAGAAGCACGAGTTATAGAGTATCAGTAGCACTTCAAATTTCAGCAGCCAAATTTAGCAGTGAGTCCTTATCATTTGAGGACGATATTATTATTTATTTTATTATTTTGGTTTAGCTTTTAGTAAATGGAGTTAGTTAGGGAATGTACCATCAACTCCTTATTCAGACAGTTTGGTCAGTTAGAGGCTTTTCAGACTACAGTATGTTCAGACAGTTTATTTCAGTTCATATTTTGGTATTGATATACCGTACTCTCAGATATTATTTTTTATCCATTTTGAACCTTATGGCATATTCCAGTCTATTATTTCCATATTTTACATGATGTTATACAGTATTCAGGTACAGACATTAGTCATGGGTTATCTTGTGGTCCTTCGGGGTCATGAACACTGTGTAGCATTCTGTGTACCAGATTCGGGGTGTTACAAACTTGGTATCACAGGCTAAGGTCTAATAGTGTCCTAGGAAGTCTGAAAGCCGCATCTAGTAGAGTCTTGTACATGGGTCTGTTGCACGGCACACTTATGTGTAGGAGGCTATAAGATGTTTAGGAACAATTTTCCATTTTTCAGTATTCATGTTGTTCTATTGAGCATAATCTCAAGTTAATCTCTAAGTATAATCCCTTTCTCTTCCATTTACAGAACATGTCTCCCTAGACGAGAACTGGGAATCAGTCATCCCCTTAGCCCGAAGATCCTTTGGGAGAGCATGTCTCTCATGTAGAGTTTAGAGCTACATTCACTACTCTTGATCAGTCAGTTGTTGCTCAGAATAAACGACTAGCTGTCATTCCATCCAATCTAGTTGCCAATTCAACTCCATCCAGGATTCGAGACTTCACCCGAATGAATCCTCCATCCTTTTTTGGGTCTAATTCAGAAGAGGATCCTCAGGAATTCCTTGACCAAGTTTAGAAGGTTACATACATCATAGGGGTGTCAGCTATTGAGAGTGCTGAGCAAGTGGCATATCAGTTGCAGGATGTTGCTCACACTTAGTTAAAGTAGTGTAAGTTAGAGAGGTCAGTTGATACAGGATCCATAGAATGGGAGTAGTTTGTCACCGTATTCTTAGATAGATTCTTTCCCCTAGAGTTGGGAGAATCTAAGGTGTTAGAATTTATCAACCTCAGGTAGGGCAACATGACGGTGAAAGAGTATTCTCTTAAGTTTACAAAATTAGCCAGATATGCTCCTCATGTGGTTGTAAATAGCAGGGCCAAGATGAGTAAGTTTGTTTCTGGGGTGAACGGTAGTATGGTCAATGAGGGCAGGTCCGCGATATTGAATAGTGACATAAACATAGCCAGGCTTATGACTCATGCTCAGTAGATAGAAGACAAAAAGGTTAAGAAGAGGAAAAAATAGAATAAGAGAGTAAGGATAGGTGGTTTCAACTTTGCTCAGCCTAAGTTAGAGGGAGGAAACCATTCTTAGTTTCTTCCTAAGTCATCAGTTCCAACTTCTTCTTCAGCCAGTGCTCCAGCTCCTAAGTTCAGGGATGGTAATATAGATAGGGCACCAGGCTCTAAGTCTTAGGGAAGCATTCATAATTCCCAAACTAATCTTCTTTGTCAGACTTGTGGCAAACACCATCAGGGTATTTGTAAAGCTGGAAGCGATATTTGTTTCGAATATGGCAAACCAGGCCACAGAGTCAGAGATTGTCCTCAGATAGGTTCCCAGAGTCAGCAGAACCGTTCCTCATCTCAGTCCGGTCATCCAAATCAGTAGGGTGCCAATTCCAGTGCTACTAGTGGACAACACCTAAATAAACTTTATGCTCTCCAGTCCCGGCAAGATCAGGAAAATTCTCCTGATTGATTACTGGTTTGTTATAGATTTTTCACTTGCATGTTTATGCTTTGCTAGATCCAAGAACTTCCTTGTATTTCATTACTCCTTATCTAGCAGTTGATTTTGGAGTCAGTCCTAATATTCTAGCGGATCCCTTCTCAGTCTCTACCCTAGTGGGTAAAACCATCATAGCCCGATGGGTATACAGGAACTTTTCGGGTATGATATTTCAGAAAGTCACCTCAGTAGATTTAGTCGAATTAGAGATGACTGATTTTGATGTCATTCTCGACATGGATTGGCTTCATTCCTTCCATGCCACAGTCAATTGTAGAAACACAATTGTCCAGTTTTAGTTTCCGAATGAACCCGTCTTGGAGTGGAGAGGTAATACTTCAGCTTTCAGAGGTCAACTTGTTTCCTACCTTCGAGCATAGAAAATGATATCTAAGGGATGTGTCTATCACCTTGTTCATGTTAAGGACTCTAGTTCCATAACTCCCAACCTTGAGTCAGTCCCAGTCGTGAATGAATATTCAGATGTCTTTCTTGAAGATCATTTAGGAATTCCTCCCGAAAGGGAAATAGACTTCGGCATTGATCTTTTTCCAGATAATCAACCTATATCTATTCCTACATGCATAATCGCACCAGCAGAACTCAAATAATTTAAAGAACATTTGAAGAACCTCTTAGATAAGGGATTTATCAGACCCATATTTCCCCGTGAGGTTCACCAGTCTTATTCGTGCGAAAGAAAAATAGTTTTCTCAGAATGTGCATTCATTACCGTCAGCTCAATAAAGTCACGATCAAGAACAAGTATCCACTTCCCAGAATCAATGACTTGTTTGACCAACTTTAAGGTGCCAGCTATTTCTCTAAGATAGAACTCAGATCATGCTATCATCAGCTCAGAGTCAGAGAATGTGACATTACAAAAATAGCCTTCCGTACTCGGTATGGTCACTTCAAATTCCTAGTCATGTCCTTTGGTCTTACCAATGCCCCAGAAGCTTTCATGAACTTGATGAACCGTGTATTCAAGCAGTACTTGTACATGTTCGTCATAGTCTTCATAAATGATATCCTTGTCTATTCCTGCAGTGAGCGTGATCATGCAGACCATCTCAGAATTGTGCTTTAGACTCTCAGAGATCATCAGTTGTTCACCAAATTCAGTAATTGGGAATTTTGGCTAAGGTCAGTTGCATTCCTTGGTCATATCATTTTCGGTGATGGCATTAGGTTTGATCCTCAAAAGACCGAAGTAGTAAGAAACTGGCCCAGACCTGTATCTCCATCAGATAACAGGAGTTTCATGGGTTTGGCTGGCTATTACAAATAGTTTGTTGAGGTATTCTATTCTATTGCATCCCTTATGTCCAGATTGACTCAGAAGAAATTTAAGTTTTAGTGGTCAGATCTTTGCGAGAAGAGTTTTTAGGTGTTAAAGACACAACTCACCTCAGCTCAAGTCTTAGCTCTTCCAGATGGTTCAGATGGTTTTATGGTGTAGTGTGATGCCTCTAGAGTAGGTTTGGGTTGTTTCCTCATACAACATGGTAAGGTCATTGCCTACGCCTCCAGACAGCTTAAACCCCATGAGAAGAATTATCCGACTTATGATCTTGAGTTAGAGACATAGGATTTTCCTTAAAGATTTAGAGGCATTACTTGTATGGGGTGTATGTAGATGTGTTCACATATCATTAGAGCCTTAAGTGTGTCTTTTCTTAGAAAGATCTCAATCTTCATCAGAGAAGGTGGTTAGAGCTCTTGAAAGATTACGACATGAGTGTCTTTTATCATTCGGGCAAGGCTAATATAGTGGCTGACGCTCTTAGTAGACTGTTTATGGGTAGTGTTTCTTATGTTGAGAGCAGTAAGAAGAAGTTAGCTCAGGAAGTTTATCAGCTTGCCCGACTAGGTGTCCGCCTAGTTGATTCAGCAGAGGGTAATATATGAGTTCAGAGTAGTTCAGAATCATCTCTAGTTTTTGAGGTGAAAGAAAATCAGGATTGAGATCCCACTCTTGTCAAGTTGAAAGAGTCAGTCAAGGATCAGAAAGTAGAGGTTTTCCCCTAAGGGAGAGATGGTGTTTTGTTTTGTCAGGGTCATCTCTGTGTGCCAGGTGTAGATGATTTAAGGCAACAAATTCTTACAAAAATGCATGGTGTGCGCTACTTTATTCATCCAGGGGACACTAATATGTACCGCATCATGTGGGAAATCTATAGGTGGAGTGGGATAAAGAGAGATGTTGCAGAGTTTGTGGCTAAGTGTTCTACATGTTAGCAGGTTAAGATAGAGCATCAGAAACGTAGTAGGTCTATGCAGGAGTTCAGTATTCCTACTTAGAAGTGGGAAGAAGTGAACATGGACTTCGTGATGGGTTTTCCTCGTACTCGTCATTAGCATGATTCAATTTGGGTCATTACAAATAGAATGACCAAATCAACTCATTTTCTTACAGTCCATACCTCTTATTCGGCCAAGGATTATGCCAAACTCTACATCAGAGAGTTGTTCAGATTACATGGTGTTTCATTATCTATTATCTCAGACAAAGGTACCCAGTTCACCTCTCATTTCTGGAAAGCATTCCAAATGGGTCTTGGTACCCAAGTTCATCTTAGTAAAACTTTCCATCCTTAGATAGATGGTCAAGCAGAAAGGACCATTCAGACTTTAGAAGATATGATAAGGGCGTGTGAAATTGATTTCAAGGGTAGTAAGGATGACCACTTGCCTTTGTTTGAGTTAGCATACAACAACAGCTATTATTCTAGTATTCAGATGGCTCTATTCGAAGATCTTTATGGTAGGAGATGTAGATCTCCAATCGGTTGGTTTGAAGTTAGTGAGGCTATAATCCTAGGTCCTGACTTAGTATTCAATGCCATAGAAAAAGTCCAGTTGATCAGAGAAAGATTCTGGGCTGACCAGAGCCGACATAAGTCTTATGCAGATGTGCGCAGAAAGGATCTCAAGTTTGAGATTGGTGATTATGTTTATCGAAAGATCTCTCCCATAAAGAGAGTGAAGCGGTTTGGCAAGAAAGGAAAGCTCAGTCCCCGATATGTCTGTCCTTTCAAAATTCTCAGTCGCTTTGGTAAGGTAGCTTATGAGCTCAAATTACCTTTAGATCTAGCCTCAGTTCATCCAGTCTTCCATGTCTCTTTGCTCAAGAAGTGCATAGGTGACCCAGCAATTGTAGTCCCTATTTAGAGCATAGATGTTCAGAACGGCCTCTCTTATGAAGAGATTCCAGTCGAAATTCTTAACTATCAGACTCGTAGACTAAGGAACAAAGAAATCCCTTTAGTCAAAGTTGTTTGGCGAAATCAGTCCGTTGAGGGAGCTACTTGGGAAGCAGAAACAGACATGTGTACCAATTACCCTCACCTCTTCTCCGCTAACTCAGATCTAGCTCAAGGTAATAGTTCTCCTTAAACTTTTAAGTTACATGTTCAGATTTCAGTTACAACTTGGTATCCAGTTCATGTTCTAAATTCCATCATAAACTTGGTATTAAATACTATTGCATATTCAGTCATGCATTCATGTATTAGTTCAGTCATATAATCATGCATCAAATATGCATTCTCATATGAGAAACTAAGTTCATCAAAACACTCAGTCATGCATTCATGAATTAGTCAGAGAAGATAGTTAGAGCTCTAAAAAGATTACAACGTGAGTGTCTTTTATCAACCGGGAAAGGCTAATATAGTGGCCGACGCTCTCAGTAGACTGTCTATGTGTAGTGTTGCTCATGTTAAGATCAGTAAGGAGAAGTTAGCTCAGGAAGTTCATCAGCTTGCCCGACTAAGTGTTCGCCTAGTTTAGTCAGCAGAGGGTAATATATGGGTTCAGAGTAGTTCAGAATCATTTCCAGTTTTCAAGGTAAAAGAAAATCAGGATAGAGATCCCAATCTTGTCAAGTTGAAAGAGTCAGTCAAGGATCAGAAAGTAGAGGTTTTCTCCCAAGGGGGAGATGGTGTTTTTCATTGTCAGGGTCATCTCTGTGTGCCAGGTGTCAATGACTTGAGGCAACGAATTCTTGCAGAATTGCATGGTGTGCGCTACTCTATTCATTCAGGGGCCACTAAGATGTACCACCACTTATGAGAGATCTATTGGTAGAGTGGGATAAAGAGAGATGTTGCAGAGTTTATGGCTAATTGCTCTATATGTCAGCAGGTTAAGATAGAGCATCAGAAACCTAATGGGTCCATGCAAGAGTTCAATATTCCTACTTGGAAGTGGGAAGAAGTGAACATGGACTTCATGATGAATTTGCCTCGTACTTGTCATCTGCATGATTCAGTTTGGGTCATTGTAGACAGGATGACCAAATCAGCTCATTTTCTTCCAGTCCATACCTCTTATTCGGCCGAGGATTATGCCAAACTCTACATCAGAGAATTGGTCAGATTGCACGATGTTCCATTATCTATTATCTCAGACAGAGGTACTCAGTTCACCTCTTATTTCTGGAAAGCATTCCAAAATGGTCTTGGTATCCAAGTTCATCTCAGTACAACCTTCTATCCTCAGACAAATGGTCAATAAGAAAGGACCATTCAGACTTTAGAAGATATGCTAAGGGTGTGTGCAATTGATTTCAAGGGTAGTTGGGAGGACCACTTTTCTTTGTTTAAGTTTGCATACAATAACAGCTATTATTCCAGTATTTGAATGGCTCCATTCAAAGATCTCTATGGTAGGAGATGTAGATCTCCAATCGGTTGGTTCAAAGTTAGTGAGACCGCAGTCCTAGGGCCTGACTTAGTTTTCAATACCTTAGAAAAAGTCTAGTTGATCAGAGAAAAACTCCGGGCTGCCCAGAGGCGATAAAAGACTTATGCAGATGTGCGTAGAAAGGATCTCAAGTTTGAGATTGGTGATTATGTTTATCTAAATATCTCTCCCATGAAGGGAGTAAAGCAGTTCGGCAAGAAGGGAAAGCTTAGTCCCCGATATGTCGATCCCTTCAAAATTCTCAGTCGCTTCGGCAAGGTACCTTATGTGCTCGAATTGCCTTCAGATCTAGCCTCAGTTCATCCAGTCTTCCATATCTTTTTGCTCAAGAAGTGCATAGGTGACCCAACAGTTGTAGTCCTTATTCAGAGCATTCCAGTTAAAATTTTTGACTATCAAACTTGTAGAATGAGGAACAAAGAAGTCCCTCTTGTCAAAGTTCTTTGGAAGAATCAGTCCATTGAGGGAGCTTCTTGGGAAATAGAAGCAAACATGCGAACCAAGTAGCCTCACCTCTTCTCTGATAACTCAGATCTAGATCAAGGTAATAGTTCTCCTTCAGCTTTTAAGTTTCATCTTCAAATTTCAGTTACAACTTGGTATCCAGTTCATGTTTTGAATTCCATTATAAACTTGGTATTAAATACTATTGCATATTAAGTCATGCATTCATGTATCAGTTCAGTCATATAATCATGCATCAGATATGCAATCTCATTGTGAGAAACTCAGTTAATCAGAACACTCAGTCATGCATACATGAATCAGTTACACATGCATCAGATATGCATGCTCAGTATGGTGTATTCAGTTATTAGTCATGTCAGTCATGGAATCATGTTTCAGTTGCTCATGTTCAGTATGTACGTCAGTTTATCTCTTCTCCCCTCTCAGTTAGTCTCATTCGAGGATGAATGTTCTCAAGGGGGAGATATTGTAAGACCCCGCAAAACTTCTGAGATTAATTCAGTCCTTTAAGCTTATGAAGGGGTCCCAAACTTAGAAAACTCTAACCAAGTTCCCAGACTTATCCTATTTTGGCCTCAAAAAGTTGGCAATATCATCTAGCCATCTTAATGTCCTTTAATGGCCCGTATTTTCACTAATTCATGATCAGGAAGGTCAATAGGTGTTCCCAGATAAGTTTTGGATTTTTTGAAACATGTTTATATCATGTTCAGAATCCCAAAATAGTGGACCAATGTGATCTTGGCGCGCCACGTCGCCAATCACGTTGGTCAATATTTGTGCAGGCTGCCAGAGCCTAAACTTCTAAGGCTCAACGTGATCATGGCGCGACACATCAAGTATCGCATCGCAACAATCAACGTGTTGCGTGGCTTGTAGAGTCGGCACCTAATTATTAGTAATTAAATAACTGCATCCTCAAGGGCAAAAGGGTTAATTTCCCACCCTTATATAAGTCACAAACACGTAATTCAGCCCTATTTCACCTAAATTATAGTGGTTTATCTCTCAAATCAATCAAGAACAAGCTTAGGGTTTCCAATTGAGGATCCAATTTCAAGAATTTCACCATTTATTTTCAAGAATCTTCCATCCAAGGTATGCATAGTGTTGATTTATGGATTCCTTTTATCCATAAATCTCAAGAACCCTATTTCAAATAATAACTCATGATGTTTATGTTGTGGTTTGTTTTGTAACCATGTTTATATTGTTGTACGATTCCCAAGTTGGAATCTTTATATGTTTTCATAAAACTACGTTAGCATGCAAATTGAAATCCATGAATGGAGTAGTTCGTAATGTGCAATTTGATGATTACACTTATGCCCCAAGTTGTGCATGTAAGGTGTTTGATAAAATTCCTAAGAGGATAGAAATTGTATATTATAGCTCAATTGTAACCCATATGATAAATGCATGTCTTACCCTTATGTTCAAATGACTCCCATGCTATTGATGTGCAATGTAGATGTTTGTTGGAATCTCATGATGTTAGAGTATGAAATTATGATACTTATTATATGCATTCCTACCATGTACAAGTTTATAATAACCACGTGCTTCATGAAATCCCCAACTTATTATATTGTGGATTGTTGATGTTGGTCATGTATTCAAGAACGTCATGCCTTGTCAGTTTCCCTCTATCGAGTCCTAGGGGTACTTTTACCCGACAAATTAGTTGTGTTCCTAGAGCCAGTTTTATGTTTTCACGATACTCTCAGTCAAGCCATGGTCAATAGAACTCAGTCAGTCATGTGACACAGGAAATTTAAGTAATTCAGTAATCTCAGTAGTATCCATCAGTCAACGAAACTTAGTTAACTCAGTCCAGTTCATCTCAGTTAATCATGTTCAGTGTCTATTCAGATGGGAGTAGGATTTAGCACCGAGTGAACCCAAGGATGGGAACTCACCTGCTAGTAGAAGGTGTGATTCTTAAAAGCAATCCTTGCATTCTTAAACTACGTAGCCAGCGTAGGTTGAGACATCTAACCTACCAGTTGAGGGTTGATGAGGTGGCTTACCTGACAGTTGAGGGTTCCCACTATTCTCATTTGAGTACCTGTCTGTTGAGGATCACTCACAGCTTTTCCTTACCAGTAGCGTGGTATTGACACCCTTCCAATTGGGGTTACAGATTGGACCCCAACTCAGCTATATTGATTTATTTAGGGCATGTTGGTTAGATGACTACTTCCCACAGTTACAGTTTCAGCCTCAGTCTCAATAATAGAACTCTGATAGTTCTACAGAATTCAGGATTGTCAGATACAGTCAACTCAAAATAGTATGAAACTCAGCTAGTTCCATCAGAACCTATATAATCAAATACAGTCGCTCAGTATCAGTTATTAGTAACTCATGTTATCAGTATTCTAACTCAGTAGTCAGTATCATCACGAATTTAGTTGCAGTCATTTATTCATGCATGTATTCTCACGTTCATGTTATATAGTCAGTTAGCATTGTTCATCTATTTGAACCCTCTGCATTCAGTCTACCTCACATATATACCAGTACATTCAATCATCCTAACGCATTTGTGCTATGGTGTTTTATACCATAGGTCCATAAGCACAAGTTCCAGAGCATTAGTAGCACTCCAAATTTCAGCAACCAGATTTAGGAGTGAGTCCTCATCATTCGAGGACGATATTATTATTTATTTCATTATTTTAGTTTAGATTTTAGTATATGGAGTTAGTTGGGGTCATGTCCCATCAACTCCTTATTCAGACAGTTCAGTCTGTTAGAGGCTTTTTAGACTACAACATGTTTAGACAGTTTATTTCAGTTCATGTTTTGGTATTGATATACCGTACTCTCAGATATTATGTTTTATCTATTTTGAACCTTAAGGCATGTTTCTATCTATTATTTCCACATTTTACATGATGTTATACAGTATTCAGGTATAGACATCAGTCATGGGTTAGCTTGTGTTCCTTTGGGGTCATGAGCACCGTGTAGCATTCTAGGTACCAGATTCGAGGCATTACAAACTTGGTATTAGAGCCTAAGGTGCATCAGATATGCATTCTCAGTATAGTGTATTCTGTTATCAGTCATGTGAGTCATGGAATCATGTTTCAGTTGCTCATGTTCAGTATGTATGTCAGTTTATCTCTTCTTCCCTCTCAGTCAGTTACATTGGAGGACGAATGCTCTCAAGGGGGAGATATTTTAAGACCCCACAAAACTTCTAAGCTTAATTCAGTCCTTTAAGCTTGTCAAGGGGTCCTAGACTTAGAAAATTCTAACCAAGTTCCCAGACTTAGCCTATTTTGGACTTTAAAAGTTGGCAATCTCATCTCGCCATCTTAATGTCCTTTAATGTCCTGTATTTTCATTAATTCACGATCAGGAAGGTCAATAGGTGTTCTCGGAAAAGTTTTGGGTTTATCAAAACATGTTTAGATCATGTTCGGAGTCCCAAAATAGTGGACCAATGCAATCTTAGCGTGCCGTGTCTCCAATTGCGTTGGTCAATATTTGTGTAGGCTACTAGAGCCAAAACTTCTGAGGCTTAACATGATCATTGCATGATGGGTCAAGTATCGCATTGCAGCATCAACACATCGCGTCGCTTATAGCATCAGCACCCAATTTTTAGTCATTAAATGACCACATCCTCAAGGGTAAAAGGGCCAATTTCCCACTCCTATATAAGTCACAAACACGTAATTCAACCCTATTTCACCCAAATTATAGTGGTTTCTCTCTCAAATCCATCAAGAACAAGCTTAGGGTTTCCGATTGAGGATCCAATTTCAAGAATTTCACCATTTGTTTTCTAGAATCTTCCATCCAAGGTATGCATAGTGTTGATTTATGGATTACTTTTATCCATAAAGCTTAAGAACCCTATTTCAAATTATAAATCATGATGTTTATATCGTGGGTTGTTTTATAACCATGTTTATCTTGTTGTATGATTCCCAAGTTGGAATCTTTATGTGTTTTTCATGAAACTACGTTAGCAAGCAAGTTGAAATCCATGAATGGAGTTGTTCATAATGTGTAATTTGATGATTATACTTATTCCCTAAGTTGTGCATGTAAGGTGTTTGATAAAATGCCTAAGAGCATAGAAATTGTGTATTATAGCTCAATTGCAACCCATATGATAAATGCATGTCTTACCCTTATGTTCAAATGACTCCCATGCTATTGATGTGCAATGTAGATATTTGGTGGAATGATCATGATGTTAGAGTATGAAATTATGATACTTATTATATGCATTCCTACCATGTACAAGTTTATGATAATCATGTGCTTCATGAAATCCCCAACTTATTATATTGTGGATTATTGATGTTGGTCATGTATTGAAGAACGTCATGCCTTGTCAGTTTCCCTCTATCGAGTCCTAGGGGTACTTGTACCCAACTACTTAGTTGTGTGCCTAGAGCAAGTGTCATGTTTTAACAATACTCTCAGTCAAGCCATGGTCAATAGAACTCAGTCATTCATGTGACTCAAGAAAGCTCAGTAATTCAGTAATCTCAGTAGTATTCCGTCAGTCGACAAAACTCAGTTAAC
The DNA here is from genome assembly GCA_030864215.1 of Capsicum pubescens. Classification (NCBI taxonomy): domain Eukaryota; kingdom Viridiplantae; phylum Streptophyta; class Magnoliopsida; order Solanales; family Solanaceae; genus Capsicum; species Capsicum pubescens. Next base: position 110,625,086 of record CM061542.1, read on the forward strand.
TCAGTCCAGTTCTGCTCAGTTAATCATGTTCCATGTCTATTCAGATAGGAGTAGGATTTAGCATCGAGTGAACCCAAGGGTGGGAACTTACCTGCCAGTAGAGGGTGTGATTTTTAGAAGCAATCCTTACGTTCTAGAACTACGTAGCCAGCATAGGTTGAGACATCTAACCTTTCATTTTAGGTTTGATGAGGTGTCTTACCTTTCAGTTAAGGGTTCCCACCGTTCTCATTTTAGTTCCTGCCAGTTGAGGGTCACTCACAGCATATCCTTACCGATGGCGCAGTATTGACACCCTTCCAATTGGGGTTACAATTAGACCCCAACTCAGCTATATTGCTTTATTTGGGGCATGTGGGTTAGATGACTACTTCCCACCGTTATAGTTTCAGTATCAGTCTCAGTAATAGAACTCAGGTAGTTCTACAGAATTTAGGACTGTCAGATACAGTCAACTCAGAATAGTACGGAACTTAGCTAGTTCCATTAGAACCTAGACTGTCAGATACAGTCACTCAGTATCAGTTATTAGTAACTCATGTTATCAGTATTCAGACTCAGTAGTCAGTATCATCACGAATTGATTTATAGTCATTTATTCATGCATGTATTCTCACGTTCATGTTATATAGTCAGTTAACATTGTTCATGTATTTGAACCCTCTGCATTCAGCCTACCTCACATGCATACCAGTATATTCAATCGTACTGACGCATTTGCGCTATGGTGTTTTATACCATAGGTCCAAAAGCACGAGTTCTAGAGCATCAGTAACACTCTAAATTTCAGCAGCCAGATTTAGCAGTAAGTCCTCATCATTCGAGGATTATATTATTGTTTATTTCATTATTTCAGTTTAGCTTTCAGTAGATGGAGTTAGTTGGGGACATGTCCCATCAACTCCTTATTCAGACAGTTCATTCAGTTAGAGGCTTTTTATACTACAGTATGTTCAAACAGTTTATTTCAGTTCATGTTTTGGTATTGATATACTATACTCTCAGATATTATGTTTTATCTATTTTGAACCTTATGGCATGTTCCAGTCTGTTGTTTTTGCATTTTACATTATGTTATACAGTATTCAGGTACATACATCAGTCATGGGTTAGCTTGTGGTCCTTCGGGGTCATGAGCACCGTGTAGCATTCCGGGTACTAGATTTGGAGTGTTACAATTTGCTAATTATGTTTGAATATTTAAGTTGGTCAATATCACCAATCCTTCATTCAAGACTTAAAAGACACCTTTCCTTCAATTTTCTCAGGACTCTTTGACTATAGTTTCTAGTTTAAAGCTAATGAGAATCTTTTTTTCTTCAAAAAGTCTAATATTTTTAAATTTAAATATTTTTTATATTTTAATTTAAAACTCTTATTACAATATTATTAACCTTGTCCTAAAATTGTCGCGTGGCTTCTCAATAGGTTGTCACTTGCATATTTTAATGCATGTATAAAACATTCTTCTTTTCTTTAAAAATATCACATTTTTATATCAAATATTAAACTTAAAAATAAAGTTTACTTGAATTAACATGTTTGAATTTAAGTTTAAAGATAAATCTTGAGTCCTAAAAACGTGTCATCATGATCCAACACACATTAGGACTCTCCATCCTTTTACATTAATTTGAATTTCATTCAAATTCAAATTTCAAATATCAAATTAATTTGTTAAAAAATAGTTTGTTATTCTTTCTTATCCTTACTTTTTTTAAATGTGATGTATATTTACCTAATAATTTATAAATTTGAATTGAGATAATAATTAGAAACCAATGAGGTTATTATTGTTGTTGTTGTTGTTGTTATTGTAAAATAGTTACAGTTTATTTAGGATGCTTTGCCTATAGATTCCTAGTTTAAAGTTAATGAGAATTGTTTTTTCTTCAAAAGGTCTGATATTTTTAAATTTAAATATTTTTATCTTTTAATTTAAAATTTTTAGTACAATATTATTAACCTTGTCCTAAAGTTGCCACGTGGCTTCTCAATAGGTTGCCACTTGGCTAATTGTGATGTTTCGTCCTCTTCTTTATAATATACTAGTATAGTTACCCGCGCGATGCGCAGATAATATTAAAATACTTTTTCTAATTATTTCATTATGAAATGTCTTGTTCGAACATGTTAAATCATATCACCTAAAGTTCAACTTTCATTTTATATCTCAATGAAATATGAAAAAAAGAATCTACACCCACACCCACTTCCCACCCCTAACTCCCACCTGCACATCCATATCTATCCCCCACCTCCACCCTTAACTTCTAAAAAAACATTCTACCTCCCCCTCCTACACGCTTCCACCCCCACCCCAATCCCCCTAACTCTAACCAAATCTATAAAAAAAAATTCGTTATATTTTTTTATTACTGTATTCATAATTTAAATCTACACCCCCTCGCCTCCCCCTCCCTTTTTACTCAGTGTATATTTTTTTCTACTATATTTTAGTTACTTTATTTTTCTCTAATATGACATTGAATTAAATTATTTTTTGTGTAACACACATTAGCAGTTGAGTTTTCTCATCTCTTATCTCAAAATATAAAAATTGGAATAGATAAATCTTGTTTTGCACAACAAAAAAAAGAAAAAAAAATTAGAAGAAGACTCCAAAATAATCTAATTTGTTAGAATTTGTCTCCTTGTTTAAATTAATTAGACACTTTCACATCTATTGAAATTTAATTTTATCTCATATTTAATTTTAAATTTTTTTACTCACATTCAAAAAAAATTATTAACTTTTCCTAAGAATTCAAATGAATTGCATAATGTATGTAATATTTCTTGAATGTTAATTTAAAAAAAAAAGTAAATCATAAATTCAGTAAGAAATATAAGATTTTACTCGTTATAATTAAAAAAATACTTTTGAAAATTTAATTTATTTCTCAATCTTTATTTCATTGCCTATGATTTTTTTCATTGTTTAGATTTATCTATTATATTATATTTTAAATTATAATTTAATATTAATATAAAATATAAATAGAGATATAGGCTATTTATTTAAATTTATTGACTTTGTCCTAAGACCTATAAGAAATTCAATAAAGTAAGGAAATTTCTTGAATATGAATTTAAAGGACAAAAGTAAAATAAAAAATTCATTCTATATTATTTTTTAAAAGATAACTATGTAATCTGCATACAACATGTTTAAGATCTTATATTAAAAATTTACCTTTTTAGGCTATGATTTCATTTTGTATTTTTTTATTTTCTTTCTCTATATTATGGAACCAAATTTTATCTTTTAATTTTAAATTTTTATTACAATATTATTAACATTGTCCTAAAATTGTCACGTGACTTCTCAATAGGTTATCACTTGAATTATTTAATGCTTATAAAACCTTGTTCTTCTTTTTTAAAGAAAATTTTCACATTTTTATATTAGTTATTAAACTTAAAAATAGAGTTTTTTTGGAGGGGGTAAACAGACGATTATATTATATTATATATACAAGAACAACCTACAAAGAAATAGTTTATGGCAGGGCCACTATTTTTTCCTGTACTATTATACAAAGCCCCTGCATTTATTTTTTTCCTAATCTATATAGTCCATTTATATCCACTTCCAAAATATTCTTTATGGATGGAGAAGGGTCCCAAAACAACAGAGGTTCAGCAGAAGTAGTATTATGTACATTCATCTTACCAGCACGTCTACTAACTTATTTTGTTCTCTATAAACGTGATTTACCCACGGTTTACCCAGAGCCACAAGTATGTACCTGCAATCAGATAGTAAAGATGAGTTAGCATGGGATGATTCTTATAGGAGATTAACTAACTGCTGACAATCCAAATTTAGTTCTAGCAAGGTCAAATGGTATTTGAATGCTACCGATAGTCCTAGTAGGAGAGCATGGAGTTCAGCCTCTAAAGGGTATAATGTGGACACCTGCGTGATAAATCCTAAAAGCCAAGCTCCATCGTAGTTTCTAAAGACTCCAATTATAGTGACATGATCAGTTCCAGGTTTATAGGTCGCATCTGTATTAAGCATTTTGAAATCGGGTGTCGGTGGTTTCTATTTACCATACATAAGGATAGTATGCTTTGCAGGGTTTGTCTTTCCTGTCAAGAACCAAAATTCTATTGCAGGGGGTAATACAAAAGCTAGGTTAATTTGAAATTGCAAACCCTCGAAGGTGCATTTGTTATGGCCTAGCTAGATTGACCATAAGCTGAGGATAACCTTAGTAGGTATGGTAAAAAAGAAGGATTGGTGAAGTTTTATTTCAAAAAATCATCGGAGCCAAAATCGAGGGTGAGGATCCGTAAGAGTGGACGTAAGGCTTTCGATTTGTGTGAAGATGCCTAATTCCAACCAAAGCAGTTGTACCAACTTACACTTTAAGAAAAAATAGGTGACCGTTTTAGAGGAAGAACAATAAAAAGGACACAGAGGGGAGAAAACACAGTGGGTGTAATGTAGGTAAGAGGCGGTTGGGAGGCTATTGTGATTTGTAAGCCACACAAAATTTCTAAGCGTTGGCAGAATGTTTAACTTCTAGATCCACAAAAAATCTACATCATATTTGTCAGCTAGTACATTTTTTTAGTAAACGCAGTATAACAGGAAGAAACAGTGAGTATTTGTATGTCCCTAGATTATCCTGTCTGCAGAGGTGAGATCATAACATAGAAAATGAAATGATTCGATGCAGGAAGTTATGGTTTGCGGAAAATCAAAGGAAATTTGTGAAAAATACTAACGATTATTTACTTTATAGCAAGCAATCTTGACTTTTGATTTATACCTCTGGAGAGGCCCTTGAATAAGACTGTGAATAGAACATTTTGTCCCAATCCATGCGTCACAAAAGAAATTTATATGTTTTCCATTTGCAGGTTGCCATTGGAGACCTATTTGACATTGAGCCCACTCTATATTGAGGGCTTTTCAAATTCTTGAGTTGACTCCTTTGCGTCCTAAGTACTTGGATCGTAGAACATGTGCCCAGGAGGATTTGGAATGAAAAACATGCCAAATAGAGGATGCTAAGAGGTCTAAGTTCTTATGTGCTAGCCCTTGGACACCTAGGCCTCCAATGTTTTTGGGTTTCCTAATATCATTCCATTTAAGAGGTGAATCTTTCATTGGGTTGGAGTGGTACCCTAAAGGAAATTTCATTCATAGGCTTCCATTTTTTTAATAACATACCTCGGGAGTTGCAAAAGGTACATGACATGGTTGTAGAGACTATTAAGAGTTGATCGGATAAGAGTCGCTCTCCCAACAACATTATGGAAATTAGTTCCAACTTGCCAAATGGTTTTTAAAATTATCCAGAAGAAATTGGAAATCCTGTTTGGTTGGCTTGGACATGAACATAGGAAAGCCTAAATATTTTCCAAATTTGTGTCCCTCTTAGATATTAAGATCATTGGTCGTCTTTTCTTTGGTAAGGACAGAAACATTTTTGGAAAAGAATAATTTTGATTTGGGAAAATTTATTTTTTGGCCTGATACCACTCAAAGTGCTTAAATATTGTTGAAACAAAGGCGCAAGATATAGAGTCAACCGATGCACAAAGAGTAATGTCATCAGCAAACAATAAGTGAGAAATGGAAGGTGCACAAGCAATAATTTTAATAGAAGTCCAGAGGCAGTTATCGACTGCAGAGTCAATTCTACGAGAGGGTCTCTCCTTGTATAAAATAAATAAATAAATAAATAAATAAGGAGATAGAGTATCTTCTTGATGGATGCCTCTAGAAGGTAAAAAGAAAGAGGTAGTCGAGCCATTAATTAGAATTGAAATTGAAGTAGTGAAAATACAGGACATGATAAGATTCACCAACTTTGGATAGAATATATAGTAAAGGAGAGTGTCCTGATGAAAGACCATTCTAATCGATCAAAAGTTTTCTCAAGATCAATCTTTGCCAACATGTATCCTTTCCAATATTTGGTATTTTAGAGAAAATGCAGGAGATCCTGTACAAGCATTGCATTATTAGAAGTTTTGTGGTTTGTCTAAAAGCTTGATTGAGCTGACCCAATTATTAAGAAAAGGTTTGATCTGGTTGATAATTATATTGTAGGTCGTATTACAAAGGCTAATGGGTCTATACTGGGTAATTGATGCAGGATTTAGGATTTTAGGAATGAGGCAAATAAAAGTATTGTTTATTTCCTCTGGGATTATCCAGATTCTGAAGACATTAAAGTAGAACTCTTTAATAGAAAGGTGAACAAGGTCCTAATATTTTGGGAAAAAAAGGGATGGATGCCATCAGGACTTGGATATTTATAGGGCTTAAAGGAAAAGACCGAGTCAACTATTTTATTATAGTAAACAGGTCTTTCTAAATAATCCGCATCCACATTAGGGACAAAGTGATTGCATGCTTGGTGAAGGTGTCTAGTAGAATACATAAGATTGGTTAAGTAAAGTTTCAAAAAGAAAGAAGTCACATGGTCTACAACATCCTGCCTATCTACAATAAAATTTTCTACCAAATATCGGAGAGCAAAGATCCTATATTTGTGCCTTCGATAAATAGTGGATATATGGTAGAATTTTGTATTCGCATCACCATAATTAATCCAATGGATACGTGATTTCAGTTTCTAAAATTCTTGTTCAGCATGAAGCAACTCATTTAATTCCTGTGTAAGGGAAGCTTCTAGGTTTTAGAGGAAACTGCTCATTGGGTAGTAAGGTGACTTTTGGATTCCCCCTAATTGGTTTAGGAGACGCCTTTTCTTAGTAAAAGTATTTCTAAATAACTTTTTGTTCTATATGAAGACTTGGGACTGAAAGCATGATATAGAGTGTAACAGAGCATTATTAATTCTAAGCCAAGAGTCTTTAGTAACTGATGAAAATTAAGGATGTGCAGTCCAAATGGTTTCTAGTCTGAAAGGTTTATGTGATACAATAACTAGGTAGTTAATTGGAGGAGCAAAGGACAATGATCAAAGTGGGTGCGGGAGAGGTGCCTAACTGTGGATTAAGGAAATTATTGTTATTTGCAAACCTATCAAGGCGTTCAAGGATAGTTTTGTTATTCCTACATAGATTTGACCAAGTGTATTTACTGTCGGAAAAACCCAGGTCAATCATATGATAGTAATCTAAACACTAGGAAAATTTTATTAGTTCTAGAGAGATTTATTGGTAATCCTGCAAATATTTTTGTGGATTTGAAAATGTTATCAAAGTCTCAACCCATTAACTATGATCCCCTAAATGAGTCAGCCACACGTTTTAGATTCTCCCAAAGATAGTCTATCATACTTATTATTATAAGCATAAATAGCTAAAAATAACCATTAATTTTGGGAGGGGAGTACCTGAACCATACAGTGAATTTCTTGATGAGTCAGAGCGATATCCATAACATTCAAAGGGCCAGCTTGTCAAAGGATAACTATTCCTCTTGCTTGTCCCAAAGTCGGGACAGCAGTAACATTTGAGAAATGGAACTCATAGGACATAGTCTGATGATTTTTCCTATGGGATTCTAACAAGACCACTAAAGCAGGCTTAAGTAAGTCAAGGAGTTCCTTAAAGTGAAACTTAAAATCTGGGGAAGAAGATCTTGTACAGTTCTAAAAGAAAATTCATCGAACGATTAAAAGTAGAAGGCCTTCCAGAAGAAGAATCTAAAAGGTTAGTGTCTTCGGGGAGGGGACTCATAATTAGGGCATATTTTTCCACATCTGGGTTGAGGGTAGGCCTCATATGAATTGAGCACTTGTACATATTTTAGAGATAGTTTTCGCTTATTTTTTTTTACACAGTTCTTTGAGGAGGAATACCTGTACCTGACCCAGGAAGATAGATTTTATTATCGTCCCTTCTTCCGTATTTGATATTGTCGAAGATGGAAGAGAGCTTAGAAGAATAGGGTGAACTTGTGACTCGGGCTCCATGTCCACTACCGTCATATGAGGTTGTATCCATGGGTTATTTTCTCTCCTTGCAGTGGGTAGAACGGGAGTGTCAGGAGAGATTATCTTACAGCTGGAGGGTCGTTGAAGATTTTGTTCCTCTCATCATCCCTTTCATTATGATTTGAGCTAGGTCGCGAGGGTTTTGAATCAATACAAGACATGCTTGGCCATTCACTTTCATGGTAAAGGTGAGTGCATGACCCATTAGCACAACCTCCATCCATGTCTGGGGTGGGTAGAGAGGAATTGGGTTCATTGATGTGTAATTTTGGTAAGGAAATTGATCGTTCCCTTGTTTCATTGGCAGACAATATCAGTTGAGATGTCGGACTGGATAAGACGGACTGTGATGAATATGGAGATCCTTGAATGGACATTTTTTAATGTGAGTCATGATTTATAGAGGGATATGCAGTCATGATCCAACACATATTAGGACTCTCCATCTTTTTACATTAATTTGAATGAATGAAATTCAAATTTCAAATATCATATTAATTTGTTAAAAAAAGATTAGTTTGGTATTCTTCCTTATCCTTATTTTTAAAATGTGATGTACATTTACCTAATAATTTATATATTTGAATTGAGGTAATAATTTGAAACAAATGAGATTATTATTTATTATTATTATTATTATTATACATTTAATCAAATGTATTAAAATATCATATATTATCCACCACTACAACTACAACAGCTTGTATTACTACATTATTATTATTATTATTATTATTATTATTATTATTATTATTATTATTATTATTATTATTATTTACTACTATTACTACTAACACCCGACATGTGCTACTATTGTTACTGCTATTACTATATATTAATACATTATTATTATTATTATTATTATTATTATTATTATTATTATTATTATTATTATTATTATTATTATTATTATTATTATTATTATTATTATTACTATTATTATTATTCAGGACTCTTTACCTATAGATTCCTCATCTACAGTTAATGAGAATCTGTTTTTCTTCAAAATGCCTTATATTTTTTTTAAAAATATAATTTTATCTTTTAATTTAAAATTTTTATTACAATATTATTAACCTTGTCCTAAAGTTGCCGCGTGGCTTCTTAATAGGTTGTAGCTTGATTAATTGTGGTGCTTCATCCTATGCTTTATAATATACTAGTATACATACCTGCCCGATGTGCGGAATATTTTATGATTGTTCATCATTAAAAAAATATTAACATATTCATATAAAATTAATTAATTTTTATTGTATAAAATTAACATAGTTCAAAGTCAATGAAATATTAAAAATAATTGTTAATAGTGAAATTACAACTGATACTTAATAACAAACCACAATTTCAATTGTCTTACATGTTTTGATACAAAAAGAACTATATCAGTATTGATGATTTAATAAATTATAATATATTAAGTAATTTTTAATTTTGTTGTCGGACTTTTTACTTTATATTTTTAGTCAATTAAAAGTTCTAATTATATCCCTTACCTTCCATTTCATTTTTTTTAATCTATTAATTCAACTTCATCTGCACTTTTTAAATAAAATGTCATCTTTCAATTTCATTTTAAACACTAAAAGTACTTAACTTTTTCAATTACAAAACTTCTAATTCTAATATACTTCTAATGCGCGAATAATATTAAAATATTATTTCTAATTATTTCATATTAAAATATCATGTTTCTTAATGAAATTTTGGCTTATAATATTAAACTACCTTTATTTTGATTTATATAACATACTTTTCAATTTAGCAAGTCACCAAGGAATGAAACATTTATATATTAAGTAAAAATAGCTATAAAATGATAATTTCACCCACAAAGAAATTATTTATCGCGAGTACAAAAGTGTATAACAATTTATACCATAAATTTTGGAAGTCTTCTTAAATATTTAAGATTCTTACCTATTTAAAATATTTCATATAAATTGAAAAGAAGAGAGTAAAATTATAGGAAATAATTTATTAAAAATCAAATTTTATACGTATAAAATAATTAAATGCAGCCATTTGTCCTATTTATTAAAAATTAAAATAATTGTACAAAGCACTTAGGTCCATCAAGACCCAAGCCCAATTATTAATGTAAGAAATATCTAGAAGATAAATGGCAAGAGTTTCTTCTTTCTAATCCTAAAGGCAAAAATGGAAAATGGAAAGTGTACACTGCTCTTCTTCTTCTTCACATCTACGATTTGTTGTCATCACTCTATATTGTTCCAATTTCGTTAAACAATCATATCTAATCAGGTAATATTTCATCATTTATGAGGTATCTTGTTGTTCCTCTCTATTGTTCGATCTTGATCTTCCAACAATTTAAAATAAGCTGCTTTAAACCAAATACAATTCAAGTCATCTAAAACTCTCACCAGGTTCTATGTATTCAGGTTCAAATGGAGCTATCTCTAAGTTGTACTTATTGTTATTTGGATGTTTGAGCTCAGATCTGTTAATGGAAACTATATTCTGAAGTACTGCACTCAGAACTTCACGTATTAGCTTCAAGGGAATGAACTGTATTTGTGGTTGATACTACCCAATTAGATTTTAGATGGTTACTTATATGTACCTATTTTCCTTCATATTTTGTTTTTCTTTTACTGTATTTCATGTATCTGCTACATGTACTTGTCACCAATTATGAAATCTTCCTCTAAATGCTTAGGAATCTCTTTTGATTCTTTATTCGGAATGTGTTGTTAATCTCATCCATTTAAGTTAATCAATCGTTGATGAGTATTCTTAATCCTTCTTCTTCACAATATAATGAGCACTCAAGGCCATATCTTGTTAAAGAACACTTCTGCGTATCTTATTAAATTTAGTTTGTTGTAAAAACAGAATCTTTTGATGTGTTTTAATCACCTATCTTATGTATATTCGCAAGTAAAAAATTCTGGATTCATGTACATTTGCAAGCAAGAATTTTTAGATTTCTTTAAAAGAAGAAACTTTTATGTGTATTTTTCTAGTGAAAAGATCTGTATTTCCTTCAAAGATGAAACTTTGAAAGGGATTCAAACTTTAATACATAACTAAACCTCTCACCTGGCTTACACAAAAGCACCAGTGAAACCTCTCTTCCTTTCGTTGAAGCATTATTATGTGGAGTTGTTGTTTATGCAGGTCTCAAGAATTAATAGAGTTATGTACTACACTCTGTAAATACTTGATCAAGAAGGTGTGGTAGTTCTTTTGTCAAAAGAACTAAGCCAGATATTGAAAAGTTGCCCAAGAAGGTGGGTAAATTTTGTACTTCTTTTTTTACTTTTGGTGGTTGGGTTGAGTGGATGGTGCATCAAGGGTATATGGAATTTTACGCAAAGTCAAATTTTGTGCAAGAAATCGAGAATTTTGAAGTTCTGAACTTGTTTCTTTTTCTTCCTCCTGCTGAGTATAGTTTCTTAAGAAAAGGTCAATTTTTGAGTCTTTAATAGAAGCAAAGTGATGAGTAGAAAGATTCTGCTCAGTTAAATTTATTGTATAGTAAGAAAAATGGAGATGGTATCCAGTTTTTGCATGATTTTTGATTAGTCTTGTTGGAGCTATTTTTTTCTTTCTTTTACATTTAGTTTGGGCAGTAGCACTGTTAATCTTGTTGTGTAAGTGATTAGTTTGAGCAGTGACACTATTAGTTTTGTTGTGAAGTGATTCTATTCTTCAAATGACTAATCATTCTACGCTAAGGGGAATCTAATTAAAATTCTTATTTGAGTAAGTATAGTGCAATACTTGAAACTTAAAAGACCTTCCTTGTGATTGAATCTTATTTTATGGTTAGAAATTTTAGACTTACAAAAGCAACAGATGGGAAATTTTAGACTTATGTCTAGGAACTAATACAATCTGGTAAAATAGTGTATTCAAGTGATGCAGGGTTCTATACATTTGCTAAAGGGAATTACTGCATCCTTTTAGCCTAACTCCAAAATATGGGTAAAAAAGTGGCGGTTGCAGTGTTTGAAATTTCCGATTTGTTAGGTGATATTTATTGTTTAGGAGTGATATGTTGTCACTGATCTTGAACTTCTATAGTAATTTCTAATCTTGGTAATTTTGCCATGAGGAATTCTCCTGTCTACCTCCATCCCTTGGAAAGTAAATTAAGTCCTATGTTTCCTCTCCAGCCTAGCCACTAATTGAAGAAAAGTGATTCACGTATTTCTAAATATAATATGCATTAGTAGTTTTATTCATCACTTTTGTTGAAAAGGTTCATCAGCCTCCTTTGTTTTCTCTATATTAGACAATGCATCTACTTATGCTGTTTTTGAGGTTGAGTGAGATTGAGCTACCATATTATTCATTTTTGGATATTGATATGTAGTTTGCCACATTTGAGGAGCTTGTCTGAACAAAAAGGACATAACTTTTGATCATTTATGCTAGTATCTTCAAGTTGTTGTTAAGTGGGAGGATTCCCTTCTTTCTTTTCGTTTTCTCTTGAATAACTAGCTTTTTAATTTTTCATTCTAATAAGGTTATTTTTCCATTGCAGATGCTCACTCAATCCACTGAGAGGTTCATGAAAATTGAACAAAAAGCTCAAGTTGAGTGCCAGAAGTATCTGGTTCAAGTTCCTTTGCACTTCCAATAATCAGATGATGAAATGTTTCTTTGCCGTGGAAGTTACCTGAATCTTACAGGTGAAGGGGCTTCTCGTTGCTTCGTCCCCTGCTTTATATTATACTAGTTTAGGTGTACGCGTCTCGCGCGTGTACCTTACTTTATTGAATTCAAACGTTATACTAAATAGGATATTTATTTAAATAATAAAGATGAATACAATAATTAAATTCAACAACTTTTGGAGAATTTATTTAATTAAACCTAACCTTTACCAAAAATAATTTTCAAATCCGATCGACATTCATTAACCACCTGTAAACTGCAATAAAATAATATGATGATAGAGACATCAAAACAATACAATTAAATCTAACTTTTACACAAAAATTTTCTCAAAGTCGTTCGACACTCATCTACCACCTGTAAACTGTAACAAAATAATACGACAATAGAGATATCAAAATAATACAACTAAACTTTACCTTTACACAAAAAAAAAATCAAAACAGAGATATAAAAACAATACAATTAAACCTAACTTTTTCCTAAAAAAAATCCTCAAAGTTGATCGACATTCATCTATCACTTGTAAATTCATCTACGGCCTGTAAACTACAACAAATAATACAATAGTGATCACAAAGCTTCAGTTTTGATGAAAATAATTCTTGTCTGAGCAAAAATTTTGACACTAAAGAATGACTTGAATGAAAACAAAGAAGATATATATATATATATATATATATATATATATATATATATATACACACACACACACACACATTGAATTCTATTATGTTAACAAAAATAGTGAAAAAGTTGAGGGTTAAAAAATTAAGTATCCACCAATCTAGACTTGCAACACAATCAAGTTAGATGAGCATCAATCATATTTTCTCAATAAGTAAATCAGTTTCTTTTCTAGTTTAACGTACATCTCAATAGTTATAGAAGTATTTTAATAGAATCGTATTTTAGGAGTATTTTTCTATCTTATTTTATGGGTATTTTTCTAATTGATCAGTATAAAGCAAAATATTAATTGATTCTCCTTCCATATATTTTAGGAGTTTCATATATTTTAGGAGTCTGGTTAATATGATAAATAATTAAATAATAAATTGAAGAAAATAGTAAAAGACAGTTTTGTCTAAAGGAATAAAAAGTTCAAATCACTTTTCTAAGGGTCTTTACGTGCCTTTCGCGTGTACCTCACTTTATTGAGTTCAAACGTAACACTAAATAGGATATTTATTTAAATAATAAAGATGAATACAATATTAAATTTAACATCTTTTGAGAATATATTTAATTAAATCTAATCTTTACCAAAAAAAATGTCAAAACCGATCGACGTTCATCTACCAACTGTAAACTGCAACAAAACAATACGATGATAGAGACATCAAAACAATATAATTAAATCTAACATTTACACAAAAATTTCCTCAAAATCGTCTGACACTCATCTACCACCTGTAAACTATAACAAAATAATATGATCATTGAGTTATCAAAATAATACAACTAAACTTAATCTTTACACAAAAAAAATCTCAAAATAGAGATTTAAATACAATACAATTAAATCTAAACTTTATCTAAAAAATTCCTCAAAGTCGACCGGCATTCATCTACAACCTGTAAATTTATCCACGCCCTATAAACTACAACAAAATAATACAATAGTGATCACACCTGTAAACTACAATAAAATAATACAATAGTGATCACAAAGCTTCAGTTTTGTTGAAAATAATTCTTGTCTGAGAAAAAATAATGACCCTAAAGAATGACTTGACTTGGATAAAAATAAAGAAAATTTATATATGCACATACGTTGAATTCTATTATGTTGTCAAAAATAGTGAAGAAGTTGAGGGTTAGAAAATTAAGCATCCACCAATCTAGATATGCAACCGAATCAAGTTAGATGAGCATCAATCATATTTTTTCAACAACTAAATCGGTTTCTTCTCTAGTTTAGCGTGCATCTCAATATTTATAGAAGTATTTCCTTAATAAAGTCTTATTTTAGGAGTATTTTTTATCCTATTTTAAAAATATTTTTTAATTGATCAGTACAAAGAAAAATATTAAATTTAATAATTTAACAGAAACAAAACACCATATTTTGGTACCCTTTTTTCATTAATGAGGTAAGAGAGGAATTGGTTAGGGGGTTTACGTATAATGAAGTGATTATGGTGGTGTAGGTAAAAAGATTTATGATATTTATGTGAAAGCATTGAAAAGTTGAAAAAAATGGAGAGAAGATACTCTTTTAAAATAAAAGTTTCCATACATTTTAGGAGTCCTATACACTCTTTTTAAAATTAAAAGTTTCCGTATATTTTAGGAGTCCCATATATTTTAGGAGTTTAGTTAATATAATAAACATAATTAAATAAATTGAAGAAAATGGTGAAAAGACAGTTTTATCTAAAGGGGAATTTTTTAATGAAGGGTAAAAAGTTCAAATCACTTTTCCAAAGGGCTTCACACTTTTAATATATTATAGATATAGATCTTTCAGTTCAGCAAAGAGTTTGCACTATCTGCTGCTCATTATTTTTTATGATGTTTCAAAAGAAAATGCTTTAATTATTTCAACAACTATTACATATGAACCATAATTAGAAGTACAATAAAGTTAGAGCTAAGAACCTCTTATAGGTCGAACCACACGGTATCTGTGTGTACTTGAAATAAATGATTTTAAATCATTTGTTTCAGTTGCTTGTGCTTTTTACATTGATGTTTAACTGATATTTGCTCGTTCAGAGAAGAGGAATGTATGTAAGACTTATTAGTTTTTTGGGTGAAGTGACTGAAATACAGTTTTATTATTAGTGTTATTATGGTTTCCCTTTACCTTAAGATATATATTAATATGTGTGTCTTTTTTAATGTATTATCCCTTCTTTAAAACTATAATGTTTCTCGTGACATTTGTGTACTTCGTTTTGAGCAGAGTAACAACTATCGATGATCAGTATCAGATTGGAATTTATAGTATACGACCAATTGCTTATAGTGAAGAGGTCACTTTCGATTACAATTTTGTTACTGAGGTGAGTTTTTAGATAGTGTTAGGGATATGTTTAGCTTAAGGAGAGATTCTTTCTCTTTTTCACTTTTTGTGGATATTTTTTATTAAATGGTGATGTTTCATGTTGCAGAGTAAAGAAGAGTATGAAGCTTTTGTTTGTTTATGCGGTAGCCATGTTTTCCGTGGAAGTTACCTAAATCTTGCAAGTGAAGGGCCTTTACTGAAGGTACATTCTCCATCTTAGTTTTGAAGAATTCTCTCTATCTTGGTAGCTCCTTAAGCTCTTTTGTCATTGAGGTTTTTTGGTGTTCTTGAATTGTCATATTATGTGCTTAAAAGAAAATGTTTTAATCATTTGAACGGACACCTATTGAAAATGGCAGACTTGGATTATTAGTAAATGGTCTACCCCAAGAGAGAAGAGCTGGGCTTCATCAGGAACTCACTTTTATCAGTTTGTGGTTCCTTCTATCATTCTCTTTCGCAGAGACTACATCTATGGCATGTTAGCGACAATGAGACTTCCAAAAGAAGTCACTAGTTTAGGAACATGTGAGGTATGAACCAAATCATATGCAATACCTTTTTTATTGCATATTCTTGGTCATAGTTCAAAATGTCTCTTGCAGAAGTGTAAGATAAACTGTATGTAGTCCAGCCTGGCTTCTACTTTGGTACTGGGAGCTTTCTGCACTATGCTTCCCCCCCAAAAAGTTAAAAATTATACTTCCCATGATTTTTTTACTTGTGGGTTTCAACGTGAGACTGATTTACATCATTAATAGGAGCTGTAGTGCACCAGCTCCTAAAAAGTTCATAAACAGTGCACATTTATTCTAGCAGTAACTTAGTAGCAAAATCTACGTACAGTTCACTGTAAGTGAAGGTAGTGAGTGCTGCATAACTTTTGATTTTAGCCAAGGAAAGCTACTTTTATCTATATGACACCATTGAGATAATTAATTAATTCATATTTCACCTTTGGAATACTGAGAGTTTATTAAGTTATTCTAGTGCCAAAAAACTATATGAATTAGTTATTATAGAAAAAAATGATCAACAGCTGAAAAACGGAAATATGATTAGAGAATCATAAAATTACTTATAATTTGTTGAAAATTTATCAAAACATTTTGTTCATAATAAAAAACAATGCTGAAAATAGAAAAGGTTACATCCCACAGAATATATCTTATTTAAGTCTCCTAAATAATCTGCGACTCATGTTATTTTCTCTTTTTTTATGACTCTTTTCTCTTACTGCTGGAGAGTTGTGCACTATGATCTTCATCAACGTCTACCACAGACGATTCACTCTCAAGTCTGTTTCCCTTTGCAGGGGTATTTGAAGCAGAGTTTACTTCATTCTCAGCTACAGAATCCTAAAATTTAAGTAAATTAAAATTTGTCAAAATTAGGTATCTTTATGAACTTTTACAAATGATCAATATATCTGCATATAAGTGTGACAAAATCATCATTAAATCATTGTCTCTAGGTGCGAGTTGTTCATGATTGAACTCTGGATACTGTAAAAGAAAAATAATAGTATCAACAACAATCTATATTCTAAACATAAACCAACAAATTTAATTTGTCTCAAAGTAATGTATGTGAACATTCAGTGCATGTTTCTTCACTCGGATTGGGATAATATTGCTTGATGAGATCCTTATCATCACTAAATTTAAGAATAGTGTAAACTTCATCATGTTTCTTTATATTGTCTTTCTTGACGGTCACTTTGAACATGATCTCTCTATCCAAAATGTTATCCAACTCCAATGGATATGAAGATACACCAACATTCTAAATAAATAGTGGTATTAGAAGAGTTAAAACAAATAGATTCAAATATGATTTTATTATTTTTTTTACCTCAAGTAATCCTTTCACTAATTCAGTGACAGTCTTTCCTATAAGTTTCATTGTCTGTTGGTCCCAAAGCAATAAAGTAATAAAGCCAGACTTTGCAACATCTATTACTTTCAGGAATAATTTATACCTGCAAGGTATGTTTGAGCAAAGATTTTTATTTTTTATAATTACAATTTACTTTAATCATAATTTTTTTAAAACCTATTAATTGTAGAACTCACAAGACTTTCACGTGTTTTGCAGTAAAATTTACTGCCAAGTTCATCAATCTTCCTATTGTAATTCTTACATCTCAGTTATGATCAATTTTTATCAAGGTTTATATGTAATATGGTTGCAGCAATGTTGAAGCTCCCTTCCTATATTTTATTAAAAATAGTATAGTTAAAACAATATTCACTTGTCACACTATAATTTAATGTTGAAATAATTGAATTGTGTTACGTCCATGCACTCAATTAATTGCTTGATAGTTTTAATTTCAACCACTCCAGAAGCCAACTCATCCGAAATAGAATAGCTATGTTGAGAGGATAGTTGACTATTCCTCTCGGATTTATCTCCACGCACATCTTTCATTCTACGTGTATTGAAGTTTGTTAAAATATTTATCATATAACAAATTCTCTAGGTTACTAAAAAAATAGAAATGGAGGATATAGGGAGTATATATAAACCTGGAAACAAAATCAACAACTTCAGGCATTTCAGGATTGATCCATAGTTTTGAAGGAGTTCAAAAATTATGTATAGAGAATTTTTCTACATTATATATATGTAATCAAATGCGGATAGATGCACTTTAAGTAAAATTTTAAAATGTACATCATTAGTTGAAAACCTTTAAATTTGTGTGCCTGTATGAGTTGCATAACCATAATGATAGGCTTATCAGTAGATCTGTTCAAGTGTGGACAAATTTGTTCAACAAATTCCGTCTAGAAAGTAGCTTCAATTATGTTGTTCCTTCATAAAAATGCACAATTTAATCATATAAAAAATGGAAAAACTTGAAAAAAGATCTTAGAAATTTTTGGTAATTTTTTAAATTTGCAGTTATCTTCAAAGGCGTGTGGCCAATGGCAGCTGATTTACATATGAGGTATGAGTCAAGATATAACATGTTTCTTTTTTCTTTAGTTAGAATCTTCAAATTCTGAGGAAAAAAAGAAACTCTTCCTAAAGTCTCCCAAGGAAGCTAACTAACAGGAGAAGATAAATGTTTAAAGGTAAAAATATACAATAATAATAGACTGGTTCCCATAGACTTTATGTCAATTTTTCAGGGCTGATCTTTTACGTGTAGCTTAATTTCATCTATTTTAGATTGTTGATATTTCTAATGTCAAACTATCCCTAATTGCATTGATATTTTCAATATAGAATAGTGTGTTGCTATTACATGGATTTGCTACATTTTTTCCAGAAATAAAAAGATTTCAGTTGAACCATATGATTTGTTACAGAACTTGAATTGAAACTTGATTTGTTAGTCACCTTTCACATCCCAAAATGTGAATAAGAAAAGTTATTACACGTGGGAGGGAGTGTAAGTAGGTTTAACTATGTTATTACTTCATAAAAAATTACATAATTTAATCATATAAAAAATATAAAAACTTGAAATATATCGATGAGTATAATTATATATGCAGACTTACTCATAATCCTGGAGTTCCACATTCATGAAAGCACTGGATTTATCACCTTGTTTGTATTCTTGAATAGGTCCATAAGCAACAATCTTTCCTACAATACCTATTAAAATTAAAAAAAAAAAAGTTACTTAGCATGACATATAATTGGTGAGACATAAAGACTAAAAAGTTTGTGTAAAGAACAATTATCAAAAAGCGTAGTCTCATCAATATCGATTTGGTTTATCAAATGATCAAATGGACGAAATTTAAATAAAGTTTGATCAAAGGATTAATCAACTATTTTTTGTATGGATGTTCTATGAATAAACATCAATTTCATTTTGTGATCGTTGGTCTTGACTTTTGACTTTTTTGGTACTACAATGAATTTTCATTGAATATAACTCCAACTTTTTTATTTCTGGTTTGAATTTGGGGATAATAGAGGCTCCAACGGATGCCTGAATATGATCACCCTATGAAAAAAATCCATAACAATGTCATATGCTTTTCAAAAGGAAAAATAAAAACATTATAAGAAAACACAATGAAGTACGTTTACCTTGTTATCCTTCAAAAGCATTTCTAATGATAATATTTTGTTGGGATTTTCATGTTCTGAAACATGCCACAAATACACTATACGAACCTTCAAATTTCATTGCATCTTGATATTCGATATTTCACTTATACAATCGATTTTAGCAGACATATTTTTGATAGATATTGGACAGTGTTTTTTCTTCCTGATGAATTTGAAATACATCGATATAGATATATATTTATAATAATGTTGTAGTTTTTGAATTACAGAGAGATAATGATAAGAGTTGGGATAAGAATTTTTTAAATTCAAATTAAGTTAGGATAATCAGTTGGTATAAGAATTTTTAAAATTTAAATTCAAATTAAGTCAGGATAATCATTATGAGTTGAGATAAAATTAAAACTCTAAAATTATAGAGATAGATATAATTAGTAAAAATTTAAATTGTTATTTGACTTTTTAATTGGTGAATTTTTGAATTTTTTGGGTTAAGAATTTTTAAAATTCAAATTCAAATTAAGTTAGGATAAGAATTTTTAAAATTCAAATTCAAATTAAGTGAGGGTAATCATTATGATTTGTGATAAAATTAAAACTCTAAAATTATAAAGATATTTATAATCAGTAAAAATTCAAAATTGTTATTTGTTTTTTTAATTGGTGAAAGTTCGAATTTTTTGGGTTAAAAACGGCTTCCTTTTACTTGGTAAAATTCAGCAATATAGTTTTAGAGTTTATTTAGGACTCTGTAAATATTGTTAATGAATTTAATATTATGGATAAATTAATTTTTCTTGTATTCAAAATAAGATTACAAATCTCACAAATTCGGATAAGGTAATGACTATCTAAAACTAATAAACTCTGCCGGAAAAGTAGGATTAATTCAAATATTTACTATTCTTTTATTGATCAAAAGCATGCTGCCTAACCATAATTAGGTAAAGTAGGGAAAGTTTTTAGTATTATTATTTAATTCAAATATTTAATAAAATTATCAAAACTTTCTTTTTAATTAATTGTTGCCTAACTATAATCACGTAAAGTTGGGGATTTTTTTTAGTATTATTAATTAATTCAAATATTTAATATTTTTAAATTTAAATTTTTTATTACAACGATTAAGTTTTGTCATAAAAACTGTCACGTGGCTTCTTCTCGTTGCTTCATCCTCTGCTTCATAATATATATAGATATAGATATAGATATAGATTTCTCAAAAATTGTAATATCGATTTTTCAAAAATTGTAACAATATATATATATATATGTGTGTGTGTGTGTGTGTGTGTGTGTGTGTGTGTGTGTATGTATGAACCTCTTAACTTTAATAATAAATGGGCTCAATTCTAAAAACTTCAAAAATAAAATCCATAAAAAATAAATTTTGAATCTACCTTTGCGTTGAAATGCTAATTGTAATATCAAAGTTACCGTGGATATAACTCAGGAAATTGCATGTCATAGACCCAAATATGGGCGGCTTTAAATATTTGACCCCAAATAAGAATGTCTTTGAAGAATAATCTTCCTTACTTTTTAATATACTAAAAGTACCATTTTTCCCCTCTACACCTCAACTATAATTTTAAACTTTCCATACACATTTATCTCTCAAATTTTATTTTTTATTATTTTCACTTTTTTATTTTTCCTTTGCTTTTATTATTCTACTTTTTTTTTCAGTTTTTAAAATTTTTCCTTTAAATTTATTATTCTATTTTTATTATTTTCACTTTTTATTTTTATTTTTTATTTTAATTTCATGTTTTAATTTATTTGTCTCAATCTTTTTTTTTCTCAACCCTTATCTATTTCTTCATTTTTTTCCCTTTTTAAAAAATTATTTGTTTTTAACCTTTATTTTGGATTTTTATTATTTCTCTTATTTTTTTTACCAGATTTTTCTCATATATTGTTCCCGTTGTTCATCTTTTTTCCCCATTTTATCAAATACGCTTTCTCTTGATTCTCTTTCTCTTCATCGGATACCTCTCAAATCTTCAAACTCGATTAATAAAATATATGGATGTTTCTTCTAATGAAGAAATAGAGCGTCTCTCAGCGGATGTTGCTTCCAATTCTTTGGGACTTTTGCCTTCAAACTTAATTAACATCATTGTTGATGTAAGTTTCTACTAAATTCAGTTTATCATTTACATAAATTTTACATTAATGTCTGAAGAATATACCAATAATTTTACACATGCAGCATTTAAGTTGTATACTGATAATGTTATTAGTTGGGCAGCTGGATACTATCCTTGGAGAAATATCAGATCTCTTAGAGTCAATACACCCAACTTTTTGCTTTTACTGTCATATCGGGAGTTAATCCACGTATTACCTGATGAAAAATTGATAGTGGATTCATCTTGGATGATTGAGGTAGATGCCAGGTGATATATCCAAGTGATAGAGCTAATAGAGCTAGAGTAGGAGCTACAACAACTATAGCACAACACTTTTCTTAGTATTGAAATCTGTACATGATGAGTTGTAGAAAATTTGAAAGAGGAAAATACAAGTGTGAACTGATGAGTGGTGAGTTTATTTGATTGATATTTATTGTCATCCCAGAGTACAATTAGTTATTTAAGTTGTATACAGACTTTTTCATCCCTCAATTTGTAAGTAATTCAGAGTAATAATTGAATTTGTATAGTGTTGTAGGCTAAGGTCGACCAAATAATAAAATAACTAATACTAATTCACTTTATGAAAGCAATGTAGGCTAGTAACAACTTGTTTGCCTGTTTTGTGCATGTTTTTATGTGTATCTCAGATACAAGCTTAAAAAAATTATTTTTATGTGTATATTGTAGATAATGAACGTCTTGGTGAAAATCCAGCTTCTGCTAATGTTGATGAGTAGTTTTGTTTGGGTTTATTAGGAAGTGCTAAAGTTTGCTGGTTTGGGTTTTTATTATTTGTTTTCTTGTTTTTCATGGAATTTTGATGTCTTATCCTTTATTCTTGTTGTTTACTTATTAGTAGATCTAGGGGCAGAGTTAAGTAAAGGTTGTACATTGGCAAAAATTCATATGTCATATTATAAGATCAAAAACTGTTTTTATGTGTATATTGTAGATGATGAACACCCTTGATGAAAATCCAACTTCCACTAATTCTGGTTAGTAGTTTGGATTGGCTAATATCTACCTGCTACATTTTTAACTTTGGTGTAAAGTTGTAACTTTTGTATTCACTAGTAGAGCCAGGTGTATAGTTAGAGGGGCGAAAGGGGGTTATTCGGACCAACAACAACATATCAAGTGTAATTCCACAAGCTACAAGTGGGGTCTTGGGAGGATTGAGTGTATGTACTCCTACCTTGTGCAGGTAGATGGGGTCAGCTGGACCACCTTTGTCAAAAATTCATATTGTATACATATATACAAGGTTAAAAATTCTCTTTGTTGTGTATATACTGAAGATGATGAAAATAAGACCTCCACCCCTTTGAACTATGTTGTTTCAGTAGTTGATTGGCTAAATATCTAGCTGTTACTTTGTAACTTTGGTGTAAAGTTGTAAACTTTTCTATATGATCAATTCTTGGAGTTCTATTTCCCCTTGCTTATTCTATGCACTAGTCAGACTTTTTCTTTTAAATCGTTCAGCTGGGTAAATATATGTATAGAATTGGCTACCCCAAAATATCAAAGGAACTTTGGAAAAGGTTGAATGTTGACTTAGGCATGGTGTCTATAAATCACGAGTACGTAAAAGAGAGTGAATTTTTCCTTATAAACTAAATAAACTGTCTAGAAATGCTTTGATGTGGTTTATTGTAAAGTAAACTATGGAATTAAACATACAGTAAAGGAATGATGCATCGATTATGTACCCAAGAAAAGGTATTAGAATAGTTGAAAGAGTAAGAGAAAAAGGTACATGATTCTTGTCATACGTGGAATGCACAATTACAAAAGTTAAGCCACTTTACGTATCAAGAGTCTACAATTGTATCAATAACCACCCATATTAGAATAAGGCTTATAGGAGGATAAGTAAGAAGAGAAGCAATGTTGTGGCACAGTTTGAGTTGTATCATAACATGCCCGAGTGCTTCGCCAACTATATTCCACTGTTGGAGATCATCTTACTTTGGTTACTTCTTTATGTAATGAATGTTTTGTAATGATCTTATTCACTGTTCTTTTTATTTTGTTACAATATTTGGACATAATATTCCACTACATGAGGAAGACGCCAAAATATGAACCTAATATTATTGTGAA
Organism: Capsicum pubescens; assembly: GCA_030864215.1. Classification (NCBI taxonomy): domain Eukaryota; kingdom Viridiplantae; phylum Streptophyta; class Magnoliopsida; order Solanales; family Solanaceae; genus Capsicum; species Capsicum pubescens. Next base: position 110,648,965 of record CM061542.1, read on the forward strand.
TTTCACTACAACTGATTTTGTATTTAGAAACAAGATTGATGCTCTTTATCACAGTTTTGTGAAAAATGGGAAAGATTTTTCTGCCATCCTAGAGAAACCTGAGGTTGAGGAGTATATCAGAGGTTTCTATTGTGATGCAAACGTACCGTGGAACAAGGTTGACTATGTGTTATTTCCAATTTATGTTCCACGAGAAAAATCAGAACTTGGATAATGAATTTTGGAAGTTTTTGACTTTACTAATTAGTGCATATATGTATACGAATCCAAACGTACCATGCACAGTGATAAAGTTGTTCAAAAAGTGATGTTACCTTACCAAACATTGATACTGTACTTTCTAAAAAAGGTCAATTTCTATCTTGAGAAGGGCATTGACAAATCTGAAAATGACACTTTACCGATAAAAATGGTTGGTGAGCTGCCACAACAAACTCAATGGTATTTTATTGCATTCATTTTTTAAATGTTCATTTCACTTCTTTTTTTGTTTTTTTCCATATAATCACGTAATATATTTATTTTGTATTACAATGATTGTGGAGCATTTGTTTGTGCTTTTGCTAAATATATTATTCATGGTAGAGATATTCCTAAAGAGATTGACGTTGATTATGTTCACATGAGATATGGATCTTTGTTGTGGGATTATGCAAAGAGAAAATTAGAAGCTGGTATAAAAGACAACACTACATAAAAAGTTGTGAGATTATTTGGAAAGGAAAAGAGGAAGAGGATGCACCAGGAGTAGTAGTTTAGTTTTGTAGTTATTGAAAATCACTGCACATGAAGGATTTTTAGCTATTTTTATGCGATTATGGAAAGTTTAAACAATCTTTTCAAATTGAATCAGCTATTTTTTATGAGATAACATAAAGCATACAATGTAGAATCGCTACTAATTCATTTGTTGGTATCTTTATATATTTATATTTTATTATCGAAGAATATTTTTTTTCCTTTTCTTGTGGCAAGTCTTGCCCTTGAGGCAAGAGTTATTGAGTATCTTCTAAATTAGTAAATAATGTGGCAGGGCCAATTCATGCCCATGAGGTATAACTTGTTCCTATGGGGGCTTTCTTATCATTAACTATGTGCGACTGTTACATGAGTATTTTGATCATTGTGAACTTTTCAATCACATTGTCCTTGATTAAATGGCATAAAATAAGAAATAGTTTAGATCTTGTAATCTAAGGGTCATCTACTCCTCCTCAGTAGTTGGTTCTCCACTTTTATTTATTTGGTTAGATGCTTGGTTTTGTTGATTGGTATCACCTTTTTTTTACTCGCAATTGAATACTCCCCCATTCTTTTCTTTTTGAAATTTTTAATATTTATTGCTTTTGTTCTTGGCTTATAGTATTTTAGTTTTTGGTCTAGAAGATTGATTCTCATATGGTTGTAAGATTGTAATATTCCTATAAACATATTATGGTAGAGAAAGAATGTTCTTTGAAAAATTGGGAGTTGAACCACCTTTGATGTGTAAGTCTTGCCTCTAGGGAAAGAGTTATAGATTATCTGCCAAATCATTATAGACTATGCTAGTATCAACTCTTGCCCATGGGGCATAACTTGTTCCTTTGAGGTGTAAAAATCTTACCTCTTGGTCAAGACTAATAAATTATCTACCAAATCATTACACACTACTCTAGTATCAACGTTTGGCCATGGGGCATAACTTGTTCATTTGTTGTATTAATTTTTGCCTCTGGGGCATGAGCTATAAATCATCTGCCAAGTTATTACACACTAAGCTAGTGTCAACTCTTGCTCATAGGGCATAACTTGTTTCTTTGGGGGTTAAGTCTTGCCTCTAGGGCGAGTGTTGTAGATCATCTGTCGAATCATTGTAGAATAAGCTAGTGTCAACTCTTGCCCATGGGGCACAACTTGTTCTGCATCTTGCCTTCCAGGCAAATTTTAAAGTGTATCCTGTGGAATTATTTACATCACATATCTTGAGGGTGTAGTCCTTCCCCGAATTCTGTTAATATGATATATTTTTACACATTAATATATATAAAAATTTAACATGCTAAATAATTTTTACAAACAATCAATAAGAAGGTATTGAGTTAAATACTTCATCGCAAGTTAAAACTTCATATAAATAAGAAAACGTTCATGATTGAAAGTCAAAAGTACTTTTTACTAACTAAAATAGGGGATCAAAAAATCCTATTATAACTTCTATTTTAATTCAACTTCTCGGATAAAAAGTAAAACTAATCATGTTTTTTTATTTATTTGCTTTCTGTATCTTCTTGCATATGGATGGAGGATAGGAGTGTAGTGACAATTTGATCTGTTGTGCTCGATTTTTTTGCATCTCGAATATCTGTAATTATTTTTTGATGATTCTATTCTGGAAGGATATCTGGCTATTTGTCTTCTCCCAAGCAGAACCTTCGTATCTGGGGGTTTTGTGATCAGATCCTTTATGCTACTGGAACAATCCATGATGTTGTGCTTCCAACTGGTAGGATTTCTCCCTGGTATGTTTGTAGAAAAGATTGTCTTGAGAACCAATGAGAAAAATAGCTAGACTTGTTCATATGTCTACTAGTTATCGTTGCAATTGTATGGGTGCATGGTATCTCATCCGTTTGAAATACCAAGCATTGACAAGTCCTACTCTTCAGGTCTACAATATATTCAACTCCTTGTTCTGTTACAACAAATCTTGTTTCATCAATGGGGTCTACCTGTAAATAAAATGATAAATAAATGACAACCTATAGTGAAACATCTAGTATATGAGCAGAATCAGCCATACAGAGCAATCAACCATACATAGGGGACGAATCTTGAGGCAACCAAAAAATAGCTACAATCAACCATATAACATCAAATCGCAATCTAATATTTAACTAATCGAAAATCTAATAATAAGTGACCAATAATAAGGAGTCACAATTAAGGTTTTATTTCAAAATGAAAGAGAAGGGTCAATATAGGGGATAGTTAGAGTTTTGATGCTTGGCTTGGTCAGGGAAAGTGTAGGAGAAGGATCTTTCATCCAAGGAATGAGATTTCAAAGTCAAATTCTCTGTATTATATGGAAAAGACATAACCTTACTCAGGAATAATAGTTGATTCAATAGTGATGCTTCCAACATATGAGCAGGAGAATCAGTTACAAATAAACTGAGATAAAACAGATATTGCATCTAACCTATGAGTAGAATCAACTATGCTAATGAAACATCTAGTATATGAGAAGAATCAGTCATACAGAGCAATCAACCATACATAGGGGACAAATCTTGAGGAAACAAAAAAACAGCTACAATCAAGCATACAATATCAAATCACAAACAATCACACAACTATGAGCAGAAGCAACACAACACATATTTTGCGCATGATTCTCAAGGAAATAAAAAAACTAGCAATAAATTATAAATAATAGTAAACTAGCTATATATAATCTGCAATTAAAAAATAGTAACAGTATATTTCTCTATTATCAAAATACAATTTCAATTACTTACTTTCAATTTCAAGGCAGTTTGAATTTTGTCAGTCACTTCCACTTCCGCCCAATGTGTGATGTCATGAAAGTTTCCTTGTGCTTCTATTTTTTTATAAAATCATCTTTATAACTTATTCTGAATATAATTGATCAGTCTCAGTATTAGCAGTTTCCTTGTCTTTCTTATTACCGCATTCACAGAGTCCACATTGTTAGTCATAAGCTTATTGTACCTTCTGTTGGTATGAAATAAACGAGCCCATCTTTCTATTTCTTATTCTTTCAAGTACTCTGCAGCAACTTTGTCGAATTTTTCTATCTCATTCATAAAAGTATAAAATTCAGTGCATTTGTATGTTGTTGTTGCATTGTAGAAGAGTGATAAAACCACATCTGAGAAGTATTTTTTTCTTAAATTCTTCTCTATGTGATAGATGCATATCTCGTGCTGACACTCTGGATAGATATTTCCAACTGCATTTGCAATGGCTGGGTGACAATCTAATAGAATAGACAATTGTTCACGTACCCCAATTGCATTTCTTAACTGATTGAAGAACTAGTTATAAGACTCATTATTTTCTGAGTCTGCAATTCCAAAAGCCAAAGGAAATATGTTGTTATTTCCGTCCTTTGACACTGCTATCATGAGGACACCACGATATTTTGACTTTAAAAATGTTGCATATACCATTATTACTGGTCTACAATTGGTCCATCCAATGATTGAAGTGCCATAAGCAAAAAATGCATATTGAAACCTGTGTTGAGCAAAAAAATATTAGTAACAATTTGCATTTGATGTTTATAATCACACTACAACAATTTTCTAAACTAAGTCTTGCCCATGAGGCAAGATTTGAATATATGTTAATAATCTAATCAGTGCAATTAAAGAATAATCTTTTGCCTCTTGGGCAAAAGTTTTTAACTTCAATAGTATAACATTTGTACTACAATTTTCTAAACCAAGTCTTGTCCATGAGGCAAGAGTTGCATATATGTTAATAATCTAATCGGTGCAATTATAGGATAAATTTTTGTCTCTTGGGCAAAAGTTTTCAATTTCAATAATTTTCTAAACTAAGTCTTGCACATGAGGAAAGAGTTGCATATATATTAATAATCTAATCAGTGCAATTAAAGAATAAACTTTTGCCTGTTGGAAAAAAGTTTTCAACTTCAACAGTATAGCATTTGTACAATAATTTTCTATAATCTAATTAGTGCAATTAAAGAATAAATTTTTGCCTCTTGGGCAAAAGTTTTCAATTTCAACAATTTTCTAAACTAAGTCTTGCCCATGAGGCAAGAGTTGCATATATGTTAATAATCTAATCAGTGCAATTAAAGAATAAACTTTTGCCTCTTGGGCAAAAGTTTTCAATTTCAACAATATAGCATTTGTACAATAATTTTCTAAACTAAGTTTTGCCCAAGAGGCAAGAGTTGCATATATGTTAATAATCTAATAAGTGCAATTAAATAATCAACTTTTGCCTCTTGGGCAAAAGTTTTCAATTTCAATAATTTTCTAAATTAAGTCTTACCCATGAGGCAAGAGTTACATATATGTTAATAATCTAATAAGTGCAATTAAATAATAAACTTTTGCCTCTTGGGCAAAAGTTTTCAATTTCAATAATTTTCTAAATTAAGTCTTGCCCATGAGGCAAGAGTTGCATATATGTTAATATTCTAATCAGTGCAATTAAAGAATAAACTTTTGCCTCTTGGGAAAAAGTTTTTAATTTCAACAATTTTCTAAACTAAGTCTTGCCCATGAGGCAAAAGTTTCATATATGTTAATAATCTAATCAGTGCAATTAAAGAATAAACTTTTACCTCTTGGGCAAAAGTTTTCAATTTCAAACAGTAAAGTAATGTTGTGTGTACTTCCAATGTTTGACATGCACGTCATCATATTTTTGTTTGTCAATGAAGATCGACTTGATATTTACCTCATTCAAAGAAGCATTGTGTCTCAAGAGAGTAGTTTCGACATCAAGTATCCTCTTCTTTTTTTGTCGTACCCTCTTAATCTTGGATGGCTGCCCCATTTCTTTAGCTATTTAGCCTCCAATATTGGTTCAATAACCGTTAGCTCATTATTTCTATCAATACTTTCAATTGATTATCCCATAGTGTATTATCAATACTCATTTTTTTTCATCAATTCCAAGCACAACCCTTGTGAAAAATGAAACAACAAATGATTAATAACAGTTTAATTTAGAATACATATATTCAACAAGTAAAATCATTAAAAAGTAATACATAGTCAACTATTGCCCATGGGGCAAAACTGTCAAAGTCTTGCCTCTAGGGCAAGAGTTATAGGTCATCTGCCAAATCATTACTGACTAAGGTAGTGTCAACTCTTGCCCATTGATGATAGGCGTATTTACACGCCTAAAGTACTATAATTTACCCATATTTTAGCTAAGTTTTGAGGACAAAATATATAATTCATGCACTTTTAGTCCTTTTTCCTGTAAGTGAGCTAACAAACGTGATTAGCAAGTTTTCAGGTATAAATGATGCAGATTTCAGCATATTATGGATAACTTGACGCCCAAGGAAGCTTCACGAAAGAAGGAAGGGAAAGCTTGGATGCCAAGGACCAAAAGTGACGCATGGAGTATCTGTCCCGGGCAAAAACAACATTTCCAAGGACTTTGGGGATCAGCAGTAACTTAGTAGGATTAGGATAATGATGCAGTAACCTAATAGGACTAGGATAAGTAATGCAGTAGCTTAGTAGGAATAGGATATGGGTGTTATAAATACCCTATTTTGCTGGAGATTTTTATAATCCCCATCAATCCACCATCCATCCATCCATCAAAACAATTCTCCACCACCCTCATCCCTATTCTATCCTTCTCCTTTTTCTTCATTAATTCATTGTTGACATTATTTTTCATATATTCAACTTTTAATTTTTACAACAAGAGAAAAGCTATTTGCAAGGAATTCACGTGAGATTTTTATGATGATAATGTCTATTGTGTTTTCCGTTGCACTCATGCGTAGCTAAACTTCTCTGTTAGGGTTATGGAAGCCTTATGAGATACTATCTATTGCTATGAGTTTGTGAATTCGTGACACGTATGCTGCTTATATCATTATTCTCTTCATCTTAATGCAAATTCTTGTGGTTGCAAACGCATAGAATACACCAGTATAGCATTAACTTGTTCGAAAGAAAAGTTATATGTCTGAAAAAAAAATAATGTCAAGGTAATAGGGCACCAACCCCTGTTAAAAAGTTAGTGTTGTAACTGGATTAACCTCTTGGAGAATTTGTACCGTTAGACACGCTTTAAGATCGAAAGAGTTAAAGTGAAATAATCCTTGATGGTCGAAAGACGCCTGGATTTACCATAGAATACAATTCTCTATAAGCAAATGCATGTCTGAATTCCGCATAACTCATAGCCAATAGAGACGTATAACTCATACGGTGGACATAACCCCAACTCTCAATTCTCATTGGTTAAACATCTTACTGAATATTCTTTCCTTTTTACTTTGCTATTTTCCGTTTTTACTCTACTATTTTGTTACATTATTGCACGCTACAAAATCCCCCCTTTTACGAGACTTGCACCAAAAGTCAAATTATCTTTGCTTACTTAGTGACCAAGTATTCTCTGTGGGATCGATACCCAACCCAGTTGGGTTCTATATTTGACAACGACCGCTTACACTCTTACGAGAGCTGTAGTTTGAGCGTTATCAAAATTGGCAACGTTGCCGGGGAATACGGTTGTCAACTATGTTTGTGATAGTTACTAGACCCTTTGGTCAAAAGTTCTCAGATTTTACTTTTAGCTGTTGTTTTTGTTCTATTCAGGTTCTATTGGCAGGATGGATGCACAATGTGACATTGACGGAAGGGCGGCTCAACAGGAGCAGGCTAGACTAGCTGCACTAGCAGCTGCTCAAGTGCATCAACAGAATATTGATAACCCAGGTCGGGAAACAAATCCTGATGATGAGGACCTGGGTGATGAGGAGCTACTAAATCCTAGGCGTACTGATGAGGTGGCGGCACCTATGCATAGGAGAGATCGTCAAGCTAGAATGAGATCTGACCGTCGAGCTGTGCAGGCTCCTTTTGATAATGATGATGACGATCTGGATGGAGCTGGTGCTACAGGAGCTATTATTCCTCCACCCTTGGCACCTGGAGCAAAGTTCAATATCACCAGCACCATGATTCAACTATTGCAGCTCAAGGGATTATTTGGTGGACTCGCAGGCGATGATCTGAATATGCATCTGATCAACTTTATCTCAACATGCAAGTCATTCAACAATCCAGGCATTGGACAAAATGCAATTCGGCTGCGCTTATTTCCATTGTCTCTATCTGGGGAGGAAACTCTATGGTTGAATGGGCTGACTCCTGATTCTATTACTAATTGGAGGCAATTGAAAGATGTTTTCCTAGAAAGATTCTTTCCGCCATCTAAGAGAGCGCAGTTGAGAGATGAGATCAGCAATTTTTGACAGCTTCCAACTGAAGCTCTCCACGAAACATGGGAGAGATTCAAGAAGAAGCTTATGAGATGCCCAAACCATCATATGACCAATGTACACTTGATGGAGATATTATACAGATCTTTCAACTCGGTGACTAAGCCAGTGGTTGATAACGCAGCAGGTGGATCATTCATGGACCTCACTTTTATTCAGGCAAGTAATATGCTAGATTGTATGACAAAGCAGAGTAGAGCTTGGCATACCAGGGATTCTGAGGTAGCAAGCTCTACCGTATCTGTTGGCTTGACTGCAGAGCAGAGGCGTAGACAAGAGGAACGTGACCAAGATATGGCTCACATAAAAATGCAGATGGATCTTCTTACCAAGCACTTATTATCAGGAAAGACCGAAAAGGTTAAGGCTGTTGTATCACAGGGAAGAGATGAATCCGACTATGAGGAAGAAGCAAACTACTTGAATAATCAGGTGGGTTTCCGAGGCAATGCCCAAGGAAACCAAGGTCGGATCTATTATGATAAATCTGGATACAAGGACCGCGATCAAGGTAGTTGGAAAAACAATACCGACAGGAGTGGTTTGTATGTTCCTCCTGGAAGACGTGACGCCGCTGCATCTGGTTCTGGAAATATGTCCATGGAAGATATGATGGCTAAGCTGCTGAAAGGAGTAGAGGCAACCAGCACAGGAGTAACTGAGGTAATAAATGATCTGTCCTCAATGAAGCAATTGGTTGACTCGCATTCCACTTCAATAAAACAACTGGAGCAACAATTGAGTCAATTATCTGCGGCATTCAACCAAAGAAAGGCTGGAACACTACCCAGCGATACGGTGCAAAACCCAAGGAACGACGGATCATGCATGGCTATTACTACCCGGGGTGGTAAAGTGTTGGAAAATCCATCCAAGGACAAGCAGGTGGTTGATGATATAGCGGATAATATTATTGATGCAAAATGTGAAGAGGCCGAAGAAGCTGAAGAGTGTGTTCATAACATCACCCCTAGACGTTTGCAGCCTGAAAATATTGATAATCGAAAGCAAGATAAAAAGGAAGTGGTGGAGAAAACTATTCCCCTTCCACCACCACCTTTTCCTCAGAGACTGAAGAAGAAAGTTGATGATACCAGGTTCAGTAAATTCATGACTATGTTGAAGCAGCTGACTATTAATGTTCCTTTGGTGGAAGCGCTAGAGCAGATGCCCGGATACGCTAAATTCATGAAGGACCTTTTAACAAAGAAGCGGGCAGTAAGCTATGAGCCGGCAGATAATATTCATCATTACAGTGCAATTGCCACAAGGTCCTTAGTACAGAAGAAGGTAGACCCTGGTGCTTTCACTATTCCTTGCACGGTTGGATCTATGAATTTTGCTAAGGCATTGTGCGATTTGGAAGCTAGCATCAATTTGATGCCACTATCCGTCTACAGAAAGTTGGGGTTGGGCGACCCTACACCAACCAATATGCGGCTCGTGATGGCAGATAGGTCGGTAAAATGACCTGTGGGTATCTTGAATGATGTGTTGGTGAAGGTGTCTACCTTTATTTTTCCTGCAGACTTTGTGATTTTGGATTGCGAGGTGAATTCTGAAGTTCCCATAATCTTGGGACGTCCTTTCCTTGCAACAAGAAGTGTGCTTATTGACATGAGAGCTAATGAGCTTTTATTTTGGTTGAATGACGAAGTGGTCCGCTTTGATATATGCAAAGCAATGAAGCAGCCCAGCGATATGAATGTGTTCTCCGTAGATGATGTTCATTATGAAGATAAGAAAGCATTATCTGTAGAGAAACAACTCACTGTTGAGCCATTGTCTGTTGCGCTGCTGAATATTGAGCATGAGGATAATGAAGATTATGAAGAAACTATGTGTGCTCTAACAAAAATAGGGTCCTATTCTCATACTCCTAAACAGCCGGACCTTGATCTTAAGAATCAACCGTCACCAACAGCGAAGACTTCCATTGAAGAGCCCCCAGTGCTAGAATCGAAAGAGCTCCCCAATTATCTAAGGTATGCATGCTTGGGAAGTAGAAATACACTTCCGGTGAGTGTGACGGATGATTTAAGTGAACAACACGTAGAGGCTCTCATCTCTGCTCTGAAGAGATACAAGAGAGCTATAGGTTGGACTATTGATGATATAATTAGTATCCCTCCTGGGATATGTATGCACAAGAGTCATATCGAAGAAGATTGCATGCCTACAAGTAAGCATCAACGTCGTCTGAATCCATTCAGAAAATGATGCCCTATCTATCTCGATGAAGTCTAAGTAATCGAGATAGCTATGTCGTGCCGCGACAATAAATCAAGCCCTTGGTGGGAGGAAACCCATCATTTTTAATTGTTTTGTTTTCTTAAGATTTTGTCGAGCCACGACCAAAACTAAGGCGCTTGGTGGGAGGCAACCCATCGTTCTAATCGTTTTTGTTGTTTTTGAGTAAGTGTAGGTGCAAGAGGTATAAAGGAGGAGATTGGTTTCAAATTTTGATTTGGAAGTATTGCATGTTGAAGGCGGTAAGTTAGGAATGAAGAAGCAAAAGGCTATGGGTTAGGCATTGCCTATGAAAATATAGGCAAAGAACAAGGCAAAGCCTATGTAAATCTAGGCCACGAACAAGGCAAGGCCTATACTATGGCCTAAGCTCTCGAAATCTAGTGTGCCATAGCATAGGCGCCGCCCATGCCTAAGTGTGCCATAGCATAGGCACCGCCTATGCAAAAGCATTTTGTCTCTGAATCTCATGTGTCATGGCATAGGCGCCGCCTATGCCTAACAATGCCATGGCATAGGCGCCGCCTATGCTCAACAATGCTTTGCAAAAGGCGCCGCCTATGCCAAGCATAGGCAAAGCAAAAGGCGCCGCCTATGGTCACTTTTGGTCTCCAAATCCGATTTTAAATGGGTCAAAACCCGACCCAAGCTTGCCCTATAAATAAGAAACTTAGTCTTAGACCAAAAATACATTGCAAACCTAAGAAAAACGCCGCCTACCTCTCCAAATTCTCTCAAAAATTTTCCTTTTGCTCTTTTACTTCACAAGAACATCTTCCAAAGGCATCAACCAAGTAAGTACTTCTTTGTTCTTCTTTTATATTCCATAAGTACTACACTACTACGCCTATAATGAATTGTTAAATCTTGAAGTAGTATTGGTGATTTGAATGTGGTTGATTTGTTGTGATACATCTCGTTGAGTGAAAGAATACGTATGGGTGTTCTTGATTTTGTTCCAACTTGTATTCGATTGTTATACACTGTCATACTTTTGCGGAGTCGACATGGTGAAGTTAAGTGCATAATCTTCAAAATTGAATGCTTGAATGTTTGAATGACTCGTTCATCGAGATAAAGATCATGATTAAATACAAGCATGAGATGTTGTGATTATTTCTATGCCATAACTTGATACGATCTCTATGCAGTAGTCTTGTTCAAAAAAGTGCATTAATCCAAACATGAGAGTATGATCAATATTACATGAAATAGAGTTGGAAAGGATAGTTAAGACGACATGAAAGTATGACTGTGTTGAACATATTGTTGGAACATATCGCCCAAATGTATGACGATGAAGTCTGAGTATTCGACATCACTCACTTAATTAGTCTGTGCCAATACTTAAGTGTGGGGTGGTGCCATTACTGTTTGTTTATCAATTGAATCTTCTGAGATGAAGCTAACATGACTCTATTAGGATCTCAGGTAGAATGGCCTCAAAAGGACGACAAGAAAAACAAAAAAGTATCCACCTCACAGAAAGGTTAGGAAAGCGGAAGAAAAGAGCAAGCTGAATCCTCCTCGCTACAAATACCTCAACGTACTTTTGGATCAAGTGGGGTACAATTTGAGGAAGCTCTGAGGATGACGACTCTGATGATGATTCCGACGTAGGGGGTATGACCCCAGACATAGAAGAGGAGTCCGACTAATCAGGTTCTTCTTATTTATTTTCCACTGAGGGCAGTGTGTCCCGTCTAAGTGTGGGGTGCTGGTATTTGCATGTTATACTTCTTTATCTGCATTTGCATTTATTTATGTTTGGTTGTTTGATTTAGTTAGTAGTCTTAGATTTTTTTTTTAGATTTTGATGCATGAAATTGTTCTGATAGGCGGCATGGTGTTATGACAAGAGTTTGTGCTAGAATCATTACTATTGAGACATTTAGGCTCTAAGTGTGACTCACTGTGTGATAATTGTGTGGTTTAATTAATTCATCTGTTAGGGTCAAGAGTCTATAATACTCCCAATAAAGTTGACCATGTGCCTTGTGTGTGTGAGATGATAGTATATTCTATGTTTGTGACTGATGCTAGAACTTGCCTGGTGTGTGTGTAAAGCAAAATAAAGAGTGTGAGTTTAGGAGATGATTTAGGCATTTCTTTGGCAACCTGTGATTGTTTACCTTCTGTTTACCTACCCGTGGACATTATCCTAGTTTGAGCCTTTAAGCCATTTTCTTTGACAGCCTCATATGTAAGCCTAATCCATTTTTTTCAAGACCATAATTTGATCCAAATTCCTAAGTGCTTTAAATTGTGAAGTCATGTGACAAAATAAGAGGAAATTGGGTAAGAGTGATGCCTTAGAGTGTATTGGTACTTGAATTTGTTATGAAAAAGAGTGGCTATCATGGAGGTGTGTTATAAAAAAAAAAAGAAATAGAAAAATAAAAAGATAAATTGTGTTTATGATTAAATAAAAAGATAGTTATGCTTGAATGGCAAAATAGGTGAAAAGGGGTGATAGATGAAAGAAAGGTAGCAGGGTTGATTAAAAGAGAGTGTTAATGGCATAATGTGATGTATTAAAGCGCTTAGGAACATAGTCACTATTTCTGGCCAAAATAGTCCTACCCGTCCCTTAGCCTACATTACAACCTGTAAAGACCTATTTGATCCTAAGCTTAGCATTCTGATATTAGTAGAGCATTACACTAAGGGCAAGCTTATGGTCATCAGTTGCAACATATGAATTCTTTGTGAGAGTGAGAGCAAGGATAATCTTATACCCATGTTCTGAAAAATGCAATACTTGTGAGTGATTATGGGTAATATCTTATGTGAGACACACATGGTTGATGAGTTTTGGGTAGTCTTGTATGATTCTTTGTGCCTTGACTTTTGAATACGAATTAACCATCATCACGAGTCTATGTTGGAGGTTGAATTGTTTCTAGAAGTGATTAGAAAACTACTCTTGGTTAATAATTGTTGTGCCTGTCTTGTTGAACATTTTGTGTTGTTACTGTGAAACCCTAAGTAGATGTTTATATGGACATGATATATTGTTCGAGGACGAACAAAGCTTTAAGTGTGGGGTGTTGATGATAGGCTTATTTACACGCCTAAAGTACTATAATTTACCCATATTTTAGCTAAGTTTTGAGGACAAAATATATAATTCATGCACTTTTAGTCCTTTTTCCTGTAAGTGAGCTAACAAACGTGATTAGCAAGTTTTCAGGTATAAATGATGCAGATTTCAGCATATTATGGATAACTTGACGCCCAAGGAAGCTTCACGAAAGAAGGAAGGGAAAGCTTGGACGCCAAGGACCAAAAGTGACGCATGGAATATCTGTCCCGGGCAAAAACAGCATTTCCAAAGACTTTGGGGAACAACAGTAACTTAGTAGGATTAGGATAATGATGCAGTAACCTACTAGGACTAGGATAAGTAATGCAGTAGCTTAGTAGGAATAGGATATGGGTGTTATAAATACCCTATTTTGCTGGAGATTTTTATAATCCCCATCCATCCACCATCCATCCATCCATCCATCAAAACAATTCTCCACCACCCTCATCCCTATTCTATCCTTCTCCTTTTTCTTCATTAATTCATTGTTGATATTATTTTTCATATATTCGACTTTTAATTTTTACAACAAGAGAAAAGCTATTTGCAAGGAATTCACGTGAGATTTTTATGATGATAATGTCTATTGTGTTTTCCGTTGCACTCATGCGTAGCTAAACTTCTCTGTTGGGGTTATGGAAGCCTTATGAGATACTATCTATTTCTATGAGTTTGTGAATTCGTGACACGTATGCTGCTTATATCATTATTCTCTTCATCTTAATGCAAATTCTTGTGGTTGCAAACGCATAGAATACGCCAGTATAGCATTAACTTGTTCGAAAGAAAAGTTATATGTCTGGAAAAGAGATAATGTCAAGGTAATAGGGCACCAACCCCTGTTAAAAAGTTAGTGTCGTAACTGGATTAACCTCTTAGAGAATTTGTACCATTAGACACGCTTTAAGCTCGAAAGAGTTAAAGTAAAATAAGCCTTGATGGTCGAAAGACGCCTGGATTTACCATAGAATACAATTCTCTATAAGCAAATGCATGTCTGAATTCCGCATAACTCATAGCCAATAGAGACGTATAACTCATACGGTGGACATAACCCCAACTCTCAATTCTCATTGGTTAAACATCTTACTGAACATTCTTTCCTTTTTACTTTGCTATTTTCCGTTTTTACTCTACTATTTTGTTACATTATTGCACGCTACAAAATCCCCCCTTTTACGAAACTTGCACCAAAAGTCTAATAATCTTTGCTTACTTAGTGACCAAGTATTCTCTTTGGGATCGATACCCAACCCAGTTGGGTTCTATATTTGACAACGATCGCTTACACTCTTACGAGAGCTGTAGTTTAAGCGTTATCACCCATGGGGTATAACTGTCTAAGTTTTGCCTCTAGGGCAAGAGTTACAGTTCATCCGCCAAATCATTACAGTCTAAGGTAGTGTTAACTATTGTCCATGGGGCATAACTTGAAATGTATGGTAGAATCTGAAGATGATAAAATTTTACTTGAAACTACTGAATAATACACATTATAGGGGTGATTCTGAGAGGGTTTTTTACTTTAGAGATAAGTTGAAAGTGATACAACATAGTTTATCAACTCAATACTCTGATAGTATGGCCTTAAAAGAGAAGGGTATACTGACTACTCTTGAGTTTTGTGCCATTGGTATTACTATAAATCTTTTATGAACATTGAAAGTATTTTAGTGCACTTCCACAATACGCAACCTAGTATGCTATACGTGTGTAAATTGACACTTGTTTTATGTAAAACAAAATGAGCATAAGCTGCAATGAGAACATAAGCATAAGTTAAAACTCATCACTAGAGCCTCTACTCGGACAAAAAGCAGTTCATCTACTAATTTAGGGCGAGCACCAACAATTTAACCCCCAACAAACACCAAAATTCTATAATGCTAGAATAATAAAAGTAATAAAACCATTTTAATGTACTTCCACAACGGGCAACCTAGTATGCTATACATGTGTGCGCTTCCATAATAGATAATCTAGTATGCTATACATGCGCGTGCAATGACCTTGCTTTATGTAAAACCAAAATCACATACATTCTACCAAATGCAAATTGTTCATATACAGCTGCAAAAACTGAGTGAAAGATGAAATTTTTTAATCAACAACAAACTTGAGCAAATGCAACTTGATAATCGACAGTTGAAACTAATTAAATTAGAAAAAAATTGCCAAAGATGTTCGTCGAAGCAAATGTAAAGAACACATAGCAAACTTTATGACTTACGAACACAGTTTGAACAAACAAGTAGCATCATCAAGTCACCAAAATCATATCAAAAGAAAACTTATTTATAAAAGCAAGCAAAGCTACAGAACAAAACAAATTAAGAAACATACCTAGTGTAATCCATTAAAGTGGAGTCAGTAAGAGGGTAGAGTGTAAGAAAAATTACCCCTACCTTATTCCAACTCATAGGTAGCGAGGATGTATCCAATGGACCCTCTGGCTCAAGAGGAAAACAGTCCAATGCAGCCCAACAAAGAAGTAAAGGAAGTACAAGGAACAACATATAGTACTAACAGAAAAGTAACTAAAACAAACCCCAATAATACCACTAGTAATATCAATGGCACAAATCCTCATCATCTTCAAACAATTCTTCGTCATCTTCTTAATGCTAATTATACCACTAGTTTGAAATACTTGGAACTAATTTCTTTTACCATCTTGACCTTATACGTTTGGCCTTACCAAAAAATGTTGCGATCAACATTAACTCCCATACTTATGGCCTTTCCATCCAAGACCAACCCCCCGCAACTACTCAAACACAATTATAACAGCAATAACGAACTCCCCAAAACCTGTTCGACATAATTCCTCAATGGAAAATATGTTACTACAACAATAGCACAGCCCGACTTCAACTTATGTTCACCTCCCCCAAAATCAAATCAATATGTTAATTATATAACGAGCTAAAATTTACCACAATGCATCAATAAGCTAAAATTTACGGCAAATTAGATGTGTTCTTACCTGAAGAAACCTTACGGTGATTGTTTTGTTTTGGAAGAAAGAACAATCGATGTTTTGTTTGGGAAGAAAGTGATTGTTTTGTTTTGGAAGAAAGATATATTGAGGGGTAATTTCGTCTAATAAAATATGACTTAATAAGTAAGGGCTATTTTAACAAAGCCTTTTTATTTGGGGCTAAAATTTGAAAGTCACCCATATTTGAGTTTATATTTTATATTCTCCCAATATAACTGACTCCTTTCCCGAATGAGAACAGGAGAAAAAACAAATGACTCATCACGTTGCTATATTAAAAATATTAACTAACTAAGATTGTGATTAGATAAATAAGATTTCTTTATTTTTAATCAAAGTTCATCGCTTTGAATTCTATGTATTAAAAATATTATATTAGAAGTGTTTTCTCCTTAAATAAATCACACACGGTGTGAATCTAAATCAATAGAAGCCCCATGTAGGCAAGTTTTCAAATAAGGGGAAACTGTACTAAATTTTGAAAACGTATATCAAAAAGATGATATTCGAACATAACAGTCGATGAATTAAATTAACCAAGAGAATAGATGGCAGATTTACACTAATAATCTGCAAACAATAGCCCACAATAGTTTGTTTATTTCTCAAACATAATCAATCCCACATTAGCATATCCTGTTTTTCCATTTTGTGCATTTCAAGTTACCCAAGACATTATTTTAGTGAAAATAAATAAATAGGTGGGGAAACAATTTAAATATTTATTTTTCCTCACAACCCTAAAGTAGAAAGAAAAGAAGGATCCACTATCCCGCAAAACCAGAGGCATAACAGCACAAGGAGTTGGCGTACCACGGACTAATGTGGGTACAAAAATAAAATACCATATAGTAAACAAGGTAGCCAGGATAATACATAACACTGAGTCTCACAATACAAATTAATAACTGAATTATTATATGGAACACCAAGTGGTAGTCTGGTAGAGCTTCAAAATATAGAGGAGTATATATTTTCTCTGATTTATTTTATTTGTTGTACCCAAAATAATTATTATCTTTAAAAAATTAGATAGTTTTTAACTTTTTATCTTTACCCTTACACAATAAATATAGAGACAGAGTAACATGCTGAAAAAGAAAATAGTGTTAAATTGATAACTGTATGTTCGTGCTGAGCATTTTAATGTTTACTTAATATTGCTCATATTGAATGTTTTTCTGTTGGATATTAAGTATCACTATACTATGCATTACTTTTGAAACTTGGTGAGAGGCATCTTTAGGCCTATTTACTACCATCACATCGGTGGTATTTGTTGTGCATTACTAGCCTTATTACTCACATTAGTTAGGTTGAATGTGGCAATAATTTATCTCGTAGCTAGGGCAGACCCACATTGGTTTAAGCGGGTTTAGTTGAACCCCCTTCATCAAATTATTTTTAATCTATCTGTATTAATTCTCTGCAAAAGTGTATATGTAAATAAATGAATTTGGGATAATTTTCACATAAATGACACTTACTATTACGGGAAAGCACAACCCAATGATACTTCCGGTCCAATTGCATTAGACTATATGTTAATGGTTTTTGAATTATATATATTAAATTGATATAATTTATTTTAAAATTATATGTTAATGGTTTTTAAGTTATTATGTTGTTTTTATCTATTAATTCAATTTTTATAGTAGTTTTATGTTTTTTTCCATCCTTTTAACAAATCTTCACTATATAATTGTTCTAATTTTTTCTTAATTTTTTCTATCTTATTTATTGAAAATATAGTTATTTCCTTTTTATTTATTGAAAATATGACCAGTTCTATTGTATCTTCAGTATTTTTTATATTTTCTAATTTTTGTGTAATTTTTTCACTTCCTTCTATCCAATCAGTTTTCTTTCTTATTTTATTAGTAACTCTTTTTGCTCTTACTTTCTATTTACATGGTGTTGTAAACCACCAATCCGTTCTAGTTATTATATGTGGGTATAATTTATCTAAAAACGGCATTCCTAAAAGTATATCTTTTGATGTTTGCTCATAATTGTAGATTTCTTCTATTGTCAATATTTTATCCCATACTTGTGTTTTTACATTCTTACCTTTATAAGTAATTAAGTTTCCTTCGTTATTAAATCCTTTAACTATTATTGGTGTTTTTAATTTATCTCATTTACTTTTTGGTAAACAATTATCTCTACATAAATTAGGTTCTGCTCCTGTATCTATCATAGGTGTATAATATCTACTGTAATACCCTTCTACTACTATCTTGATTAATACATATATTTTCATATCATGTTAAAGCTCTTCTTAAGAATAATTTCTCTCTGTTATATGTTATAGATAATTGTATATGTTCTATATTATATGGTTTTACTTGTTCTAGTTATTTTATTCCTAATATTATGTCTGCTTTTTGCATTTCTTCCTTTATTTCAAATTCTATTTTTATTTTTTTAACTCCTATTGTTATTTTTTTTTCTGCTATATTTTTAGTGTTTATTAAGCTTCTTGGTAGATCTGGGCATATATTATTGTCAGATTTTATTTCCTCATTATTTACTAGATATCTTGTTATATAATTTTCTTCTTGTCCTGTATTTAAGAGTATTAAATATTCTTTTTCATTTATTGTTCCTGTTATGTAATATTGGTTTAAATTAGTTGTTGAACTTGTTTCATAACTTGTTCTTTTTTATGAACTTGATGATTCTGGTTTTTCATAAGCTATTCTTTTTGTTGTACTTATTCTATCATTTATTATTTCTAAATTTTCTTCTATATCTATGTCTCTATAACTATAATTATTATTATCAATTGTTTTTACAAATTGTTCGAAAGGACTTTCTATTTGTATTTTGTTAATTTTATTTTTTCCTGTTATTTTATGTTTTGTTGTTAATACATATAGATTTTTACATCTTGCTGTAAATATTTTACTTCCTGGGGTTAGGTCTATTCCTGATATTTTTCAATATAATACTAATGATTTATCTATATTTTTATCTGTTATTGCTATTGAATAATTCATACTTATTATAAATTTAATTTTTTGATATATTAAATTTCCTTTTATGACAGTTATTATACTTTTTTCTATAGGTTTTATAATTCTATCATCTGCTAGGTATAATTCTATTGGTGTATCTATTCCTTCTCTAAAACATGTTTTTATCAATATCTCTGTTCCTCCAAGGTGTACATATTTTATTGGGTCTTTACTTTTTATATCATTTATTTCTTTATTAATTATTCTTTTTGTTACTAGAGGTATACTAGCTCTTCCTTTTTTATAGCTACAATCTATTACATGTTCTTTTTGACTTACTACGTAGTATTCTTCGTTTCTTCTACTAAATATATTTTTTATTGTTGGTATTTTAAATACTTTTTCTACACTTAAATCTAATTCTTTTCCTTTTATTTCATCAAATATATGACTATCAAATATTATTTTTTGATTTGTTCCTTCTTCATTTAAATATTCTTCCTTTGTTATTATTTTTATATCTTCTTCAGTTATTTGATTTATTCTTATATCTTCTTCAGTCATTTAATTAATATAATTCACTATCTATTTCATTATCTGTTTCATTCTCTGAAATTTCATAAATACTATCTTCACTTTCTAATTCGTAATCTATATAATCTATCTGCATATATTCTGTATCTTCTATTTTTATTTCTGATATTTGTTTATTTTTTGGGTTTTTAAGTAATTTACAATCTCTAGCTAAATGTCCTAATTTTCCGCAATTCTGACAAGTACATTCTTTTATAGATTTTTTTTCCTGTATGGTCTTTTATGTTTATAATTTTTTACATAATATCTTTTTCTTGGTTTCTTATAGTTATATTTTGATTTTTTGTATTTCTTATATTTCTTATGTCTTTTTCTTTTCTTATAATATCTTTCTTTGCATCCAAATTGAGGTGCTATTTTATTTTTGCAACATGCTAAATTTCTTATTAATATTTTTTCCCTTTTTATTTCTTCTCTATATTTTTCACATAGATTTTTATACCATTGTTGTAAAAATCTTATTCTTGCTCCTAGAGTATCTACTATTTTTGCTTCATCCCACCTTTTTATTATTTTTGAACTAAATGGTTCAGGTAATTTATTAAAATATAATTTTCTCATTTCTTTACTTTCTTCTGTATTATATGTTCCTTTATAATAATATTCTTTAAATGCGCAAGTATATTCATCTATGTAACACATATTACATATTGCTAATTTTAACATTAAATTCCTATTTATATCTTTCTCTTCATTTTGTTCTTCTTCTGTTGTTGTCAAGCTGCTAAATTCGTCTTTTATAGTTATTTCATATTTTTTTAAT
Source organism: Capsicum pubescens (assembly GCA_030864215.1). Classification (NCBI taxonomy): domain Eukaryota; kingdom Viridiplantae; phylum Streptophyta; class Magnoliopsida; order Solanales; family Solanaceae; genus Capsicum; species Capsicum pubescens. The sequence goes on from CM061542.1 coordinate 110,669,647, forward strand.
AATTTTATAGGTGTTAATTTAGTTGTAGTTGTTAATGATGTTTCTTCTGTAGGTTTGTCAGTTCTTAATACCCTTTTACTATTTTCAGTTAGATTTGAAAACTATAATTTTACTGTTCCTATTAGTGTTCTTTCTATATATTCTGATGCATCTGTTACATTTATATTATTATCTAATAATTGTTTTGTCATATATCCTATCCATAATTGTATTGTTTTTCTGTATCTATTACACAATCTAAGTCTAAAAAGTTATAATTTTTATTAACTATTTGTTTTGGTGTCCATTTGTCATATTCATCCTTTAGATTATATCTTTTAAACTTATTCTTATAATATGTAGGTTTTCTTATTTCTGATGTTCTAGGTATTATATTTTCATCTTCTTTTTTATCAAGAGTATTTATTTCCGTGTTTCTATTTTCTAAGTTTTCTTCATTAATTACTTCTTGTTTTTCATTGATTTCTAAATTTTTTGTATTTGTTAAGATTTCTGTATATGTTTCACTATCTTCTGAATCATAATTATCTGTTTCTTCAACATATATTGTATTTATTTCTAATTTTTCTTTAAATTGATTTATCTCGTTTAATAATTTTTGTTCTATATCTTTTTTTTTTCATACAAATCTTTTAGCATTTGTAGTTCTTTTTCTAATTCAGCAATCCTACTATTTTTAGTTTCTTCTATTTTTCGTATTTCTTCTATAATTTGTTGTTTTATTTTTTCTATTTCTTTTTTTTCTATCTATTTCTTCATTTTCTTTTTCTATTCTTACCATAGCTGTCAATTTATCTTCTAATTTTAATTCTTTTTTTTCTAACATTAAATATAAATGTTCACCTATTTTCTTATACCTTCTTCCTAGATTAGAAAATACTATTTTTATTTTTAATCCTTCATGGTTTTCATATATTTTTCATCTATTATAAATTCTTCTTTGTTCATGTTTATTTAATTGTTAATAGATGATGTCGGTATGTATATTCTAGACTATCTATTGTTGATTCTAAATTTGATATTTCTTCTTTTTGTACATTTATTGAGTTTTTACTAACTCTGGAAATTATGTTATATTGTAGTCTTTCTATCCTTATTTTTAATTCTTTACGTTTTTCAGATATTATTTGTTTTAATTCTTTATATTTTGGTAATTTTTGTACGTTATTCATCTAAATAATATTTTGGGAAATATCTAAATCTAGTTTTATCAAATAATTCATAATTAATAAATTAATCAAATAAATCCAAATATATACTACTTCTGCAACTTTAAACAGCATGGGCTCTGATACCAATAGATCGGGGGTGCAGATAACTTGTGTGGTAAAATAGATCTATTATAAATACAATGGATCTATTTTTATTTGTGCGTGGATATTTCTTAACTTCTCTAAATATTTTTATTTTTATCTTTATTTTGAGTTTATTTATGTTAATTTTATCGATATTCATATCTTGGGGGGTGATTATATGGTAATTGGTTAAATGCTTTACTATAGTATTATTTATTTTTTTCTCTTAGTTTTTGTAATTCTTCTATATTATTTTGAAGGTAGTCTAAATATTCTATATCTTTTGTTTCAAAATATCCAATTAGATTGTCTTTCATAAGTTTTTCTAATAATATTATTTCTATCATATTTTCTCTCCAATATTTTAAATATTCATAATCTATTATTTTATCCTGTAGTAATTGTAGATTTACAAATTTCTATATAATAATTTATCCTAATTGTACTGTAATGTATATCTAATTCTAGGTTTTCAATTCTATTTATTATCTTGTGTTGTTCTTCTCGTAACGAGTTTTTTAAATTATATAAACTATCACATGTACTTTTTCCTAAATTTTCTAGGGTTTCTTCTATCAATATTAATTTTTCTTTTAGATTCTCCATTATTTTTCTAATTTGGTTTCTATAATTAATTTCTTCATTTAGATTATCTTGATTTTCTCTAGTTTTTCTAATATATTCTAACATTTCTTAATCTAAATAATATCCATCTGGGTAATTATCCAGGTATAACTGTTCTATCCAATTTATAGTTTCAATTTCATAGTCTAATACTTTTTCTAATATTATTCTCTTAATATCTATAATTTTTATATCTCTAAGTATATATAAGATTAATATTTTAAGATTATCTATCATTTAAAATTGGTTAAATACTTTATTATAATATTTTTTAGTTTTTTTTTTTAATCTCATTAATTCTTCTATATTTTTACTATATATTTTATATCTATTTTTCAAAATTCTAAATATACATAATTTGTCATAGTTAGTGTGTGGGTTTGGTATGTAAGTATTTATAAGAGTAGTTCGGTAGGTGTGGTATATAATTAATTCTAATCATAAAATATCTATCAAATATTTTTTCAATATGATTTTTCTTATATCTACTATTTCTATATCCTTTAGTACATATAAAATGAGTATTTTAAATTTATCTACCATTTCGTCAGATAAATAATTATCCATTTTTCATATGATGCTTTTTCAAAATATTCCCTTCAATCATGCACATACCAAAATATGATCACTTTAGATTTCTATATACTAGATTATTCTTAAATAACATATTCTTCGGTCACTATTAGCATGGTAATCTGGATACTTTTCCCTTAAACAGCGCCTCTACTCTGGTTACTCCCCTATCACGACTTTCTTGCCTCACCGATTTCACCTTTAGGATGGCATAGTTCTTAGGAATTTTTCTCTTTTTCCACTTTGCTAATAAACTTCTTAACATGCTATTTTTCAAATAATTCTACTATAAAGCAACTAACATGAACTTATTTTATCATATCATGATTGTTAGGAATTTATGAATTTAGCTATTCATAATAGTAAATGAATATACCTGTTCTGGTAGGTTTGATAATTCTAAGCTTTGTTCCTCCATAGATTTTTCCATTGAAATATACCTGTTTTTTAAATAATCAAAATATTTGTTGTGGACAAGAGAGAGTTTTTTGCTTCAACGCATGAAGGCTTGCTTCTTTCTGCCTTCGATGCCTTCATTTATAATGGATGATTTACATAATTTTTCGTACTAATGTTTTTCACGTTTCTAAAACATTAAAAAAAATCTAGTCCTATCTTTTTACAAAGTCTTCCTAACCTAATTATTTCCCTGACATAATTTACATAAAAGTCTTTACATAAAGACTTTAATATCTAACTATAAGACAAAAATCATAAAAAAAGTCAAAAAGCCTAATCTATCTAAAGACTTTATAAACTTTATACAATAAGTTTTACGTAAAATTGTGAAAGTTTGTTACATGTCGCTTTCATAATTTAATATCTTGTCTTTTATCTCCATTATTGCTCCGTTGATATCTTCTTGTCGTATCTGTTGCTTTTCTATCTTCTTTCCAGCTGGCATGCTTATCTTCTTGATTTTTTTATTTTATTCTAGCCGAACTTCTGGGATAATATTATCTTCTCCATTACATCTCGAACATTGATGATCTGGATATTTGTGTCCAATTATCTTGCAATATCTTGTCAATAATCCTTCTGAAATAAATCCTCTCTTAATTGCCCTTGCAGTAGATTATTTTTCTGGGTTAAGTAATGTCATTATCCATTGTCTAACATCTTCCATATCTGTTTGTCGTAGTTCTTTTGAATTTGAATAAATCATCTGATGGTCTCTTGAATAATAGCTCCATATTCGGTTTCCATTGGTATAATTGTTTGCTAGTTCTTGAATAATTGTAGCTAGTCCAATAAGTTGTTTGTTTGCATAAAAATCAGGTATCTCGATTCTGGGTATCTCTGGCTGCTGCACAATATCTTCTGGTATAATCATATCTCTGATTAATCCTTTTTTTACAACTTGTATAACTAGTTTTATCTCATCGTATAATATCTCTGCTGGTGCAGTATAACACTTTATATAAAATAGATTTCCTTTGGTTACTCTTTTATAGGTTTTGAATATTTTTTGTAATTCTTCCATAGCTAATAGTTCTTCTCCATATTGGGTGTATATGGTATTTAATAATCCATAAACAAAATAAGTTTTTATTAAGCTTGGGTTGGTTTTGGGTAGTGCAATTAGCTTGTTGTGACCTTGTAATCTTTGGGTTATATAGTTTGTATTGGGTTCTTTGATATCTGTTGCTCTGGGGTTAAGGTTTAGAAAAGTTTGTACTCGGTAAATATTTTCTATGTATTTTTGGGCTGTATAGTTAAAAACTTTTTTATCTTGGTTCAGACTATCTCGATATGTGGTAATTTGTGGGGGCTTAGTAAAAACTTGTTTTGATTATGGATTATTAAAAATCATATACACCCAAGATGGAGAAGAATTATCAGCTATGGAAGAATTACAAAAAATATTCAACACCTATAAAAGAGTAACCAAAGGAAATCTATTTTATATAAAGTGTTATACTGCACCAGCAAGATATTATACGATGAGATAAAACCATTTATACAAGTTGTAAAAATAGGATTAACCAGATATATGATTATACCAGAAGATATTGTGCAGCAACCAGAGATACCCAGAATCGAGATACCTAATTTTTTATGCAAACAAACGACTTATTGGACTTGCTACAATTATTCAAGAACTAGTAAACAATTATACCAATGGAAACCGAATATGGAGCTATTATTCAAGAGACCATCAGATGATTTATTCAAATTCAAAAGAACTACAACAAACAAATATGGAAGATGTTAGACAATGGATAATGAAATTACTTAACCCAGAAAAGCAATCTACTGCAAGGGCAATTAAGAGAGGATTTATTTCAGACGGATTATTGACAAGATATTGCAAGATAATTGGACACAAATATCCAGATCATCAATATTTGAGATGTAATGGAGAAGATAATATTATCCCAGAAGTTCGGCTAGAATAAAATAAAAAATTCAAGAAGATAAGAATGTCAGCTGGAAAGAAGATAGAAAAGCAACAGATACGACAAGAAGATATCAACGGAAGCAATAGTGGAGATAAAAGACAAGATATTAAATTGTGAAAGCGACATGTAACAAACTTTCACAATTTTACGTAAAACTTATTGTATAAAGTTTATAAAGTCTTTAGATAGATTAGGCTTTTTGACTTTTTTTTATGTTTTTTGTCTTATAGTTAGATATTAAAGTCTTTATGTAAAGACTTTAATGTAAATTATGTCAGGGAAATAATTAGGTTAGGAAGACTTTGTAAAAAGATAGGACTAGATTTTTTTTAAAGTTTTAGAAACGTGAAAAACATTAGTACGAAAAACTATGTAAATCATTCATTATAAATGAAGGCATCGAAGGCAAAAAGAAGCAAGCCTTCATGCGTTGAAGCAAAAAAAACTCTCTCTTGTCTACAACAAATATTTTGATTATTTAAAAAAACAGGTATATTTCAATGAAAAAATCTATGGAGGAACAAAGCTTAGAATTATCAAACCTACCAGAACAGGTATATTCATTTACTATTATGAATAGCTAAATTCATAAATTCCTAACAATCATGATATGATAAAATAAGTTCATGTTAGTTGCTTTATAGTAGAATTATTTGAAAAATAGCATGTTAAGAAGTTTATTAGCAAAGTGAAAAACGAGAAAAATCCCTAAGAACTATGCCATCCTAAAGGTGAAATCGATGAGGCAAGAAAGTCGTGATAGGGGAGTAACCAGAGTAGAGGCGCTGTTTAAGGGAAAAGTATCCAGATTACCATGCTAATAGTGACCGAAGAATATGTTATTTAAGAATAATATAGTATATAGCAATCTAAAGTGATCATATTTTGTTATGTGCATGATTGAAGAGAATGTTTTGAAAAGGCATCATATGAAAAATGGATAATTATTTATCTGACGAAATGGTAGACAAATTTAAAATACTCGTTTTATATGTACTAAAGGATATAAAAATAGTAGATATAAGAAAAATCATATTGGAAAAAATATTTGATAGATATTTTATGACTAGAATTAATTATATACCACACCTACCGAACTACTCTTATAAATACTTACATACCAAACCCACACACTAACTATGATAAATTATGTATATTTAGAATTTTGGAAAATAGATATAAAATATATAGTGACAATATAGAAGAATTAATGAATTAAAACAAAGAACTAAAAAATATTATAATAAAGTATTTAACCAATTTTAAATGATAGATAATCTTAAAATATTAATCTTATATATACTTAGAGATATAGAAATTATAGATATTAAGAGAATAATATTAGAAAAAGTATTAGACTTTGAAATTGAAACTATAAATTGGATAGAACAGTTATACCTGGATAATTACCCAGATGGATATTTTTCAGATTAAGAAATGTTAGAATATATTAGAAAAACTAGAGAAAATCAAGATAATCTAAATGAAGAAATTAATTATAGAAACCGAATTAGAAAACTAATGGAGAATCTAAAAGAAAAATTAATATGGATAGAAGAAACCCTAGAAAAATTAGGAAAAAGTACATGTGATAATTTATATAATTTAAAAAATTCGCTACGAGAAGAACAACACAAGATAATAAATAACATTAAAAACCTAGAATTAGATATACATTACAGTAAAATTAGGATAAATTATTATATAGAAATTTGTAAATCTATAATTACTACAGGATAAAATGATAGACTATGAATATTTAAACTATTGGAGAGAAAATATGAAAGAAATAATATTACTAGAAAAACTTATGAAAGACAATCTAATTGGATATTTTGAAACAAAAGATATAGAATATTTAGAATACCTTCAAAATAATATAGAAGAATTACAAAAACTAAGAGAAAAAAATAAAGAATACTACAGTAAAGCATTTAACCAATTACCATATAATCACCCCCCAAGATATGAATATCGATAAAACTAACATAAATAAACTCAAAATAAAAATAAAAATAAAAATATTAGTATTTAACCAATTTTAAATGATAGATAATCTTCTAGGTAAAGGGTACTTTTTTGGGAAAAGGACATTGTGTAGCCTTTTTAAAAAATAATAGCCCAAGTTTGGGCATATGAACATATAATGTCCAGTCTGGTAAAAAATGTCGCTTTATGGCCATTTCCTATTCTTCCCAATTTGGGTCATTTTGGTTCAAGTAGTTCATATACAGTCCATATATAATATTGATACAGTATATATACAATACTGATACATTATTCAACTTGGGCAATTCGGCACTTTCAAAAATATTTTAATTTTTTTTTCTACAAATTTTTTAACTGATCAAATATTTTTCCTTTTTTTATTGTTTAGAACTAATAATTAAATTATTTAAAAATGATATAATTGTTAAATAGAATATGAAACGGTATAAAACAAGCCAGTAAATTGAAATGGCTAGAAAGTGAAATTTAAATTCCGTGGTCATTTTCATGGAAATAGTTTAATTTGAAGTGTCGTTTTTGTCCTTTCCCGTACTTTTTTGCTACCTTCTTTTTGTTAGACTTTTAAGTCAGTATTGGTGGGTTCAAATTCTAGGCATTAATTAGAGAGCTTTCAAGTCAGTGAGGAGTTCTTTAAATTATTACTTAGTTTTTCATTGAAGTTAATTATTTGAAATTGATTTAAATTGTTAATAATAATAATTTAGATTGTATATTTATAGTTTATTTGTTATTATGCTTAATTTAAACTCTTTTGTAATATATAAAGTTGCGTATTTTTCCCTTCTTCCTTGATTTGCACAATTAGGTTATTGTGCCTTTATTTATTATTTGCTAAATAATTTACTTGTTTTATTTATGTTTTTTTTGAAAAAATTGCTATTATTTTGTTGTTATTTAATATTTATAAGATTAACAATTAATATTTTATAGTGAAGATACATGGAAAATTTCAACCTTAAATTAGTAGTTAAACTTGATATATTTTTTGTTAGCAAATTTTATTGATTTGTCTAATTACTTTTTTCTTTTTAAATTGAACACCACCTCAAAACAATATTTTCATATATATATGGTAGAACGATCTAATCGATGTGGTCAGTCTACCCCTTAGACATGCAGGGGTTTAAAGTATGATAGAACGAGTTACGGGGAGGTAAGGTCGTATCCTAAAAGTATGAGGTCTGATTGGTTACCATTATCGTTAATAGTAACTTGAACCCACTTGAACAAAATTTTGAGTCTGTCACTACTCGTAGCTCATATAACCAATAATTATTTATTTTACCTAATTATTTTAGTAACTTTTGTAACATCTAACCGATTCATCTATTATATTATTACCTCACTACTACCTATTCATTACATGGAAGAATTCTACACCTATAAATAATGATGTTTCTTTGTTTGTGTTTGATAAGATGAAGTATGAGAATTATTTAAAGCGTGGGTAAATATTATAGTAAGTAGTGAGATGAAAATAGTGAAAGAGAGAGTTGAGATAAGGAAAATATTCTAAGTCTGTAACTATATTCATCATACAAAGAGAGTAATTCTATGTTGAAGGAATGTGTTTTTGTGGTGGAGCTTTGAACTCTTCAACTAATAAAGAGTTGTTTGAGTTGTAAATTGTGATGGATTTTTGTATAGTGGAGGGGACAAGTCATGAGTGATACTTCTGGATTAATGTAGATTATGCCATAATGGGCTTGAATCTTGTTAAAGAGACAATGAGATATCTATACCTCAGCCTCAATCTAATTTGTTCATTTTTACTCATTTTATTTTCAACTAAAATTATTATTATTTGTAGTATACTACATCAACAATGACAAAAAAATATAAAAGAATAATTTAGTTAATATTTTTTAAGAATGTGCAAGAAAATACATGATAAATAGAATGAATAAAAAAAAGTCAATCAAAATTCAACATCTATACTACTGCATTTGTATATACATAAAAATTAATTTTTATATATCCGTTCATGCCCCCCGGTGCAACCGAATCATAATCAGGCACAGTGCCGGTTTATCAGGACGGATATATGGAAATGGGAACCGAAAAAGGGAAAATAGAAATATAGTACATTATCCGAAAATGAGAATTCACTAGCTAGACGAATAAAAATAAATTTCATGGTAGAAAAATAAAATCTTTTACAGCTGTCAAGTAGATTAAGTAGGCATTTGGCCATAAAAACTAAATATTTTGGAGTTAGAGTTCAAATTGAAGTTGGAGTAAATGTTTGACCATAAATATATGAATATAGTTGTTTTTGAATTTTTGTGAGGAAAGTCAGAATGAAAAAAGTGAAAATAAATTTTATTTAGAGTTGTTTTCACTTTTCAAATATAACTCTAAGTTATATTTGGAATTCTCATGATCGAACACCAATTTGAAATTGTATTTGAAATAAATTAAGAAAATAAAAAAAATAAAAAAATTGCTCATTGCCAAATGGACACTAATTAGGTTCAACATAGCCTCAAATTTATTACGGTCTATTATCAAAAAGATTTTTTTCATACACAATTTATTTTTGAAAACTCAAATTTGTATGTGTGGAAGCATCTAGGATGTATTAGGTTGTTTAATCAAACTTTTAAAATCAACTTAATTTTTGAGAAGTTTTTTTTTTGAAACAAAATATTTTTAATGAGAAGCAATTTGTGTTTTGATCAATAAATTTTAAAAGAATTTTTGAACAGTAATTATTGGATGACAAACATTTTAAAAGTGATTGGATGTAGCAAGAGTTAGAAGAGGTAAAAATGTTTAGAAAAAAATGGAGGGAGGGGGGAGGGGTGAGTGATTAGACAGGAGTTAGCATAACACCAACTTACTGAGAACATGACCCCTAGAATTAGCACAACGCAACTTACTGAGGACATGACCTTAGAGAGGAAAGTATTGATACAAGTTCGGAAAGTACTTCATTTTACATTAGGCATGGACAGATAGAATATTAGTAGATAATCAGGTATTGTTGCACTTTATGTGGAGAGCAAGGGGATAGCCTCTTTTTTTTCCTACTATTATTGGTAGTAGTATTAGTAATTGCATAGTCTCCGATTTTGTATGATACTATTTGTTGCTTTATTTGCTTTGTATCATGTTATTTGGTTGTTATATCTTTCTTGCAATGTTGCTTCGGTAACATTTCTTTTGAACCGAAGGTCTACCAAAATAACATTTTTACCTCACAGAGATAGGTATAAGATTTACATACATCTTACCATCTATAGGCCCACTTATGTGATTTACGAAGTATGTTACAACAATAATATATCCAGTGTATTTTCACCTAGTGGGGTTTGGGGAGGGTGAAATGTATGCAGTCTATACCACCATCTCCGAAAAAATAGAAAGGCTGTTTCTGATAGGCCCCGACTCAAGACAGTAAATAAAGTCATAACATAACATGAAACGAGATGAAATAATAGAAATAAGACACCCACAAAGTAGTATTATACACTAACAAACTGCAAGCACACACCTCCCCCAACCCTCCTAACTAAAGACTTTACTCTATGTGCAAAGTCTTACTACTAGCAAGGCTACCCCAAAACACACCTATCTACTGGATACAACTCACCCATACGCACTATCCTTCTAACCTAATTCGCATCCTCCATACCTTGATATATAGGGTCATGTCCTCAGCAAGTTGTAACTGTTCCATGTCATGTCTAATCACTTTCCTCCAGTATTTTTTTGGTCGACCTCTACCCCGCCTGATACCATCCAATGCTAACCTCTCTCACCTCCAAATTGAGGCATCCGTACCCCTCATTATCATATGCCCAAACCATCTCAACCCCACTTCATGCATCTTGTTCTCCACTGAAAACACTTCTACCTTTTCTCTAATGGTCTCATTACTAACCCTATCTCCCCTAGTAAGTCTACACATCCAATGCAACTTCCTCATTTTCACCACCTTTAACTTTTGAATGTGAAAGTTCTTGACTAGACAATACTCTGCTTCGTACAACATGACCAAACAGACTACTACTCTATAGAATTTGCCTTTAATATTAAGAGGCACCTTCCTATGAATAAAAAGTCTTGAGGCGAGCCTCCAATCTCCAATATAGTGTATGATATCCTCATCAATCTCTCTATTCCCCTAAATCATAGACCCAAGATACTTAAAACTATCTCTTCCACCAATAACCTATGTGACACGACCTGACCGGGGGCTTTGTCATAATGGACATCCCAGATCCAACCAGGATCGGGGACCACCCCCTGCTACCCAACCCAACCCCCATTAGCATACCTTGAGTCGACTTGTAACACCCTGTATTTCCCTAGCATAATCTAAGTCCCAGTGCATGAGTATTCATAAATAAAAATTTCAAAACACTCATCATTTTTTATTTTAGAGCCTGCCATTACATAGGAAATACAATTAGCTCTCCAATGATATAAAATTCGCCTAAATTCGATAATCGGGTAAGAAGTTATGGCGATTTTAAGTTTCGATCGTTAAACATCATCATTTTAACCCTTAGTGTGTCGCGGAGACATTCCAAATGAAAATTTTCAATTTTTAGTGTAACTCCGTGATGTTGGCGCATCGCGGAGCAGGCTAATTTCCAGTTTTACAATTCCTCCACGATGGTGGCGCATCGCGGAGGTGGCTAAATTGGAACTTCAATGGATTAACGCGATAGATTTGAATCGCGGTGTTTGTCTGGGTCCCAATTATCCTTTTTTTAGTGGCTTGGTGCGATAGTGGCGCATCGCGCCAAGGCCAAAAATCGGGATCTTTAATTTTCAGCTTCCATTTTTAAATTTGTTTTGGGGTATTTGGGTCTTTTCCACGACCCTAATTAACCTAAAACACAAAATTTAACCCCTAAACACCCGAAGTAGTCATCATTATTTCAATTCCTCACACAATCAAAGATCCCCTTTTCAAGAACAAGAAACCCTAACTCTCAAATTCAAGGCTAATCCTCAAGCACTTACCCAGAACTTCAAGAAATTCACTATCCCAGGTATGTTAGATGTTCATCCATGGATTTATTTCATCCATGGAATCCAAATATCCTATTTTAATTACCAAGTTATAATCTTTTCAAGCTATTTGATTTTAAATTATGATTTCACCCATGAACCTCCATGTACTATTGATTTTATACTATGTTACCATGAAATTATTGATATCATTCAATCCTCTATGTTTTTGCATTATTATTTATTGAATAAAACCATGATTTAGTACTATTATGTTGAATTCATGCTATTTTTATAAGTTCCATGGCATTCCTATGATTGTTTTAAACCCTGAACTACAAGTGTTTGATAAAATGCCTACAAGCGGGATTGATTTAAATAAAAGCCTTCATGCTTTGTCCTTCAAGATTTAGTGTCATTTTACTATTATTGTTTTTGAGTACTGGGGGTATTGAATACCCAAAATCCATAGCTATTTACTTAGTCTAGTATCAGTACATTACATAATAGTCTTCAGAACATACTATGAGCATTATCAGAACAGTCAGTTACCAGTCAGATGAACTCAGAACAATCTAGTAATTCAGTGTCTTTTAGTTGGGAGTAGGATTTAGCACCAAGCGAGTGTAGGGATGGAGACTTCCCCGTCAGATAGGCAGAGTCGTTAATAGCATTCCTTATACTCCAGAACTACGTAGCCAGCATAGGGTATGAGAAGTCACCCATCATATTAAGCTTGACTATCTCGCAGGGGTCACCCGTTAGTTAAGTCTTGACACCCTTAGTCCTTGGGATATTATATCAGTTTAGTGGATCCATACAACCATCGTTAGTACTCGTGGCATAGTATTAACACCCTTCCAACTAGGGTTACAGGTTGGACCCCGATTAGCTCAAATTGGGAAATGTCAGTTAGATGATACCTCCCACAGTCTTAGATATAGTCTCAGTTACAGTATCAGTTCAGTTATGCAGTCTTAGAGTTGCTTGACCAAAGCATACAAATATCAATATTTTTTAGTATTTCAGTTTACAGATTTTACTCAGTCCATGTTATATGCTTGGTCATGCATCCCAGTGTCTATAGATTTTCACGTATCTTTAGTATTTACAGACTGTCATGCATACTCGGTATTTATAGATTCTCCATATTTTTATTATCTACAGATTCCATGTTCTCTACTCAGTACTCCATGTTTTATATGCATATTCAGTTAATTATTAGTCCTATTCATGAAACCATGCATATCATCCTACCTCATTTAGCATACCAGTACACTCAAAGTATTGATCGCATACCTCTCTTTTGAGCTATGATATATTATATTATAAGTGTTGACGCTGAGTTTCCAGACCGTTCTTAGACCTCACTCCTCAGGATATCAGTAGTACAGTAGTAGTGGTGAGTCCTCATCATTTAAGGACAAATTATTTTACTTTATATCTCTATTTCAATAGTTAGCAGAGTTAGTTGGGGGCTTGTTCCGTTAACTCATATTTAGTCAGTCAGTTTTAGAGGCTTTTTAGACATTAGAGTCAGTTATCCAGTATTCAGATTTTTAGTTGACATATCAGTTTATCATTATTTAATTAGATTTAGTCAATTTTTCTATAGATTTATATTTCGGTATTGATTCAGTGACAAAACCTTATGAAAATATTAGATATTTTCTGTGATTATGATATTATTATTCAGTTCTCACGACAGGTACCAGCTCATGGGTTGGCTTGTGGTCCCTCAGGACTGTAAGAACTATGTGACACCCAGGGTGTACTCTCGGGGTGTTACAAACTTGGTATCAGAGCCTAAGGTTTTAAATTATCCTAGGAAGTCTAAAAGTCGCATCAAGTAGAGTCTTGTGCATGGGTGTGTAACGCACCACACTTATGGACGAGAGGCTACAAGGCGTTTAGGAAAAGTTTTCTTTCTTTCAGTATTCATGTAGTGCGAGTGAGCATGAGCTCAAGTTAAACTCCCTGTCTAATCTATTTCTTCCTTTCATTTACAGAACATGCCTCCCAAGAAGAACAGAAGAAGAATAGGAAATCAGCCAGCCCCTCAGCCCATCCAAGTAGATCCTATGGACTAGAACGTCTCTCACGCAGAATTCAGGGATGCATTCACTACTCTAGCCAATTTTGTAGCAGCACAAAATGAACGACCAGCTGCTGTTTCGGCCAACCCAGTGGCTAATACTGCTGCAACTAGAATTCAAGATTTCACCTGGATGAATCCTCTTTTATCACGGGATCCAAGTCTGAAGAGGATCCACATGAATTCTTAGATATGGTTCAGAATTTCATGGATACTATGGGGTGACTGATGTTGGGCGTATTTATACGTCTAAGCACCATAACTTACCCATGTTTTAGCTAAGTTTTGAGGATAAAATACATAATTCTTGCACTTTTAGTCTATTTTTAGTTAAGTGAGCTGACCTATGTGATTAGCATGCTTTTCAGGTACTAATGAGGAAAATTACAACACTTTGGGGACCATTGGACAGCAAAGAAAACTTCACATAAAAAGAAAAGCAGCTTTTGGACTAAATGTGATGTATGGGAACTTTTTCCCAGGCAAACACAATATTTTTAAATAGTTAAGGATGCAGTAGCAATTTATTAGAGAAGGATGTTATTAAAAGCCTTATTGCTGAATTTTTAGGGATGGACATTCTGTATTATTTTGAAAACAAGAGAAAATGGCTTAGCTTGAGGATGGAGAGAGAGAAACACTTTTCTCCCTTATTTTTGCTATTCATCTTTATCACCAAGATCATTCTAAGTTTTGGTATGATGAATATTTCTATTTTGATTTCCATTTTATTCATGAGTAGCTAAGTTTATTTGTTAGGGTTATGGAAACCTTGTAGTATACTCTCTATTGCTATAAGTTTTTGAATTTATGATGTGTTAATCCACTTATATCATTACTCTCTTTTTTATGATTGAATTCTCGTGGTTTCAAACATAGGGAATGTGCCATTATAGCAATAACTTGTTCGATAGAAAAGTTACTGTTTGGAAAAGAGAGTGTGACAAGAAAATAGGGTTTCCAACCTCTATTTTACACGTTAATGCCTTAGCAGGATTAACTACTTGGAGAGTTTGTATGATTAGTTGTACACTTTGGATTCGAGAGAACTAAGGTGAATAAATCCTTGATGGTTGAGAAACACTTGGATTTAGAATTAGAATACATCTCTCTATAAGTGCATGTATGTATAAATCCTTATTACTCATAGTTAATAGAGAAGTAGAAACTACAAGGTGGACATAACCCTAACTTGTCATTGTCTGTGATCAAATATTATTACACATATCATCTCATTGTTACACCGATAATATTATTGTGCACTTAAACTGAAACCCCCTTTACTTTGGAACCTTCGATTAATAGTCTAATAATAATCACAATACTTAGTGATCATAGTATTCCCTGTGGGATTCGACACCCAACCCAGTTGGGTTCTATATTTGACAGCGACCGCTTGCGCTTTCTAATGAGAGTTGTAATTTGGGCGTATCAGTGATATCTACTTAGAGTACTGAGTTGGATGCATACCAGTTACAGGATGTAGCCCATACTTGGTTTAAGTAGTGAAAAGTTGATAGGGGTATAGATGCAGGGCCTGTAGAATGGAAAGATTTTACCACAACTTTCTTAGATAGATTCTTCCCATTGGAGCTGAGAGAGGCCAAAGTGTTAGAGTTTATTAACTTGAGGTAGGGCAGCATGAGCGTGAGGGAGTATTCCCTTAATTTTACTCAGTTAACTAGGTATGCTCTTTATGTGGTAGCTGATAATAGGTCCAAAATGAGTAAGTTTGTGTCTGGCATATCTAATAGTGTGGTCAAGGAGTGCAGGACCGCAATACTTATTAGTGAGATGGACTTATCTAGGCTGATGGTCCATGCTCAATAGATAAAGAAGCAAAAGATTAAGGAGAGAGAGAAAGGAAACAAGAGACTAGGACGAGTAGTTTTAATTTCAATCAGCCAAAGGAAGAAGGTGGTAACCATCCTCAGTTTTATCAGAGGTCTACAACCCCAACACCCTTTTTATCTAGTACCCCAGTACCCAAATTCAAAAACGACAATAGGGATAGGGAACCAGGCTCAAAGTCCCAGGTCTATATTAGCAGTGCTTGTACAAATCCTCTATATAAAAAATATGGCAGACACCATCAGGGTGAGTATAGAGTGGGTAGTGATGTGTGCTTTAGGTATGGAAAGACAGTCTATCAAATTTAGAAGTTTCGGGTAGTTGCTCAGAAAGGTAGGGATGTGCACCAATAGGGCCAGTCCTATCAGTCGTCAGTTCTATCCGGTCGCCTGACTCAGCAGGGTGCCGCTTCCAGTACTACCAGTGGTCAGCATCTGAACACATTATATGCTCTTCAGTCCCACCAAGATCAGGAAAATTCTCCTGACGTAGTTACTGGTATGTTGCACATCTTTCATTGACATGTTTATGCTTTACTAGACCCTGGAGCTTCTCTTTCTTTTGTAACTCCAAATATAGCCGTCAACTTCAAAGTCAGCCCCGAAACTCTAGCAGAGCCCTTTTTAGTGTCTACCCTAGTAGGCATTTCCATTGTAGCCAGACAGGTATACAGGAGTTGTCCGGTCATAATATCTCAGAACGTTACCTCAGTTGATCTCGTAAAGTTAGAGATGGCGGATTTTGACATCTTTCTCGGCATGGATTGGCTCCACTTATTCTATGCCTCAGTTAATTGTAGAAATAGAATAGTTCATTTTTAGTTCCCAAATGAACTAGTCCTTGAATGGAGGGGTAGTACCACAGCTCTTAGGGGTCAGTTGATTTCGTACCTTAGAGCGAGAAAGATGATATCGAAGGGGTGTATTTACCATCTTGTGCGAGTCAAGACTCTAACTCAGAAACTTTAACTCTTGAGTCAGTTCCAGTAGTAAATAAATTCTCAGATGTATTTCCTGAAGATCTGCCCAAAGTTTCTCTCAAAAGGGAAATCGACTTTGAAATAGACCTTCTTCCAGATACTCAGGCCATATCTATCCCGCCATACAAAATGGCATTAGCTGAACTCAAATATTTGAAAGAATAGTTGAAGGATCTCTTAGATAAGGGATTCACCAGACACAACGTCTCTCTGTGAGACGCACCAGTTCTATTCGTGCATAAGAAAGATGGTTCTCTCAGAATGTGCATTGACTACCGTCTATTGAACAAGGCCACAGTCAAGAATAATTATCCACTTTCTAGAATCGACGACTTATTTGACCAACTTCAGCGTTCTAGCTACTTTTCCAAGATATACCTCAGATCAGGCTATCATTAACTCAAGGCCAGAGAATGTGACATTTCGAAAACAGCTTTTCAAACCCAGTATGGCCACTTCAAATTTCTATTCATGTCCTTTGGTCTTACAAATTCCCCAGCAGCCTTCATGGACTTGATGAAATGAGTGTTCAAGCAATACTTTGACATGTTCATCATAGTCTTCATTGATGACATTCTTGTTTACTCCCATAGAAAAAACGATCATACAGACCACCTCAGAATAGTACTTTAGACTCTTAGAGCTCACTAGTTATTTGCTAAATTCAGTAAGTGTGAATTCTGGCTAAGATCAGTAGATTTTCTTGGCCATATTATTTCTGGTGATGGCATTAGAGTTGATCCTCAAAAGATCAAGGCGGTGAGAAACTGGCCTAGGTCCATCTCTCCATCAGATATCAGGAGTTTCTTGGCTTTAGCTGGCTATTACCATCGATTTGTTGAAGGTTTTTTGTCTATTGCATCCCCCATGTCCAGATTGACTCAGAAAAAAGTTAAGTTTCAATGGTCAGATCTATGCGAGAAGAGTTTTTAGGAGTTGAAGACTCGACTCACCTCAGCCATAGTTTTGACTCTACTAGATAGTTCAGATGGTTTTGTTATGTACTGTGATGTATCTAGAGTAGGTTTGTGCTGTGTCCTCATGCAGAAAGGTAAGGTCATAGCCTATGCCTCCATATAGCTTAAACCCTATGAGAAGAATTACCCTACTCATGATCTTGAGTTAGCAGCTATAGTGTTTGCCTTAATGATTTGGAGGCATTACTTGTATGGGGTGCATGTGGATGTGTTTACAGATCACAAAAGCCTTCAGTATGTGTTCTTTCAGAAAGATTTGAATCTGCATTAGAGAAGTTGCTTAGAATTATTAAAGGATTATGACATGAGTATTCTGTATCATGCGAGCAAGGCAATATAGTGGATGATGCTCTCAGTATATTATCCATGGGTAGTGTAGCTCATGTTGAGGATGGTAAGAAGCAGTTAGCTCAGGAAGTCCATCAGCTTGACCGACTAGGTATCTACTTAGTCAACACAACAGAGGGTAGTGTATGGGTGCAGAGTAGCTCAGAATCATCTCTAGTTTCCGAGGTGAAGAAAAAGCAGGATAGATATCCAAGTCTAGTTAAGTTGAAACAATCTGTCAGATATCAGAAAGTGGAGGTTTTCTTTGAAGGGGGGATGGTGTATTGCGTTGTCAGGGTAGATTATGTGTGCCTGGTGTGGATGACTTGAGGCAACGAATTCTTGCAGAAGTGCATTACTCTATTCATCCAGGGGCCACTAAGATGTATTGCGATTTGTGGGAGATCTATTGGTAGAGTGGGATAAAGAGAGATATTGCAGAGTTTATGGATAAATGTTCTACATATCAGCAAGCTAAAATTGAGCACAAGAAACCTAGTGGGTCTATATAGGAGCTCAGTATTCCCACTTAGAAGTGGGAGGAAGTGAACATGGATTTTGTGACAGATTTGCCTCGTACCCATCATCAGCATGATTCTATTTGGGTTATCATAGACAAAATCACCAAATCAACTCATTTCTTGCTAGTCCATACCTCTTATTCAGCCGATGACTATGCCAAATTCTATCTAAGAGAGTTGGTTAGGTTGCACGGTGTTCCCTTATCTATTATTTCAGAATGAGGTACCCAGTTTACCTCTTATTTCTGGAAAGCATTCCAAAAGAGTCTTGGTACCCAAGTCCATCTCAGTACAGCCTTCCACCCTCAGATAGATGGTTAAGAAGAAAGGACCATTTAAACTCTTAAAGATACGCTAAGAGCATGCGCAGTTGATTTTAAAGGTAGTTGGGATGACCACTTGTCTTTGATTGAATTTGCATACAATAACAGCTATTATTCTAGTATTCGTATGGCTCTATTTGAGGTTCTCTAAGGTAGGAGATATAGATCTCCAATTGGTTGGTTTGAAGTAGGTGAGGCCATAGTAGTAGGGCCTAACTTGGTGTTTGATGTCTTAGAGAAGGTTCAGTTGATCAGAGAAAGGCTTAGGGCTGCCCAGAGCTGACAGAAGTCGTATGCAGATGTGAGGAGAAAGGATATCGAGGTTGAGGTCGGTGATATTATGTACTTGAAAATCTATCCCATAAAAGGAGTGAAGATATTCATCTAGAAAGCTAAACTCAGTCCCCGATATATTGGTCCCTTCAGAATTCTCAGTCATTTTAGAAAAATAGCTTACGAGCTTGAGTTGCCTTCAGATTTAGCCTCAGTACACCTAGTGTTCCATGTCTCATTGTTGAAAAGGTATATTGGTGATCCAGATGTAGTTGTTCCGTTAGAAAGTATAGATATTCAGAAGAGTCTTTCCTTTGAGGAAGTTCCAGTTGAAATTCTTGATCATCAAGTTTGTAGACTAAGGAACAAATAAGTTCCATTGGTCAAAGTTATTTGGCGGAATTAGTTCGTTGAGGGATCCACTTGGGAAGCAGAAGCAGATATATGTACCAAGTACCCTTATCTCTTCTCCGCAAATCCAAATTTAATATAAGGGGCTAATCTTCTTAAGATTTCTCTCTATCATGCTCAGTTTTAGTTGCACATTATATTTATGTCAATCGTGCATTTACAAAATAGTTTAGTCATGCATTCCATGCATAAAATATGTATGTTCAGTGTGTAAGCTCAGACCAACAGCTTTTCTCAGCTTAACCAGTTTCATTCGAGAATGAATGATCCCAAGGGGGAGATATTGTAACACTCCGTATTTCCCTAGCATAATCTAAGTACCAGTGCATGAGTATTCATAAATAAAAATTTTGAAACACTCATTATTTTTCAGTTTAGAGCCTGCCATTGTGTAGGAAATTCAATTATCTTTCCAACGATATAAAATTCACCCAAATCCGATAACCGGGTAAGAAGTTATGGCGATTTTAAGTTTCAGTTGTTAAACATCATCATTTTAACCCTTAGCGCATCGCAGAGACATTTCAAATGAAAATTTTCAATTTCCAGTGTGACTCCACAATGTTGGCGCATCGCGGAGCAGGCCAATTTCCAGTTTGGTAATTTCTAGTAGGCCTCCACTATAGTGGCACGTTGCAGAGGTGGCTAAATTGGCACTTCAAAGGATTAAAGCGATAGCTTCGCATCGCAGTGTTTATCCAAGTCTCAGTTGTCCCTTTTCCAGTGGCTTGGCGCGATAGTGGCACATCACTCCAAGGCCAAAAATTGGGATCTTCAGTTTTTAGCTTCCGTTTTTAAATTTGTTCAGGGTTTTGGGGTCTTTTTCCACGGCCCTAATTAACCTAAAACACAAAATTTAACCCCTAAACACCCAAATTAGTCATCATTATTTCAATTCCTCACACAATCAAAGATCCCCTTTTCAAGAACGAGAAACCCTAGCTCTCAAATTTATGGCCAATCCTCAAGAACTCACCCAAAACATCAAGAAATTCACTATCCCAGGTATGTTAGATGTTCATCAATGGATTCCTTTCATCCATGGAGTCTAAATATCCTAGTTTAATTACCAAGTTATAATCTTTTCAAGCTATTTGATTTTAAATTATGATTTCACCCATGAACCTCCATGTACTATTGATTTTATACCATGTTTCTATGAAATTATCAATATCATTCAATCCTCCATGTTTTTATATTATTATTTATTGAATAAAACCATGATTTAGTACTATTATGTCAAATTTATGCTATTTTTATAAGTTCCAAGGCATTCCTATGATTGTTTTAAACCCTGAACTACAAGTGTTGAGAAAATGCCTACAAGAGTGATTGATTTAAATAAAAGCCTTCATGTTTTGTCCTTCAAGCTTTAGTGTCATTTTACTATTATTGTTTTTGAGTCCTGGGGGTATTGAATACCCAAAATCTATAGCTGTTTACTTAGTCTAGTATCAATACACTTCAGAACATACTATGAGCATTATCAGAACAGTCAGTTACCAGTCAGATAAACTTAGAATAGTCTAGTATTTCAGTGTCTTTCAGTTGGGAGTAGGATTTAGCACCGAGCGAGTGTAGGGATGGCGGCTTCCCCTTCAGATAGGCAGAGTCGTTAGTAGCAGTCCCTATACTCCAGAACTACATAGCTAGCATAGGATATAAGAAGTCACCCGTCAGATTGGGCTTGACTATCTCGCAGGGGTCACCCGTCAGTTCAGGCTTGACACCCTTAGTCCTTGGGACATTATATCTGTTTAGTGGACCCACACAACTATCGTTAGTACTCGTGGAACGGTATTAACACCCTTCCAACTGGGGTTATAGGTTGGACCCCGATTAGCTCAAATTAGGGAATATCGATTAGATGATTCCTCCCATAGTATCAGATATAGTCTCAGTTACAGTATCAGTTCAGTTATGCAGTCTTAGAGTTGCTTGACCAACACATACATATATCAGTATTTTTTGGTATTTTAGTTTACAGATTTTACTCAGTCCATGTTATATTCTTGGTCATGCATCCCCAGTGTCTACAGATTTTCATGTATCTTCAATATTTACAAACTGTCATGCATACTTGGTATTTACAGATTCTCCATATTTTCAGTATCTACAGATTCCATGTTCTCTACTCAGTACTCTATGTTTTATATGCATATTCAGTTAATTATTAGTTCTGTTCATGAAACCATGCATATCAGCCTACCTCATTTAGCATACTAGTACATTCAAAGTACTGATCACATACCTTTTTTTTGCACTATGATGTATTATATCATAGGTGCTGATGCTCAGTTCTCGGACTGCGCTTAGACCTCACTCTTCAGTCTATAAGCATTATAGTAGCAGTGGTGAGTCCTCATCATTCGAGGACAAATTATTTTACTTCATATCTATATATCAGTAGTTAGCAGAGTTAGTTGGGGGCCTGTCCCATCAACTCATATTCAGTCAGTCAGTTTTAGAGGCTTTTCTGACATTAGAGTCAGTTATCCAGTATTTAGATTTTTTTTTGACATATCAGTTTATCAGTATTTAATCAGCTTCAGTTAGTTTTTCTATAGATTCATATTTCTGTATTGATTCAGTGATAAAGCCTTATGGCAATATCAGATGTTTTTTGTAATTATAATATTATTATTTAGTGCTCACGATAGGTACCAGTTCATGGGTTAGCTTGTGGTCCCTCGGGACTGTAAGAACCGTGTGATACCCAGGGTGTACTCTCGGGGAGTTACATGGCTGAGTACCGAAAAAATAGCAAGATAGCCTGACTAGATAAGGACTGACTTTGGGACAGATCTATTCCTAGACCAACCCTACCAAGTCATCCTATCACACCAAATCGTACCAACCAAACCACCGAGTCAAACCTATATTGAAAAGAGGGCCATAAACCAGGTCAAAACAAAATAAGTTCCAAAACATAATGTGATTAATCCCTAAATGAAATACAATAGAACAAAAAACAATATCGTCAACTGGTATCAGAGCCGATACCAATGCCAATGCTAAGGATGGCACCAATACTAATCCTGTCTATTCCAACCCATAGTAGTACCACAAAGCATCTTACCAAAAAAGTAAGAATATCCTATTGGGACATACCCCAACCATTGCCAAAACAAATATCCAAAAATAAATCAAAATGTCAAAAAATATTCATAATAGGAAATGGAGACTTCTGGAAAGATGGAAGCTCACCGCTTCAATCCAACAGTTATTCCCGAGTCAATCACTATGTAGGAAGAGTAAATTGATCGGTTCCTGTATAGCTTGGGTATACAGCCGCCCGATGATGGGTTAGGGAGTGATCACTAGCATGAACTCAGGATAAGGATAAAATAATGTCATTTATAAAACCAAGTAAAACCATCCACATGCACACAACCATACATATATATATAACCATGTCGGGAAAGGGAACAAGGTGTAGCATGCCATTAAAACCTTTACCTGGGCTATGTAGCTTTGCCGTCCTAAACTACCTACGGGTTATATGGGTTCAACTCCTCCTTGCTGAAAGGGTCCAAGTGCGTGAAGCTGAATGACCAGGGAATAAAACCTGGGATGACTAGCACATAACCTAAATATAAAGTGTGACATCATGCACACGGTCACCAAGACCAAACCTCACACCAGCAAATATGAGTTTTCAATTTTGGTCCCCCCGGAACTTCCACCTTCCACGGCTTTGCCACACACCCTTTCATTATTTCCCAATTAAAATCATTACAAAGTAATCAACTAATCCATTAACCATTTATTAGCCAAGTCTATTAATAGTGGTATCGTCATACCAACAATAACTTATAAGTTTTGTCCATAGCCAACCATATGTAGGTTTAAGGGATTCCATATACCCTTCATGATTTCCAATTAACCAAAACCATGGCCACCAAGGCCTTTCCAATGCATTTAAACCATTCATACCATTTAGGTTTCCATTACCAAGTTCAAACCATGCATAAGTTCCGTTGAAAAACCAATATTATAGTGAAAACATTGTTAAAGACAATTTATCAAACACATTGGGGGCATAGTATTTACAATACCAAAGTCCATTATCAAAGAATCATTCCCATGTAAACAATTATCCAAAACCACCATTAATGAATATAAAAGCATAATTAAAATATGGGAAAACCATAACCAAGCATTTGTAACCAAAACCCCCAAATCATATTTGAAAACCCAAAATCATACAATAGTTAAATCATAAAAACATTGAATAAAACCATGCCTTTAGTTGGAACTAACAATGAGGAAAGAGAACATGTCTTAATTGACAAAGTAGATGGAGAGAATCCACCAACAAGATCCCTAAACTAGTCCTCTAGTTGAAACCCTAGCTTTCTTACCCAAAATCTTTTGAGAGAATTATAGAGTGTTTAAAAAGTGTTTCTAAGTGTTAATGAATAGAAAAATAAGGTAAATAGCCTCCCAAGAGAGTTAGAAGTTGTCGGACCTTATTCGGGTAAGTGGGGAAATATCCAGAATACCCCCACTTAAGTTGCACAAAAATTCTGTCACAGGGATATGATTGACCCTCACGAGTCGTACCCTTCGATACGAGTGATACCCACAACTCGTATCCTAAGCGTTAACCCTTGGACCCAACACTGTCTAGTGTACGACTTATCCTACCCAAGTCGTATTGAATGCATACGATTGCACCCTTTACACGTATCACTGGCAAGATAGAATCACAGAAGGTTTAAATATTGACCATTATACGAGTCCTGGGTACGACTCGTACCCTGGCTTACGGATCCTGGTGAGCCACTCGTACTCAGATACAACTTAAGTTACCAATTCTAAGGTCAAGTGAAGGAACCAAATGATCCGTATCCAATAACACGACTCATACCACCAAGTCGTACCCATTTCAGTGACCAAAATCCATCCTACCAACTAACACTGGTCAATATACGACTGAACCATATCATTCGTACCCTCAACATATGGATGGTACCCATGAGTCTTATTAGGTCTAGAAACTAGAATTCTAGGAAATTTTCTAAGGTCCAAAAATCAGGGTGTTTTCGTCTCCCTCACTTGGAATATTCAGCCCTGAATGACGGACAAGGTAGGGGTAACAACATGCACGAGTCATTTTCATTATCAAATATATTTCCAATCTCTAACAAAGTTTGAAAAAATAGAGGCAAGGATATTAATCTTTCCTTTAACAAACTTAGAAAACAAAGATACGTTGAAGACACATACCTTCCTTACAAATCCCAAGAGTTGAAAACAGATGCGGATACTTGGACTTCATGTCCTCCTCAGCTTCCCATGTAGCTTCTTCCACCATATATTTCCTCTACAGAACCTTAACCGAAGCCATATACTTGGTCCGCAATCGATGAACTTGCCTATCCAAGATCTCAATTGAGACCTCTTCATAAGACAGAGAGTCTGAGATTCCCAACCCCTCTAAAGGAACAATCGAAGAAGGATTACCAAGTCACTTTCTCAACATGGAAACATGTCATGCCGGATGAACCAAACTCAAGCCAGAAGGTAACTCTAGCTTGTAAGCAACATTACCAACCCTCCACAGAATCACATAAGGACTAACATACGGGGGAATGAGCTTCCCCTTCTTACCAAATCACACTAGTTTCTTCATGGGAGATACCTTGAGGAAAACCTTATCCCTAATGTCAAACTTCAAGTCTTTACACCTAACATCTGCATAGGACTTTTGGTAGCCTTAAGCCTATCCCGAATCACCATCACTTTCTCCATAGCCCGGTAAACCAAGTCGGGACCAAACATATCCACATTTTTAAGCTCAAACCAACCAATAGGATATCTATACCTCCTACCATAAAATGCCTTAAAAGGAGCCATACCAATACTAAAATGATAGCTATTACTGTAAGCAATCTCTACCAAAGGTAGATTCTCAACCCAATTGCCACCATAATCAATCACACAATCCCGAAGCATATCCTCCAATGTCTGAATAGTTCTCTCTTCTTGTCCATCCATCTATGGGTGAAAAGCAGTACTCAGACTTACCTTAGTCCCAAACTATTTCTGAAAAGATCGCTACAAATGAGACGTAAACTGTATACCATGATCAGAAATAATTGAAACAGGTACCCCATGCAGTTTCACAGTCTCCTGAAGATATAACTTTGCATAATCCTCCACCAAAAAGGTATTCCTCACTGGAAAAAAGTAAGCAGACTTTGGCATTCTATCCATGATGACCCAAATCAAATCATATTAATTCTGAGATTGAGGATGACCGATAAAGAAGTCCATATTGATTACTCTCATTTCCATTCAAGCAAAACAATCCTTGATACAACTCACCAGGTCTCATGTGTTCAATTTTAACTTGTTGGCACACCAAGCACTTGGCTATAATATTAACCATATGCCTCGTTATACCATTCCACTAATACATTTTCTTGAGATTATGATATATCTTCGTAGAACTGGGATGATAAACATAGCACGACTCATACACCTCAGCCAAAATCCTTTATCGCAAATCATCGACATCAGGAATTCATAACCTTCTTCAGTATCATAAAGTACCATCGCCACTGATCTCAAACAACATCACTTTTTTCCCACCAATATTCCCCTTGATTTTCATCAAGATTGGATCCAACACTTGCTTCTTCTTGATCTCTACACCAAGAGATAATCGAACCACTTCTTGTACTATTATACCTCCATTCTTAGAGTCCAAGAGGTGAACTCTAAAATTATCTAGATGGTGAATATCCTTTACCAACTCCTATTTTTCTTTCTCCATAAGAGCCAAACTCCTCATGGACAACCTGCTAAGAGTATTAGAAATTATATTAGCCTTACCTGGGTGATAGTGAAGACTTATATCATAGTCCTTAAGAAGCTCCAACTATCTCCTTTGCCTGAGATTTAGCTCTTTCTGAGTGAACATATACTGTAGACTCTTATGAACAGAAAAGATGTCTATGTACACTCCATATAGATAATGCAACCAAATTTTCAAAGCAAACACAATCGCCAACAACTCTAAATCATGAGTAGGATAGTTTCTCTCATATACCTTCAAATGCCTGGAAGCATAGGCAATCACCTTCCCATGCTGCATCAAAACACAACCAAGACCTACCCCGAAACACCCAAGATCTTGGACTTACAAAAATTTTGGGTTTTGGGCATGTTAGCCAAGATATGATTGGACAAGCCACTTGTACCCCTTGGATACGGATCGTATCCACTCTTTTCTCTTCTCTTATACCTTGAGTAGCCTAGGAGGGTGAAATTTTATCCCCTATATGAGTGAAACCTCCTCAATGATACCCTAACTGTATGAGTCATACCTAGGTGAGTCATATAGAGTGAGGTCTTATCTTATAGTGGATAATTTTTTTATGAGTGGAGTATATAAGTTAGGGGTGAGTCGTACCCTTTGAATATGACTCAAGGGTGTACCCTTAATAGTGTGTGTGACCTAGGAGAATACTAGGGTATGAGTCAGGGTACCACTCGTACCCTAGGGTACAATTCCCTTAGTGAGTCATATGTTGAGTCATATCCTTGGACGCGTCCATTTTTTACCTTTTAACGAAGGGCCTTGTGGTCATTTCCTATACCATAAACCCTAAGTTCCTTCACTATATAAGTGTATATGGACTATTTAAAAACATTTTGGTGTGTATCTAACATCCTAAACTCCCTCTCAAACACTCTCAAAGTTTTTTGAAGCAAGATTGTAGGCTAGGGTTTGAAGGGTGCTCATCTATAAGACAAAGAGGAGTCAAGTTCTTGGTGCATCATCTTATTAAAGGCATTTAACCCTTCCCCTTGTTAAATAACTCTAAACCCATATATTTTACAATTGGATTAGTAAGTGTACATGGTGATTTGAAATTAAATGAAAAAGGGTTTTGTTGCCTAATAATGAAGAATGTTGTTTCTTGGTTAGACTTGTGTTTATACCTGTTATTGATGATAAATTTCATATGTGGGTGATTTTTGTATGCGGTTTAAAATGAAGGTCTTGAGTAACCCTAATATTTATGATTTCTACGATGAAAATAGCCTTGTTAAAGGTATGCACATAAGGTGTTTGTGAAAATATCTAAGTGAATTATCTAGTCATATGTTGGTGATGTTTTAAATTTGCGCAATGGCCTAATAAGCATGAATGATTGATAAATGATATCGTGAAGGTATTGTGAGCCATGTATTGTATAATTAATGACCTTGTTGGTAAATGGATAATAAGGGATTAAAGTTCCTAATCACGAAATAAAATTTGAATAGAGTGTTGAAATAAAATGTGGTGAGAATCTGCTATAAGCTTTCTAATGAAGCATGAATAGTTGTGTGGGTGTTGATGACCATAAATTGAATTGAATGATGAATTGATTTAAGGCATTTATCCCATTGAAGTGATTCATGGTTAAATGGTTGTGCGAAGGCCAAATGTGTATCTATGGTATTGGTCTAGTGGAAAGAAATGAGGTAAGATGTTGTTAATGAATGTGAACGCTTGGTAAATGGTTGCTAGAGGCTTTGTTGGCCAAGCAAGAAGTGAGGGGATGTCCTTGATAATTGGTTGGTAAAATGGGATATGGTCCCTAAAACATGAGCTTAAATTATGTTTAAATGAAAGATGTGTGTAAGAATAGTAATGAGTAATGATTGGTTTATCGAGGTCTTAATGCCCATAAATGAACTTGCATCGTGTTTTGGACTAAGTCCTTGGGACTATCTATATGATTAATGGCTAATTAGGTTGACAAATAACATGTAGTTGTCTATGGTGTTTATATGTAGCCTTGGTGGCTAGAATTACCTAAATGGGTTCAAGCCCTTAAATGTAAAAATGAATTGTATGGATATTAATGCATGAACTGATGGGTTAAGAGTTCAAATGTAGACTAATAATGGTAATAAGATGACTTGTGGTTAAAATCCCTCGTCTAATGACTTGTGGTTAAAGTCCCTCATCTAAGGATTTATGGTTAAAGTCCCTCGTCTAATGACTTGTGGTTCAGGCTTCATCTAATGTCTTGTGGTTGGAGTTCCTTGCTTAAAGAGATCTCTTGAGGTTAAAATACCTCGCCTTATGAATCAACATATGATTAGAGTTCCATGCCCGATTGAAGGTGGGATCATGTGATTGGAGTTCCATGCCCGATTAAATGTGGGAGCATGTGATTAGAGTTTCATGCCCGATTGAATGTGGGAGCATGTGATTAGAGTTCCATGCCCAATTAAAAATGGGAGCATGTGATTAGATTTCCATGAATGATTGAATGTGGGAGCATGTGATTAGATTTCCATGCTCAATTGAATGTGGGAGAATGTGATTAGAGTTCCACGCCTGAGTGAATGTGTGGGCATATGATTAGAGTTCCATGATTAATTAAATGTGTAATTATGTGATAGAGTCCTATGCCTAGTGAATTGATTAAATAAGTTAAATCAGTTGAGTAGGTTCGAGGTTCGGATCCTCTTGACTAATGTAACAAAGAAGTTCAAGATTATAAAATTGGTAAGGTAGAATATTGAAAGTACTTCACTCTATGTCTCATGAATGAATGATTGGAGAATGCATGTTATAGCTCGTTCCATGGTTTGGCACATTGTGTAACTATATGTACATGTATCTTCATATATGCCTATACTTGTGTAAATATGATCGCATATAATGATTTGAATGGATTGAACAAGTGCACTATTTTATCCTTATACTTGAGTTACATGATAGCGCTCCACCAAAACATCTTCTTCTTCTTATTTTACACAGTGATCGGGTGTTCGAGCAGTTCGGGAATAGACCTTGAAGTGGTGAGCTTCCATACTTCAGATAACCTACCTTTTATAGTCACTTTATCCTATGTCATAGACTTGTATAGGTTTGATACTTGGCTATTGTCGGGGGCATGTTCTGACATATTATTGACTCGGTTTGGTAGAGGTTTTGTGGATGACTATAGACTTAGGTATATTGGCTATACTGTTGGCCTTAATGAAATGTTAGATATTGTCTAAGTAATGCCTATTATCCTTATATTTCCGCTATCTTATTATAAGGTCATGATTCACCCGACCCTTGTGGTTGTTGTGAAAATGATTAGGTTAGGTTATTGGGGCGACCTCCGGTTTATGTGGGCTTGAGGTGCCCATGGGCCATGTCATACCCGAGATGCATCAAAATAGACCACAAACCTATCATTGCCTTCTGGCAAGCTCAGAATTAGAGCCAAAGTTAGCTTCTCTTTCAACTTCTGAAAACTCCCTTCAGAAGCATCCGACCTAGAAAACTTAACCTTCTTCTGAGTCAATGTAACGCCCCAAGATCCCATCCCAAGACATCACACGGTGCTTAAGGACACACACGGCCTCAAGCTAACCCTCTAAGCCGGTCATCACTTCTATAACTCACTATGATAATAATCAAGCTGTAATAAGGAAGAATAGTCATGTCATAAACATACTAGAATATGAAGAGATACTATCCTGTACAATCAAAATACTAAAGTTCTGTACATACTGGTACTCTAGTCTGATAAAGCCTCTACTACATTGGCGGGGGTGTCGTACTCTTGCCAAGGAGTACAACCTCAATTTCTCAATCACAATCCCATACTCGTCCTCTGGCCCACAATCATCAATATTAATCCTACGGTGGCACGTAGTTTTGGAGAAATACCACATTTCCCGCTCGATGCTAAATACTCCTCCCAGACTCAGCTCAGAACGCGTTAGGAAATATCCACCTTAATCAATATCAACTCATGGGTCTATTATAAAGGCTAAAACATAAATATATATCTCGTCTGTAAATCATAAACATCTTGTGGATTCCTAACTCGACTCAACTCAACACAATCTTTGTCAACATCAAGTACATTTGCTTATCAAATCATTTCAAATATCAAAAGTTTCAAGGAAACATCATAGGACTCATTCTTGACTCTCAAGTTCAATATCAATATGTATTCAATAATCAACTTCTCATGGAAGGCTTAAATCATGACACTTATCTCAACTCATTCGAAAATCATCAATTCATAATAAGAATATTCAACTCATAGCATAAATCCTCAATTTAAGAAATATGATGGTAAACATATCATAATATCAAACTTAATGAACTCAAATCTCATAAATCATTAATAGCGAATTTTGGGTGTAATCCCACTTTGCAAATTCATGTAAATCAATAATAGAAATTAAATATTTAGGCACAAGAACGAAAAGAGTGTTCTTATTCAAACCCCACATACCTTGATTATGGGTTGGAATGAAGAAACTTGTTATAGAATCCTTTTCCACTTCTTGAGTTAGGGTTCTTGATGTTTTTGACTTGGGCACCTTGAATCTTGAACCAATTTGTGAAATTTATGGTTGGATTCTTGATGTTCTTGGAAAATTTGGATTGGATTTTGAGAGAGAAACCCTAGTTTTCTTGATGAAATGGAAGAAAAATGAAGTTTTCTTCTTTACTTGGATATATATAGAGGGTCAAAATGGGTGGAAATACCAAAATACCCTTTTAAAAATGCCCCTTAATTGCTGAAAAAAATAGCTGACGATATCTGTGACAGGCCGTCAGACCCGTGATGGGCCGTCACGAAATGTCGTCACAAAAGGGTCGAATTTTTGATTTTCTGCCTAAGGCTGACGATGTCGTCAGAAATATCGTCAGAAAGTGACGACGTTGTCAGAAATGGCATCAAAAACGTGACAGCCCATCAGAAACGTCGTCAGCCTTTTCCAGATTGATATGCTGGAGTAAAATGGGTATAACTCTTTGCTCCAATATCAGATTTTGGAAAAATTAGTATCGTTGGAAAGATAATTCAATTATATATCTGTTGATAGGTTATGACCTCAAAAATTCCAAGTATAATGAGAGAGATGCTCATTTGAAGTTGACTATACCAATATCCTTCCCAAGAATTCAATCGATAAGGAATGTTTTGATTCACCCAACTATTAGGACATCTTTAAGGCCTTAATACACACCATCCTTGATCAGAAAACAACCCAAAAAATTATAATTTATTTCTCATGAGCTTGATTCATGGTTGCACTATTGGTTAGAGTCTCGGTGTATTACAGTCAACTTAGTCAAGGGAGCAGTTATCGACGGGAAGCCTTCCACAAACCACCTATAATACCTAGCCAAACCCAAGAAGCTACAGATCTCGGTTGGAGTCGTGGGTCTAGGCCACCCCTTAACTACAACCACCTTTTGTGGATACACCATGATCCCCTTGCTAGAAATAATATGACCAAGAAAAGTCACAACGTTCAACCAAAACTTACACTTGGAGAACTTGGCATACAACTGTTGTTACTTCAAGGTCTATAATACCACATGGAGGTGATTAGCATGATCCACCTCACTTTTGGAATAAACCAGAATGTCATCAATAAACACAATAACAAAGAGATCCAAGAACTGCCTGAAAACCCTGTTCATCAAGTTCATAAATGTCATCGGGGAATTGGTCAATCCAAATGACATTACAAAAAATTCAAAGTGCCCATACCAAGTACAAAAAGTCATCCTAAGGATATCCACCTCCCTAATCTTTAGATGATGATACCCAAACTGAAGATATATTTTAGAAAAGAACCTGGAACCTTGTAACTGATCAAACAGATCATCTATCCTTGGGAGAGGATACTTGTTCTTGATCATCACCTTATTCAACTACCTGTAGTCAATGCACATCCAAAGGGAACCATCCTTCTTGAACTCGAACAATGCCGGTACACTTCACGGGGATACACTAGGATGAATAAACTCCTTATCCAGTAGATCCTTAAGTTGCTCCTTAAGTTCCCTTAACTCAGCCAGAGCCATTCTATAAGGAGGAATATATATTTGACGAGTGTCCGAAACTAATTCAATACAAAACTCTATTTCACTATTCGGAGGAACACCAGGAAGATCAACCGGAAAGACCTCAGGAAACTTATTTACCACTGGGACTAACTGTAAAGAAGGACTTTCCGAGTTAGAATCTTTAATCTGGACCAAGTGATAAAGACAACCTTCAGATATTAACCTCCGATCTATAAGATAAGAAATAAACCTCCCCTTAGGATCTGGAGAACCACCATCCCACTCTACAACCGATTCACCAAGGAACCTAAAGACAACCTTACGGGTCTGACAATCCAAGGATGCGTAACAAGAGTGTAACCAATCCATCCCTAAAATAACATCAAAATCCACCTTATCAAGTTCAAACAAATCCACCAAATTCTGCTTACTATCAAAAGATACCACACACCTCCTATAGACTCTCTTAGTAATAACTGAGTTACCTACTGGGGTAAAAATAGAAAATGGATCCAAAATAACCTCAGGATCAAAACCAATACATACAACCACAAATAGGGTCACATAAAAAGAGTGGACCCCGAATCAAGCAAACAATACAAGTCATGATAAAAGAGTTGTAACGTACCAGTAACGACATCAGGCGATGCCTCAAATTCCTGTCGGGATGCTAAAGAATACAACTTGTTCTGAAAAATACTAGAACCTTGAGTAGTAACAAAAGTATACGCAGCACCACCGGGTATAAAAGAAGAAGATGAAGCCACCGGTACTTTATTTGCTCCCGTAGTAATCTAATTAACCAGACAATCCCTGAGATGATAACCTACCTGGCGACACTTGAAATATTTGTACCTCCCTTCTTCAAAATAAACTTGAGAAGAAAGATCACAGAACTGATAAGGAGGGCATGAAGAAATCGACTGACCCCCACTAGCCTGAGATTGGGTACTGTGTGCCCAAAAATTATCACCACCCTGATGACGCTTGTCACCCGACTATTTGGGTAAGGAGCACTTGTAATGCCCCAAGAACCTCTCTCAAGATATCACACGGTGCTTAAGGCCACACGTGGCCTCAAGCTAACCCTCTAAGACTGTCATCACTTTCAGAGTTCACTATAACCTAATCATGCTAAAATAGGGAAGAATAATCATGTCATGAACTTGAACATAATTATGAAGAAATACTGGCATGTACAAACAGAATACTAAAATTTCTGTACATACTGGTACTCTTGTCTGACAAAAGCCTCTACTACATAAGAATGAGGAGCCATTGGGATAGATCCCCAACTAACTCATACTAAACTGAAAAGAAACAACCATCTACTAACAAGGCAAAATCAGGGACATAGGTCCTCGAACCATGAGGACTCACCAACAACAGAAATATAGATAAAGGTACTCAAAGATCATTGTCGCTGCTGAGACTGAGCACCCGAACCTATATCACGAGGAAATATAGAACACAAAAGGGTATGAAAATCAGTACTTGAGAATATATTGAGTATGGGGGGGGGGGGTTATGCATCATTATAAACATTATCATAAATATATAAGAAAATCATGCATGCTATCAATAATGACTCTTTTCGCTTGAAATAACTGAAATATATTCCTTGTAAATCATCAATAGTAATGCAGGCATTGTAAATCTCATAAATCATTATACTCAACTCAAAATCTTCAACTCAAGACTTAGAGTAACTTGGTGACTTCAAAAATGTAAACTCTTATTGACTTGGGAGTTTCTTATAACTGACATAAACCATGTGAGCTTACATGGAGTCCAACGTCTTGCCCGCGTTGGGGAGAGATGTTCTATCCTTGCCATCGGAGTAGAACCTTAACTTTAGTGATCACTGTCTTGGCCTTTGGCCCTTAATCTTTATCCTACGGTGGCACATAGTTCTGGGGAAGTAGGATAAAATGAACCAACACTTCCCGCTCAGTGCTAAATACTACTCCCAAACTCAAGCTCAGAACGCGTTAGTAAATTCACCTTAATCAACTCAAGGGTCTATCACAGAGACCAAAATCACAAATATATCTTATCGGTAAATCATAAATAATTTGTGGATTCCTAACTCGACTCAACTCAAAACAATCTTTCTCAACATCAAGTGGACTTGCTTATTAACTCATATCAAATCTCAAAACGTCAAGAAAGCATCACAAGATTCATTCTTGACTCTTAAACTCAAACGTTAATATATATATTCAATAATCAACTTCTCATGGAAAAGCTTAAAATCATGACTCTTATCATTTATCACTTGGAAATCATCAATTCTAATTCATAGTAGCAATATACAATTCATAGCATAAGTTCTCAATTTAGGAAATAAAACAATAAAATATTCATGTATATCAATCTTGAATAACTCAATCATAAGGTAATTTGGGTATAAACCCACTTTGCATAATCATGAAATACCAATAGTAAAAATCAATTCTTTGGGTACAAGAATGAAAGGATATTCTTGTTCAAGCCCCACATACCTTGATTATGATTTTGAGATGAAGAAACTTGATTGGAACTTCTTTTCCCACTTCTTGAGTTAGGATTCTTGATGTTCTTGACTTGGAAGTTTTGAATCTTGAACTAATTTGTGAAAACTACGGCTCAATTTTGAGAGTTTTAGACAAGAATTAAATGGGATTTTGGAGAGAAACCCTAGCTTTTGGATGTAATAGAAGAGGAAAATAAGGATTTTCTCCTCTATTTGTATATATATGATGGGTAAGGACGGCTGGAAAGACCGAAATACCCTTGAGCAAATTCTAGAACTGGAGCCCAGTTTTTGTCCCTGGCGCGACGTGCCATGATCGCGGATCTTCACTGGATTTTGAAAATTTGGAAACTGCTCAGTGGCGCGACGCGGTGAAGTCGCATTTGCCACCTTGGTCATGACCAGGAAGGGCACCGCGATGTGGTGGAATGGCGTTGGTGCACTGGAATTTAAGAATTCTGATATTGAGCCTTGGCGCGACGCGCCAATATTGCGAAGGCTCACTGGAAAA
The DNA here is from genome assembly GCA_030864215.1 of Capsicum pubescens. NCBI lineage: Eukaryota > Viridiplantae > Streptophyta > Magnoliopsida > Solanales > Solanaceae > Capsicum > Capsicum pubescens. Next base: position 110,705,128 of record CM061542.1, read on the forward strand.
TGACAATTGCCATTTTGGCTGGCTCCGCGATGTGCTAAAGTGCCAGGTGGCATACTGTCTTATTAAAATGGCTCTAACTCTTCACTCGAGTGTCAGATTTGGGTGAATTTGGTATCGATGGAAAGCTTATTCTAATGCAATTTTTGTTAAGTGTTGTGGAATTTCTTGGGCATGTTGTTTCTCGTGAGAGGATGAAGGTGGATCCACAAAAAAGTGGCTTAGACTCATGACTCCAATGGACATTAGGAGTTTCTTGGGCTTGGTTGGATACTATAGGAGGTTTGTGGAGAGTTTCTCATCTATTTCTACTCCGCTTACAAGGTTGACTCAGAAAAAGGTTAAGTTTTGATGGTCTGATGCTTGTGAGGATAGGTTTGGGAAGTTGAAGGATAAGTGAACTTTTGCAGTAGTGTTGACCCTACTCGAGGGTACTGATGGATTCATGGTGTATTGTGATGCATCTTGTGTGGGATTGGGTTGTGTTTTGATGCAGCATGGCAGGGAAAGATACAAGCCAAATTGCCTCAATACCTTTGAATAAGATACATATGATGCTCGCTCGAGGTGATTGATGACTCCTTAGTGTTTTTAAAAGATGCCACATGGATAAAGATTACTATTAAAGAGGGTCAAAGGACTTTGATGAGGTCGAAGGAGTGCAAATCAGGGTTCGAAAGACCCTTAGAAGGGTCATGCGCCCAAGGCACTTTGGATTCTCTTTTGATCTGCTCTAGCATTTCAAGAGCGGGTCAAAACAACACCTAGTGGGTCTTTTCTTACATTTAGGTCACTTTTGGGCCCTAATTATGTAATATTTAGCCAAACTATAAATACTTGGTAGCTAGGCTTATTTTAGTTAGTTCTTGTTGATTGATAACGATGAATTCATGAACCTCCATTGGGAGTGTTTGAGATCTTGGAAAACCGAGTGTTGATCTTTGATTAGAAACGCCGGTTGTAAGGGAGATTCAATCCCCTTTGTGGTTACGTAAGACTTAGGTGCTATTTCGTAATCTTTAATGGTGGTTTTTGGGTTTTTATATTGCCCTTTTGTTATCATGTTTGTGTCTATCTTTCTATCTTTAATAGCCTATCCCTTTATCTTTACTTTTCTGCATTTAGATTCAAGTCTTCGTGGCGAGAATTATATCATTTGGTATCAGAGATGATCTTGATTTTGTTCTTACGAAGTCAATATTGGGTCTATTTATCTTAAAAAATAAAAAAATTATAAAAAATCACTATTTATATTTTAGGTCTTAAACACCTTAGCTTATGGACCTTAGAAAAATTCCTAGAATTCTGATCTTTGGACGCAATACGACACATGGATATGAGCCATTTGTTGGGGTACGAATGGTATGGTCTAGTCGAATACTAACCAATATTGGTTGGTGGGATGGATTTTGGTTACTGAAATGGGTACGACTTAGGGGTACGAGTCGTATTGGTAGTTATGAATTGTTTGGTTCCTTAACTTAATCTTAGACTTGGTTACTTAAGTTAGGCGGGATCGGTCTAGGTGTCGTCCTTGATATTGGAATAATTTTAAGGGCTGATATCATTGGACGATATTGTTGGTTGTTCCATCCTATTTTGTTTTAGGATTAATTATATTATGTTTTGGAATATCTTTGGTTATGGCCTGGTTTATGACCCTTGTTTTGGTATGTTTGGTATAGTTGGATTATTGGTATAGGATGGCTGGACTCAGTTGGGTCGGTCACGGTTGTGATTTTATCCCAGAGTCTTTATGTAAGTTGTTACATGATCTTGTTACATGGTCGGAATTCAGCCAACTCAGGGCAGGCGGCTGGAGGTTGGGTTGGGTTACGGGGTGGTCTCCAATCCTGATCGGACTGGGGCGCCCGTTACGATAAGGCCCAAGGGCGGTTCATGTCAAGTTGGTATTAGAGCCTAGGTTCATGGTTAATTAGGAGTCCACAAAGCCGTGTCTAGTAGAGTCTCTTTTAGGTGTGTATAGCGCACCACACTCATAAGGGAGAGGCTACAAGACATTTAGGAATGTTTCACTTTCTTGGTTTTCTACTTTCAAGTTCGGAGTCTCAGTCCTGGAATATTTTCTAATCCTTGTTTGTTCATCTTTTAGATCATGCCTCTTAGATCTAGAACACATGGAATTTTTTCTATCCCATCTGGGGGTAATGCTGAAGAGGTGCATCCTACTTCTAGGGTTCATCTTCGATCTCACAATCTTATCTCTGATAATTCTGGAGTCCCATCGATTGCTAGTAGTCCTCCTCAAGGCAAGGTGACTAATTCAAAATTTTGTCAGTCTATTCATGCTATTGCTAAATTGGTTGTTGCTCAGGATGAGTGGGATGGGTATGGTACTTTATCTGCTGAGGCCACAAGGGTTGGTTAATTTATGAAGATGAGTCCTCCTACTTTTTCTGGATTGAAGGTGAAGGAGGATCCACAGGGGTTCTTGGATGAAATAGAGAAGATATTCTAGGTAATGCAGGATACTAATGTGGAGGGGGTAAACTTTGTAGCTTATTAGCTCAAATATGTTGCATATTAGTTGTATGAAGAGTAGGATAGGGATAGAGGAGATGTGGAGTAGTCATCCTTATGGGATACCTTCTCTAGTACTTTTATAGATTGTTTCTTTCCCTAAGAGTTGTTGAAAGCAAATATGGAGGAGTTTGTGAACCTTAAGCAAGGAAGGATGGTTGTCAAGGAATACCGAGACATTAACTAATCCTTCTCTCTCTCGAATGTATGCCCAGTTTTCATCGAATTTTTTTGATATCTTTCAAAAATAAATTAGAATTTTGTCCTGACATGATAGTAAGTGATACCCACCTACAGAGCGTATTCCTCTACTTCATGGAAGAATATGTTACTGCAGAAATACGAAAGAATTGAAATATTAAATCAAAACATTATGTATAGATATGCCTTGAAGTTTCATTAGTGGTCAAGGTATGCTCCTGATTTGGTGGCTGACAAATGAGATAGAATGAGAAAGTTCACTTTTGGGTTGAATTGGGGTTTGATTTGGGAGAGCAAGACTGCCTTGCTGATTAAGAATATAGATATCTCTAGGTTGATTGTTCATAGATAGCAAGTGGAGGATGAGAAGAGAAAGCAGGCAGAGTTTGGGGATAGGTAGGGAAAGAGGAGCAGGTTTTCTGACTAGGGAGGTGCTCAGTCTCAGGGTGGTCGAGATGCTGGCAAATAGCAGAAAAAGAAGTGGGGGAGTTCTGGTCCCTACTCTTCTGCTAGTGTTTCATACTAGTCGGGCAACAGGCGTCATCCTGATGGTGAAAATTTTTGGGCGCAGGGTGCCCAATCCTAGGAAAGTAGAGGTCAGTCAGTTTCTTCATGCCCTCCTTGTCGGTTATGTGGTCATCCTCATCGGGATTATTTAAATAAATAAAGAGAAAAATTCTTCAAGTATGGACAGGTATGCCATCGGCTTAGGGATCGTCTGGTTAATAAGGTTGCTACAGGGGCGAATAAAATTCCTGTGGCTTCATTTTCTGCTCCTACACCTTGTAGATATTCATCTTCTTTTGTTATTGCTCCTAGTTCTAGTGTTTGTTAGAATAGGTTATATACTTTGGCATCTCGACTGGAATTCGAGGCATCACCTGATGTCGTTACTGGTACATTACAGCTTTTCTCTCATGACGTATATTGTTTACTTAATATGGGGTTTACTCTCTCCTATGTGACTCCTTATGTGGCTGTATCTTTAGGTTTCGATCTGAAAGTTATTTTGAATTCTTTTTCTGTTTCTACCTTGGTAGGTGACTCGATTATTGCTAAGAGAGTCTATAGAAGGTGTGTGGTATATGTGGTGGAAAGAAGACCTTGGTGGATCTATTTGAGTTGGATATGGTGGATTTTGACGTCATTCTTGATATGGACTGGTTACACTCTTGTTATGTGTCCTTGGATTGTCGTACCCATAGGGTTATCCTTAGGTTCCCTAGTGAACCGGTTATAAAATGGGAGGATATTTCTTTAGCTGGAGAGATCTATTTAAAAAGGACTAAACCATTTTTTGGCGCTTACTATTTTTGAGGTTCTTGGCTCCAAAAGAATTTCAGGAAAACTACCAATATATATGAGAAAACAAATGAAGGAGTTTCATTACAAAGTGAAGCAAAATTTTTGAACCTAAACAAGAAGATCAGGTGTGCGATGTACAAATTATGTTGTGAATCTTAATTAATAGCACATTATCAAAAATCCTATTAGTTACAAGTTACTTAACAATTGATTAGCAAAAGACGTGTAGCTAATTCCTGTTTTTGTTGTAAGGAAAACAGAGGTATATGGATCGGTTATGCTTTTGGTGGAGTTAGCCACAAAGTCTTTAGGATTAGGACGAGTGAAGTTTCAACGCTTTATGACAAAAAAAAATTCACAAGTTTTTGGTTGTCGTTTTTACTAACCTTCTTATAGCTTCTTCCATTCTAATGTATTGTTGATGGACAAATCATCTGCAATAATCCACTAAACATATGTCCTGCACATGGAAAATAAGTGACACTTGAGAATTCAATCACCGCAAACATAATAAATGTAGATATCAATCATTAAAGAGGGTCATTCTCAACATAAATATATATTCACTTCTTAGAATACGAGACTAAGAACTTAAGTGAAATGTAGTACTTATAATTCGTAACTTATTATAGCTAAGGACCTGAAAATATCATTCGCAATATAATCTTGGGAAACTTGTTTGTGTCAAAAAATTTTCTGAACTGATCTTTGAAGTATTCTCCTTGAACCTCTTAAAACCTATTTTGAAAGGTGTCTGGCATGTCTATAATTATTGTCTCCTGTATTTTATTTAGGCATATCACTCCATCGAGAACCTTCTCTAATTTCTTGCAGTCTTCAATTTCTAGATGAATTAGACTAGGCATGGCTCCTGTCTTGACCCTCTAGGTTTCTAAATTTGGTAGCCCCTATAGTTTAAGAGTTTTGAGGAGGGGAAACCTTTATGGAGAACAATACATTACCTTGCCAGTGTGCGCGTTTCCACATAATGATAAACAAAATAGTTTAGGAAACTTCTATAGAATTATAAGCATAGGGTCTTCTTTAAGTCCGCTCCTTCTCAAGGTTAACTTGGTGAGGCTTTGTGAAAAGAAGTGATGTTCTGGTAGCTTACTGATATGTCCGAATAGATCGAACTTGTATATATGGGTAATTCATTCTTGGAAAGAACAAAGTTGATCTAAGATGTTGAAATGACTTATCATCAGTAGAGAAATAGTTCTGAACATTATTGTTGTCTACGATGATAGATAGCCTGCGTACTATGCAATTGATGTTTCTTTAGCTGAAGAAGGGCAGCACATCAATTGATGCAAATGCTAAGAAAACTTCACTCGTATCAAAGCTTCACTGGTATCTTGTGCGGGCAGTATAATTGTTATCAAAGATCTCCTGTATTTAGTTAGGAAAATCTCATGTATCGAAGTTCTTCAGCATTTCCAAGTTATTACTTATCAAGTTGTGCTAGTATGGAAACAAGTTTTACAAGTGTGTCCATGCTAGTAGGTGGGAGTACTTTGTCTTATTGTTCGTAGAAGTAGTTGTAGCTCTATGCCTTTAATTTCTTATTCTTGAAATTTTTTCAATGTCTGTTATTTCATGTAGATCGAAGGTTTTGTGGTAGTTTTGCTTTATTACTATCTATTGTTATGTTTCTATCTCTTGTTTTTTGTAATCCTAATCTGAGGTAAAGGTATGAACTGTGTACACTCCACCCTCCCCAAATCCTAATTTTTGAGAATACACTGGGTATATATGTTGTTGTTGTAGTTATATTTCACATAATTCAAACAAAACAATCAACCACATCAAAATTCCTCACTCCCGTAGATCCCATCCCCAACCAACTCAGCTTTTAACCCTGTCTTACTATAATATTTGTCTAGATTGTATATAACTGTCTTGAGAATAATAATTTTTTACTTACATACCAAATACAAGAAATGAGGAAAAAAATTGCTTACTTTTCTAAAAAATATTTTCCAAGAGAACATTTTCTATGCTACTGAATACACCCTAGGTCGTCTTCACTTTATATGTGCTCTGATGTGAAGGGGGCAAATATAATTTTCGCATGTTTTGTAGATTCGTTATAGTACTGGGCAAAGTCAATTACGAGAATAAACTCACCCTCAAATCAAGTATTTGTAGGAATACAGGTAGGGGATATGTTGTGCCTTCGCGTCCTGTCATTCTTGAAAAGAAAAAAGTTGATCTAACATGCTGAAATGACTTATCATCAGTACAGAAATAGTTCTGAACACCATTGTTGTCTATGATGATATATAGTCTATATATACTGTGCGGGTTGATGTTGTTTTAGCTGAAGAAGGGCAGATCATCGATTGATACAAACGTTGAGGAGAAACTGTCTTCAGAAAGTTTCCTCCTTTTATTTTGACAAACATGTATCTCTCATGAGATCATGAATTCGACAAGATTTGATTCTTCCAGTTGTTTCCTCAAGTTGCACTTGAACCATGTACCCTTGAGCTTTATGTCAGAAAGAATATTTTAACTTATAACTTGCAAAATTATAACATGGAATAAAGGTTCCTATAATAGTCTTATATATGTTGGAACGTAGACACATCATTGTGGTACTTAAGTTCATAAATGTCCTATAAGTTGCATGTTCATGGTGCATGTATATTAGATTACAGTTCTTTTTCTTTTGATAGGAACTTGCAGCTAATTGCATCATATTAGTTATAAAGATCCTTGAACCTCTTTTTATTACCTAGTTATGGATGAGATAATTATTAGTATACAATATAAGGTTCTATGGTGTATGCTATTTTCAAATTAATTTATGTTCTTTTTCAGATCTTCTTTTAGTTGTCAACGATTGGTGTTTTTATTAACTATTCATTTGTTAAATAGTGGAATTTTTATATCTATTATGTACTACAATTACATAATGTTCTTGGGCAGAATTTTGCAAATCAATGGCACTGGGAGGAGGTGTCTTTAGGCAAACTACACTTACGGAGGGAACTATTCAAGCAACTCAATCATTGGATGAATCAAGCACTACCCCTGTTGTTAATACATATAATAAATTCAACTATATCTATTAGGATTAGATTATTTAGTTATTCGTCAAGTTGAAGCCTTTGGAAAAAAGTCTTTTGGAGTGCCTGGTTCAGTACTTGGTCAAATTACTGGGTTATTATCATCTTTAAGAGTAAGCTTGAGGAAAAGTTATTCCATCAGGATCCAGTTGGAGTGAGGAGATAGAAGATGCTTTCTGTTGCTTAAAAAGAGATCTCTTTCCACACCTCCCTACCCCTCATCCCCCTATCCTCCACCCCCAACCCCAAGGATGTTAATTTAAATTGCCAATAAGCAGTATAAATGAGCCATATCTAATTGTTGAAACACTCCAATTGCTTGAATATCTATTCTAGTTTTTCTTTCTTAGTACTATTCATTTGATCATGACATGTTTTCAAAAAAGTTGGTCCAAAATCACCTAATATCATTTTTAGATGAACTTGCTGAGGGATTTTTTGAATTTCACTATTATGTGGGAGGATTCTTGGTGGGTTGGATGCTTAGACTGCCTCTTAATTTGCAGTCAAGATGTTTTCATTAGATGTCCTTTATACTTTTTCTTCTTCTTTTCTTTTTTGGTACACATTTTTGTTGTCGTTGAGAAAGGTAATCATATATCATCATCACAAAGGTTTGAACAAATCATAGTAACACATTTCAAAAGAAACAAAATAATCTTTTTTCTCTTTTTTCAAGGATTCTATAATATTTACGAGAGATTGAGCATCATCTAGGAGATGATCTTTGCACCATAACTAAAATTTAAAATAAGGACAGGAAATCTTGGCTTTCTTGATATTATTGGGGATTCCTTCTAAGCATCTTCTGTTTCTCTCCTTCCATACAATCCACCTTACTCAAGCAGGTATTTTCCACCATTTGTTTGTCTAGCAATACCTCCAGTATTATTTCCATGTGTAAATAACTCTATATTCTATGGCATAGCCCACCTGATTCCTATAATTTAGGAGAAAAGGTTGTCAATTTTGGCCAGTGACTTTTTTTTATAATTGAGAAATTTTGGAGCCTATCCCTGTGGGCCAACCGCAGCCTACGAAACTGAGGCATGATGGGCCCGCCCCTCTATCCTCTTCCCCCAAAATACCAAAGTTATTTTACTTCGCGTAGGTCTCAAACCATGACCTAATACAAAATTTCTCAACCTTTCCAAATTGAGCTTACCCTTAGGGGGCAAATCTGGTCTATAACTTTCAGTTTTGAGAGAGATGATTTGTTGTGTCAAAATTTTTTTCACACAAGAAACATTTAGAACACAGCTACAACCGTCTTCTGCATTAATTTTTTTCATTAGAGAATGTTATTGTGAGAATGGGTATGATCCAGAAGTCAATTTGCAAAGACATCCAAGGGTGTAGTACCAAATTCTCGAGTTACAAAAATGAGAATAAAATAAGATGCCAAAGTCGACTGGTGTTATGGTGAATCCAGATTATAGAAGGGAGGTCATGAATCGTTCAAATGTAAGGAATAAGGTTTTCTACTAATAAAAGATTGAAACCTATATGTAAATAGTACACATTGTACCTCTTCCATTCTCTATTAACTGTGCAATGGAAATGTGTAGATGACTTGTAGATGGTCTAGTGTTGTCAAACTGATTTTGTGAGGTTCATCTTATTGCTATGCCGTAATACTTCAAGTGCTCTGGAACATATTTTACTATATGGTACATGGCAATATTAAAAGTGGCTTAAACTTATTGTTGCATCTAAATTATTCTTTTCAACAATTTATCAAAAGCAGACTAGATATGTTCTTTACTTTTTTCCTAATTAATGTTGTTTGTTGTTGTTTTATAAATAAATATATATATATATAGTCTGTCATTTTTAGACTTAGGTAGTATTTGAATTGATGTTTTTTCATCGTCAAATGAGTCCTCTATACTCAGACAAGGTCGTGGCAAGAGTAGAGGGAAAGGTCTTGAAAAAAAAAGGCTATGGGAAGCAAGATGAAAATAGAGATCTCAATTGGTAAAAGAAGGCCAACAAAGCCAATTCAATCATCCAAACTATCCAATGAATTAGGGATAATTTCTCAAAATTTTCTTAAGGAACTTACAAGAGAGGACAAATATGCAACACTAATTAGATGCCACATAAGTATTCTATACTCTTTTAAGATTTATTACATGAAAAATAGTACTTTTGTTCATCCCGGTGGTGCCCAAGTGCTATGTAATATGGATATAAACTAAAAGTTTATTTGAGTGGCTAAAAACACTAGCATACAACTTATAAAGACTATTTGTAGCTCTGAGTTAAACATAAGCGCATTGTTTTATTACTTATAATAGCTATATTTGGTAGATCACAAGAGTACATGGGTTGTACTAAAACCTTATATACATATGTACTCCCAACTCCACTGTTTTATATCTATATTAAGTCTAAAACATCAATTATAGTGACAGTGTCATTTGAGTATAACTGATTACAGTGCCATTTGAGTATAACTGATTACACTAAAAACATAATAAAATGCAGTTTAGTTTAACTTTCTACACATTATTTTCTATGCTCTCAAAACACCTACAGTTCCTTTCTTTCCAAATCACCCACCATATTGAAGCAGGGATAATTATCCATCTAGCGCTATCTTTAGTATGGACGTATGTCTCCTCCTAGGTTTTTACAGCTTCAGTGACTCCCCCCGGCATAGTCCAATATATTCCTTTGAAGGATAAAAAATATTCTTCATAGTTGCTAAGTATGTTTGCAGTGTAGAAATAGATGGTTTACGGTTTCTGAAGTTTCCCCATAGGAAAAAACTAGAACACAAGGTTATCCCCCTTTTCATTACATTATCCTAAGTCAGTAGTAGCCACATAGAACATGGAACTTTATTGGGAATTTTGCATTTCCAGATTTGTTTCCATGAGCAGGTAGGATTCTGCAGACTTGGTTGATCCATCAACCTGTATGCTGCGCCTACTTTAAATATGTCTTTTCTATCATCTTTTCACCACGATATGTCCTTCTTTGCCTGACGACCATTAAAATTTCCATACCCCCATTCTTCTTCTCGGTTGCTACTGATTTTTAGTTTACCAGGTGAAAGCCTTTCTTCTCTTTGTTTTCTTGCCACAAGAATTTACTCCTTATGCTATCCAACCTTTTAACGACCCCTGCTGGAATGAGATTCTGAACAAGAACGTGCATAGCATGTGATAAATAAAATAACATATTTAAAAGATGTATCAAGCGTATTATGCAAATTCTCTTCCTCGAACAACCATCTTAAAAGAGGAAAAAAAAGCAACATTCAACTGTAAAGTATCCTTGTTTGTACTATTTGTATTTTATTTTCTTACACAGTCAGATTATTGTAAGATTCTCTGTTGTATAATTTGAAATACTTTAACTGCATGCTAAGTGCTTGGAATACAGTAGTGATTTGATGAAGATAAATGACCACTAGAAATTACTTTATTTTCACCTTAAAGTAATATTGTTTTGGAGAAACTGTGATAAAGTACACAAATAATGTCAAGATTTTCTTGAGGTTACATAAACTTTTGACCTGTCATTTGAGGTCTGCATGTCAGCTTATTAGGCTACAAAATATAAAACTTGAAACTGATTTATTAAACATCAGATTAGTATGCTCAGATGGCTGATATATCTAGACATCTGACCATCATGTCAAAGATTGAAGGACTAACATCACGTAAGCCTCTATATCCTCTCAGTACATAGTAAGCCTATCATATTTTTAAGATACAGAAGAAATAAATGTTGATAGTTTCTTGTATTGAACAAGTAACTAAGGTGCATTTCATGCTGTACTTGACTTTTAAATCAACTTTTAATCCTTCAAATGGTATTGTCTTTTCCAATTCCAAGTCCATCTTATGAGACACATAACATTAGTTTGAAAATACAAGATCTGCATTCTGCATTTATACTATTCTTAAATTAATCGATTATCACATTAGCTATTTATTTAAGTAATCCAACTTCAATTGTCATTCATTTTTAGTACAATATATCAATAAACTAAAATTTACATAGTTCAAGTATGACAACTAAATATATACCAAGATTTTTTAAATCAATGAACCACCACAAGTGATCGGGGCCAGAGCCAAATACAATGGTATAGGTTTGACCAATCCCAGAAACTTTGGTCCGAAACCCTGTAAATCTATTTAATATGTATAAATTAATAATTTGGAATCCAATAACTTAAACAGGACTATAATCTAAACCTATAGATTTCAAATCATGGGTATAAATTTCTTGAACTGCAATGTATGTTTTTAAGGGCATTAGAGTTTTAAGGTAATAAGCATGTTAGCAGATATTATGATTATAATTTTAATCTAAAATGGATTTTGATTGTCTTGTGTATTTCTTCAATACTTATTTGTTTTTAATTAGGAGAGGTTTGACTTTAATTTGGACGAGCATTACGTGAAAGATAGATGTGGGGATATTCTAAAAAATAGAACCCGGCAATGGCGCTACAAGTTAAAATAAAAATTTGAAAGTGCACGCTCCGTGTAAGAAGCTCGTAAAATGGAAGTTGAACAGTTGACCTCAGAAAATTGGAATAAGCTTTGTGATATGTGGAACGATCTAGAGCACAAGGTAATTTATATTCATATTATTCTCGTTATTTAAGTTATAATGTTTTTATTTTCTTTGTACAAATGATGCGAAATAAACAAGGTCAATTAAACTAATCTTAAATCTAATCATTTCATGGGATCAAAAGTGTTTGTAGCAACTCGTACTGAAATTGTAAGTTATACCATTTTAATTCTTTTTACTAATGACACTTTGATACTATTTAATATACTGTTGTTTGATAAATAAGTGACTAGGTATGTAAGTTGTATATCATTTCAGTCAGATACCTCTAAATACTATTTCATATTATTTTCTTGTTATACAGGGTAAAAAGGAACATGAAGCTGTAGATCCTGACAGAATTGAGTTCTACAAGCATACTCATTACACGAGTGAAAAAAGATGGTCATCTGAAGAAGCTGAGACTAACTATGTAAGAAATTAATATTTTAGTAACATACCATTTCATTTGTATGATTAATATTCTTCATGTATTCTTTATGTATGTTATTATTTTATGCAGAACAACATGACATATTTGAAAGCTCTATATACTTCTGGAGAGTCTTCCATGACTATTGATGAAATTATGGACGTTGTACTTGGTATAAACTCAGGGTACATAAAAGGTCTTGGTTATGGTCCTAAACCTAATACTACAAGGGAAACACAAAGGAGAACTACAGAGTTAGAAGACTCCCTCAAAAAGGCAAAACAGGAAGCTGCTAGTGCCCAAAATAAGTTACAAAATAATTAAATGCAGCTGAAATTATGGTAGAAAGCCAACAATCACAGATACAAGACTAGCAGTTGTAGATTAAAGCATTAAATTAATAGTTAAATACTGTAGCAGTATGCTAAGAGAAAATGCTTAAGAAAATGTAGCTTCGTGTTAGCCCATCGCTGTCAAGGTTAGAAGTAATGCAAATTTATATGATAAGTTCTATTTAATTTCTCTTTATTAAATATATAAACTATGTAGCATTTACTATCTAACTTTGCATTTTTTTAGTGATGCAACGGAGAAAGAACTCCATCAGAATTCCAACTTTAGGTATATTTCTATTTTACCAACTAAAACTTCATGTTTAATGAGATTTTATATTTTATACCAAATATGTTATTTGTATTATAATAGATAAGTAAATAATTTACATTCTTACCAAAATGATTTATCCATTTTAACTATCTTTTTGAGTTCTAAAGCCTTCTTCCTTCTTCTATAGTAGACTAACATGATAAGGATTACAAAAATAACACCAACTGGCAATGAAAATCTCATAGAAAATACTTTTTCCTTTCTTTCCATCTCATTTTCTTCTGACTACCTGTGATTGCAACTAATGCCTCCTAATATCTAAAGTCAATTTAGCCAACTCTTATTTTTCTTCCCTTAGCGCAATCTACACCTTTGACAGTTGACATCTCTCGAGAACCTAGTCATAATTCTTGCTCCATTTGTAGCTCTTCCTTGAGAACATGCAAATTATTTCCAGTTAGATGAGCACCTTCTATGTCTCCTAATAGTTATTGGTATACCTCTCTTTTCTATGTAGATCACTCTGAACTTCATAAGAACAATTCACTACAAAACATTTTTTAAGATAAAGGTAACATTGCATTAACATCAAAAGATTCATCATCTAACAAATGATGAATTTTTTCATAGTGTCCACTATATGCATGTTGGAATAGTTTTCCACCAGATATCCTTCCTTCCTCTGTTACTAATTCTCTTCCAACTACTATGTAATTCAAAAGTTGTTTTAGTCATTACCCAGTTGACTAACCCCCTCCCCCTACCCCCCCCCCCCCACACACACAAAAAAAAAACCTCTCTTTAGTTTTTTCTGCAATGGTGCCTTCAAATCTGTCTTTCCCTATAGTTTAGTGACTAGTAGTGTCGTTGTATCCATTTTGGGCCTACTACAGTTATGAAGCTCCTTTTTGGCCTCTTAACTTTTGGAACTATAGGAAATACCTTGAAAGATATACTACTCTAGTTTTTCAATGTATTCAATAGGGTTGCCATATTCAAATATGATCATTGATCTAGTTCCAAATGCGGCCATTAGGTTAGGGTGGCTTTCTTATCTTCCTTTTAAATAAACTCTATCTTAAATTTATTAAAACCTCAATGATGACCTCCATGTTACTATGTGCCAGATTAAGTGGTTCTTGACTATCCTTTTTGCAATGTGATGGTACACTTGTGTTTTGAGTTTCTCGTTGGTTAGGCTTTACTTCCCATTTTATGATGTAACGAAGTCTTCACTTTCTCTGACAGTTTTTAAATCACCTTTGAGCTTATACCTTATAAACTTAAGATTGGTTCCATATATCTAGGTTAAGTAGGTAACATTGATTATATTGAAACTATCCAGTAATGCATTTCTGTAATATCTGTTTTTGATGTCTTATTGTTTTGCATAATGTCTTAGAAGTGAAACCACTTGGGAGAAAATTGACTACATGATTTTCTATATTATTGTTTACCTTTATAGTTTGTAGATAAGATTATCTAGCTTTTAATACAATTTGGTTCTCTCTTACAGTCGTGCCCTCCTGCAAAAAAAGGCAATTTTTTCACTCTCATAAGGTCCAGGTAATTAATCTCTTATGTTATGCTCGAGGATATTGGAATTTCCTTTTGGTTCCTCATAAGACAAAAGAATGTGAAATGTTCAACAAGCAGGATTATTTTGTATTTACTCGATGTATACAACTTTCTTAAAATCTTACAGAGTGGATGTTGCACTTACAAATTACAGTCAGTGGTCCAAAATCTGAAGCTTTTGTCAAAGTCAAGTTTCTTGATATATTCTATAATTTAAGAAGTCTGAGGTAGAGTATCCTATCATAGATAATGGATACCTTCCTTGCAACTATATAAAGGTCCTTTATAACATAATATATATGATGATCAATATATAATTGTTATAAGAAACGATCAATTAATATCTCAAAGTCGTTATCCAGCAAGGTATGTGCTGGATATGACAACATAGTATGATGTTTAGTTATCTAGAAAAAACATGGGATACCAGTCAAGTTTTTAATGATTATTTGTTTTAGTGTTGGAATTATTTGGGAAGAGGAGCCTTGGAGTAACTAGTAAAGTTGATGCCATGTTACCAGGATCTCTTGCCATAGCTTACAGATTTTCTCTTTCTATTGCATGTTCATTATCTCTAGTAGAGTGTGTGAAAATTTAGATTCAAAATGGACAACTGTAAAACCAATTAGAAAAGCCATTTGCATTAGGGATTACCTAGACTTTTATCTTTGTATCTTACATGAACAATAGCAACAAAAATGATGAGAAAAAGAGGCTCATCATTAGTCTTATATCGTTGTTACATCTGGTAAAAGTTGATTTTGTAATAGATCAAGTTCATACCAAGGTTTAGTGCCAGATAAATTCTTAATTGTTAGTATTTCCATATGGGTGCGGGCTGATTTAAGAAATAATATAACTTGCGCTTGCATTATTAAAAGGGAGAATAGCACCAAAAGAAATAAACTTCCTAATTTACCGCTTACATTTTCTTTCGTCATTGCCTGGTGGAACAACAGGGGGTTTCAAAGTTACCATTCTAAATTTCCACTTTTGCTCCATGTTAATTCAAGTGCGACACTAAAGATAATATTCCAATTGCAATTGGTTTCTATGGTTAGAAGATATTGGAAAAATTCCCTGACAAAAACTCGACTTTGGCTTATGTTAACCCAATTTCAGTGAATTATCTTTTGACGTCTGTTAGTTTGGAGGATAGAACCTTATGATGCGTTTTTTCAGTGTTCACTAAAGTGTTATAGTATTTTGGTGTTATGATGTCTGTGCTGAACTAATGAATTTCAAATTCATCCATGTCACTATATTATTCAACTTATACTCTAGATAAATTAAAGCTTACAGCTGTAGACAATCTGGAGAAATAGGATGAAAAGAAAGGAAAAATACTTTTTTGGATTCTTTCATTGTCAATTGGTGTGATTCCTGTTACATGGTTATGATTCTGTCACCTTATATTGAGGAAGAATGTCCTCTCTTCTCTTCAATTTTTCTTGTTTCTCATTTCTTCTTGCTCATTTATTCTGTGGATGTTGAAATCTGAAAATATCATCATCAATCATAATTTTCTTTAATTTTCCACTGGTATAAAAGTAAGAGTTGGATGAATACTAATTGTAAGCTCAATACGTTATTAGTACTTTGGAAGAAACCTCTACATATTTGTCTTAGTTTAGGATTGGAGTAATATTTAGTACTATATTTCAGTTATATTTCCTTTGTCATTGGACTTGTTTTAGTTTTATTTGCCCTGTAAGGAGATATTACCTTGGTACAATTTTAGTTTTCTTAATTATTTGATTGTGGGTGAATTTTATCATCTGGCATATTTTATAATTTATTTCAATTTATTAAATTCTAATTTAAAATATTATATCAATATGAAATAATTAAGCATATTCTTGTAATTAGTGACAAAAGATTTTATTATCAAAGGTAATTTTTAGCAATGATTAAACCAGACTTTTCAAGATAAATATTTTCGTCATGAAATAAACTAGTTCGTCAAAATTTTGATTTTATTTAGTGACAAATGTATTTGTCTCAATTTCTTCCTTTTTATTTGATACAAATTAATTTTGTATTTTATGACAATTGTAATTGTCAGTAATCATAATAACTTAGTGACAATTCTATATCATTGGTAAAAAATACTATTTTTAGCGACAAAATGGTAGATTTAACTATAAAATTATTAACATTTATTATAATAACAGATTTGTCATTAATTAATACATTAAATATGAAAATATTTGTTGTATACAAAAAAATTGTCATTAGTGACTAACGTACATTTGTCCAACCACGAAATATATATAAATCTAGAGATAATTGGTGTTATCGCTGATTGAACTAAATAATTAGGGACGATAAAATTTTATCAGTATTAATAACCTTTTAGTGACAAAATCATATCATCAACTACAAAAAAAATAGTTTTATGACAAACAAATTCGTCATAAATGTTACACGTTTTGAGACAAAAAAATTTGTAGCTAATTTAATTTTTTAGCGACGAAGCACTAAATCGACTTTGTATACATTTAGCCACCCACTTTTGGATGCTAAATCTTTTTTGATGAAATATGACTTATAAGTGACAAAATTATTCGGCCTTGATAGTCAAATTTGTTGTAGTGTGTGTGTGTGTATATATATATATATGTATATGTATGGTTGTGTGCATATGGATGGTTTTACTTGATTTTATAAATGGCATTATTTTATCCTTACCCTGAGATCATGCTAGCGGTCACTCTCTAAACTCATCTACTAGCGGTTGTATACCCACGTTATGCAAGAATCGGCCATTCTACTTCTTCTATATAGTGATTGTCTCAAGGACAATATTTGGACTGAAGGGGTGATCTTCCATCCTTTTGGAAGGCTCCATTTCATGTTATGAACACTTTTAGACATTTTGGTTTTATTCTAGATATTGGTTTTGGCTATAGTTGGGGGTATGTCCCAACTGGATTTCATTACTCTTCTGGTTAGAGGCTTTATGGTACTTCTATCGGTTAGAATGGGCTGGATCAGTAAAAGTGTTGACCTTGTCATTGGAATAACTACAAAGGCTGACATCATTAGATGATATTGTTGATTTTTTCATCCTATTTTATTTTGGGATTAATTATATTATGTTTTGGAACATCTTTTGGTATGGCCTGGTTTATGGACCTTGTTCCGATATGGTTTGATTTTTGGTATGGGATGGTTGGACTCGGTTGGGTCAGTCAAAATTGTGATCTTATCCTAGAGTCATTATGTGAGCTGTTACATGATCTTGTTACATGCTCAGAATTCAGGCAACTCAGGGAAGGCTGCAGGAGGTTAGGTTGGGTAATGGGGGTGGTCTCCAGTCCTGGTCGAACTTGGGAAGCCTATTATAACAAGGACTCAGGGTGGGTCATGTCAAGGTCTTATTTAATTTTTGAGTTTTTTATTTTTGTGTTTATTGTGATAGAGTTGTGTTCTCTAACACTATATTCATCTATAAACCAAATTTGGGTCAAATCAGAGATTATTTGCATGTGTGTTCTATCCTTGTTGGAAGCTTGGGTTGAACAAGTTTGAAGTGAATTGAAAATATTAATATTTTGGTGAAGAAATTGGGCAAATTGATGTTTGGAATGAGTTTAGAAGGCTAATAATTACCTACGTTCAAAATTTCAACTCATTCCAAGCCCCAGAGAAAAAGTTAGAAAGATTGATGTTCTTGAAGAGATAGTTAAATTCATATTGAAAGTTCATCCAAAAAGGGGTGTTTGATCCAAAAAGAATCAAGAAAAAAGTTAAAAGGTGTTTGTATTTGATCATTTAAAAGGATCCTAAGGATATTCCAAGAAGACAGAGCACAAGCGACCACTAGGAGGGAAAAATTGCCCATTAAACAAGTGAGACCAACCAGCTTGTGCCCCATCTGCGCTTAGGGTAGTTTGCATCTACGCCTGAGATGCTACATCATCTCAAGGCAGTATCTAAGCTACTCACCTGCACCCAACATGTGTTGTACCTACGCCCAAGGTGCTCCAGCATGTCAAGGCAGTCCTCTCATGCGCTGGACATGCCTTTGAGGTACGCCCAAGATGTGTAACATATCTCCAACGCATCTCAAGCCTCCCCAATGTTAAATTCAAGTTCCAAATGCCTTCTAACACTCCTAAACACCAATTTTCTTAGATTTTATTCATTAGTTTCATTCCTAGATTCTTAAATTCATCTCTTTATTCTTAAACCAATCATCAACTAGTAATTTGTCTACTAAGTTGATCGATACGTTCTTGAGTTCAAATTCTTTCATCGTTCTATTTCTTTTGAGCTTTTCTAGTTTTTAATTTGCTTTAAATTTTTTATTCAAGTCCTTAAGTAATTTTTGTTTTGAGTCATTCAATCAAGAATCCACTCCAACCGCAAGTAGAGATTAACACCTTATTGACCATCGGAGTATAAGCAACTTTCAACTCTGTCGCTCCAATTGTGAAGATCACAAAGGTGAGATTCATACAAGTGTTGGTAAGGAGCTTTACTACTAATCTTGTTTGTTTATTTTGTAGGTACATGGTGATATAAGGAAACATGTCTTTGATTGCCTCGTAAAATTATGACTACGACATAAAAGACTATGATTGTGGTGAAGTTAGTAATGGCTATGAATAAGATGGAGATTATGGGGCTATGAATATAACAATTATCAAGATATGGCTTAAAATAAGGGCTACTACTCCAAAGAAGAATATGAGATGAATGATGACCCTAGTTCTTATAGCGATCATGGAGATAATGAAGATACATATGATGGTTCTTGTGAGAAAGATAGAGTATCTGATGAGCATTACACTTCCCACTCTGAGCCTACAGGTAATGTAAGGTATAACCTTCTTATCTACAAATCTTATGAGAGTCATGGTGAGAGTGTGCATGTGGAGTATGAAGATTTAAATTCCTCACCTTGTAGTACTTCTTATCAAAGTCAATGTGGTGTAAATGGTTATACTAACTATAGTAGAGGTTTCTCCATGGGACCAAAAGAATGTGCATCTCCAAAGCCAAGGGATGTTACGTCTCAAGATTCTTATTCTAGTGCCCAAACATGGATAGTTAGGTCTCGAAGAATATCTTGATTGGGAATAGGAGTGTGAAAGGATCTTCATGGATTATGATATAAGCGAAGTTGAAAGAGCTACGTATGCCTTTAAACATATTCAAGGTTCGATATCATTGTGGTGGGATATCAAAATAATGTCCGACAAAATATGGAGTTCCTTGAAGGAACTCATGAGGGATGCCCATGTACCAATGGGTTATACGAAGCTTTACAATGTTGATCCAAGAAGAAACATTCGCTCTGGAAGGTTATGCATTTATAGGGTTCCGGGATGCCTCTTTGTGCTAGATGATTGGTGCTATAGAAACTATATCATTCCACCCATGGTTGACCATCTATTGATACCTCTAGAGCCTCTACTTGTTCTATACTTCTTGGATAGGTATAGGGTTTTTGATAGAGTAAAGGTTTCCTTCACCTGATGTGGGTACTATGAGGAGGTGTGGTATGTGTGGGTACTATGAGGAGGTGTGGTATGGAATCTTCTCCTTAGAACATGAACATTTATGCTTGGGTGCCAATAGGTTTGAACGATATAAGGTTCCAAATGTACAAAATTGGCCTAATATTGTAAAAGGGCCAATGGGGAAATCATCCCTTTCCATCCCTTCTTTCTTAATCTCAAAGAGATGTGACCACTTACTCCAAGCCTAAAAAAATTAAGAGATAAAAGATTGGGAGGAATAAGGGAGTGCAAGGTGGTAACCTAAGAGAGGGAAAGAGAGAGGTTGTGAGGAGTGAAGTGAAGGGGTTTCCACCAAACTGAGCTAACATTATTTGTCTTTTTTTTAACAAGGACATGCGTATAGGTACCAACATGGCAAGCGAAGGATAACAAGAACCAAATGAGAAGATTACTTTTTAATATTTGATAAGGGAAATCTTAGATTCTTCCAAGGCTTGTGAAGGACCTTAAAACCAAGGCAAAGAAGAATATTCTTAATAACTTCAAGATAAAATATCTCACTCAGATCAATTTGAGTCCACTTAGTGTTGAAGCCAATGTGATAAATAATGGTACACTGTCTTATGAAATTTGTATTGATCAACTTATGAGCAAAACTAGTACACCACTTTAGAATAATTGTGATGTTATTAATGAACCTCAAGTGAGTAATGATGTTGAAAATGTTGGTCAAGTAAATAGGAGTGACCCTTTGAGCATGTCCTTTAGTAAATATTCTATTATTTGTCTTGCTCATAGGGATGATTATATGTTCAAAACTTCTTCGAAACTTGATAGTGTGTTATTAAGAGTGAACTTATAAGTTCTAATCCTCCTTCATGGATTGATCCTTATCTCTTAAAGTACAATATTGTGTTCGAAGATGGTACAATTACTCCTAGTGAACCTAGTGGTGTGATAATGTTGATTGTGTAGCTAATCTTGAGGGCTATAGCCTATATGACAACATACTATTATGTGACTACATTCCTCCTAAAGATGGAAATCTCTTTCTTGAATATGAGAGTACTCTTAAGGAAAAGTAATGTGAGGTTTTGAAAAGGAATGATCAATTGGGTGATGATAACTTTGATTTGCTTGAATGTTTAAGAAACCCAATTAGTTATTATTCCTATGAAAATGCTTGTGGTTGTGATCCTTTGTACGATACCCCACTCTTGTTTGATAATTATGAGGATAGATTGCTTCATTCTTGTGATGACTTGAGTGATGATTCCTTTGATGTTAGTGATGGTATGTGTCTACTTGAGGATTCTTTCCTTGAAAGAGAAAGTATCAATTGTTTGGAAATTGTTTCTTCTTCTACTTTATGTGCTCCAATTATTGAGAATACTCATGGTGATGATCTTAAATCTAATAGTGAGTATATACATAAGGACACATTAGTTGAAGTTAACTTTAGTGATACCTTTCTCTACTCTCCATTTGTTTTTGATGATGCTTATGCTAGTCTGGAGAGTATATCTTTTGATTTGGGTGATGTTTTTGGGGGAAAGAACTATTTTCTACACCCATGTCTATGTCCACTCTATCCATTTAACCCCGGTGACAAATTTGAATGTGTTGATCCCAACACACCTAACTTGATACTTGGTCTAGTTGATAATAAAAGTTTATATAAGGATGTTAGAATCCTTCCCTATGATGGAAAGTCTTTCTTAGGGATTTATAACCCACTTAATAGACCCAAGTTGTGCATGAGAGACATTTACAACAAAGATAAGCATTCGTTAAAGAAGGGAAGTAAAAAAAAGATCTAAGAGAATTCAACATTGTATGTTTCCAATCTTAACCAAGGTTTCACTACTTGTAGGTCAAGGAGAGAGTATCCTCTTGAAAACACTTTAGATGTATTCCATGTTAGTGATCCCCTTCTTTGTGAATTGTTTACAATTGGTAACCTATTTCTTAAGGAAAGTTGTTTGAAAGAAAAAGGCCATATGTTTTTAAATGTTTTGATTCCATCCTTGTGTGCATTATGTGCTATATCTTTTAAACCAAATGGCCTTCTTGTATATAATGGTACCTTTGATGATGTTTTTACACTTGATTCCTTTCTATACTACTGCATGATGATACATGTTAGTCTTGAATTTTCTTTATGTAGAGGTAAGGAACTTGTTAGTTGGTCTACTTGTTAGAATGGCAATGCTATATGGATCTTGTGGACTTTAAAACCAATTGAGGAAGCATTCTTGATGTGGTCTCTTAAACAGATGATGAAACAATTGTGTCTTATGGATCCTTAAGTAAAGGTAGCTGTAATACCCCGTACTTTTACCTAGCTTGAAATCTTCCGAAGAATGTTAGAAACTTACCTTGAAAGATTAATCCATTTGTGTACACGTGAATTTTTTATGATTTTCACTTTTTGTTGAGTGGGAAATTGAATTAGCTTTCCAACAATACCAATTTCGTCCAAATCTGGTATAAGAGTAAAAAGTTATGGATGTTTCATCAAGAGCTGTTAGAACCACCCAGGTGCGATGGGCAGGTTGAAGGACCGTCGATCTAGCGACGGACCATCGCAGCTAAGGCAGTAAGTTAATCTTCTGGCTAAGGTGCGACGGACAGGTTGACGGACCATTGAACTTGTGACGGACCATCGCCCAAGCTGTCGCTACTAAGGAAGTAAGTCTGTATTCTAACCTAGGTGCAATGGTCAGAACGACGGACCATCGAGCCAGCGATGGACCATCATACGAGCCGTCGCAGATCCCTTTCAGCAATTTAAAGTCATTTTTAAAAGGGTATTTGGGTCTTTTTCCACCCGTTCTAATCCCTAATTTTACCAGACCATAGCCCATAACTTTATTATTCATCTATAACATCAAATTAGGGTTTCTCTCAAAGATCAATCTCCAAGAACAAGAAACCTTAGGTATTTAATTACAAGTCAAGAATTATAGTTTTCCTCCATCAATCTTCAAGAAATCATCCACCCAGGTATGTCATGTGTTGATTCATAGGTCCCTTTCACCCATGAAGCTCAAGAATCTATTTTCAAAACCCAAGATTTGTGTATTTATGAATGTTCATGATTTAAATTGAATTGAAATTCATGTTTATGATGTTGTGGGGTTTTGATTCATGTTTGAAATTACAAATT
This sequence comes from Capsicum pubescens, assembly GCA_030864215.1. NCBI lineage: Eukaryota > Viridiplantae > Streptophyta > Magnoliopsida > Solanales > Solanaceae > Capsicum > Capsicum pubescens. The sequence goes on from CM061542.1 coordinate 110,728,081, forward strand.
CCAATGATTGACCCTAGGATGTGGTGATTTGCATAATAATCATGATAAACCCTTAAATTTACACATTGATTGATGTATCCATGATTATTAGATGTGTTGATGATTCTATAACCATAGCATGCTCCCCGTGTGTTCAATTAAATTCCTATGTGAAAGAAAAGTGCCATACTAGTATGATAATATGAAATTGACAATCATGTACAAGTTTATGCATGTCAAATGTTTGATGAAATGTCTTAGTCAATGATTTATGGATACATATGTAACCCTTGCGGTGCTTTAGAACTTCTACTTCATGAAATCTCTAACTAATTGTATTATGGATTGTGATGTTGGTGATGTATTCAAGAAATTCATGCTTTGTCAGTTTCCTTCTATCGAGTCCTGGGGGTAGTTGCACTCGAAAATTTAGCTGTGTGCCTAGAATCAGTATCGTGTTTTTAAGATACTCTTAGTCGATCCATGTTCATAGAAATTCAGTCAGTCGTGTGACTCAGGAAAACTCAATAAACTCAGTAATGTCAAAAACCTCAAAAATTCAGTAATCTCAGTAGTATTTCGTCAGTCAATGGAACTCAGTTAACTCAGTCCAGTCGGTTCAGTTAATCATGTTTAGTGTCTATTTAGATGGGAGTAGAAATTAGCACCAAGCAAACCCAAGGATGGGAACCCACTTGTTATATGGGGGTATGATTCTTAGAAGCAATCCTTGCATTCCAGAACTACGTAGCCAGCGCAGGTTGAGACATCATAGCCTATTATATGAGGGTAGATGAGGTGGCTTAACCTATTATATGAGGGTTCCCAGCATTCTCACTAGAGTCACCTATTATATGAGGGTTACTCACAGAGAAATAGAATGAGAAAGCAAGGACAGGTAGTTTCAACTTTGCTCACCCAAATCAGAAGGAGGAAACCGTTCTCAGTTTTGTCCAAAGTCAGTAGTTCTAGCTCCTTATTCAGCTAGAACTCCAGCTCCTTCTTCAGCTAGCACTCCAGCTCCTTCTTCAGCTAGCACTCCAGCTCCTAGATTCAAAAACCGTCACAAAGATAGAGCGCCAGGCTCTAAGTCTCAGGGAAGTGTTAGCAGTGCCCACACCCATCCTCTTTGCCAGACTTATGGAAAGCACCATCAGGGTATTTGCAGAGCTGGCAGTGGTATTTGTTTTGGATGTGGCAAACCAGGCCACAGAGTCAGAGACTATCCTCAGCCAGGTCCTCAGGGTCAGCAGAACCATTCCTCAGCTTAGTTCAGTCGCCTAAACCAGTAGGGTACCACATCCAGCGCTACTAGTAGGCAACGCCCAAGTCGACATTATGCTCTCTAGTCCTGGCAAGATCAGGAAAATTCTCCTGATGTGGTTACTGGTACGTTACAGATCTTTCATGTGCATGTTTACTCTTTGCTAGATCCTGGAGCTTTGTTGTCTTTTGTTACTCCCTATATAGCAAGCGATTTCGAAACCAGTCCCAAAATTCTATAAGAGCCTTTTTCAGTCTCTACCCTAGTGGGTAAAACTATCATATCCCGGTGGGTATACTGGAACTGCCCGGTTATGATATTTCAGAAAGTCACTTCAGCAAACTTTGTAAAATTAGAGATTACTGATTTTGATGTCATTCTTATCATGGATTAGCTTCATTCCAGCTATACCTCAGTCGACTGCAAAAATAGAATAGTCTAGTTCCAGTTTCCAAATGAACCTAGCACTTCAGCTTTCAGAGGTCAGCTTGTTTCCTACCTACGGGGAAGGAAAATGATATCTAAGTGATGTGTCTATCATCTTGTTTGAGTTAAGGACACTAGTTCTGAAACTCCCAGTCTTGAATTAGTCCCAGCCATGAATGAATATTCAGATGTCTTTCCTGAAGATCTTCCAGGAATTTCTCTCGAAAGGAAAATAGACTTCGGCATTGATCTTCTTCTAGATACTCAGCCTATATCTATTCTGAAATACATAATGGCACCAGCAGAACTCAGAGAATAGAAAAAGCAGTTGAAAGATCCCCTAGATAAGGAATTAATCAGACCCAGCATGTCTCCGTAGGGCGCACCAGTCTTATTCGTGCACAAGAAAGATAGTTCCCTCAGAATGTGCATTGATTACCGTAAGCTCAATAAAGTCATGGTCAAGAACAAGTATCCTCTTTTCAGAATCGATGACTTGTTTGACCAACTTCAGGGTGCCAGGTATTTCTCTAAGATAGACCTCAAATTAGGCTATCATCAGCTTAGAGTCAGAGAATGTGACATTCCAAAAATAGCCTTTCGTACTTGGTATGGTCACTTCGAATTCTTAGTTATGTTCTTTGGTTTTACCAATTCCCTAGTTGTTTTCAAGGACTTGATGAACCGTGTGTTCAAGCAGTACTTGGACATGTTCGTCATAGTCTTCATAGATGATATTCTGGTTTATTCTCGCAGTGAGCATGATCATGCAGACCATCTCGGAATAGTAATTCAGACTCTCAGAGATCATCAAATGTTTGCAAAATTCAGTAAGTGTGAATTTTGGCTAAGGTCAGTAGCATTCCTTGGTACTATTATTTTCAGTGATGGCATTAGGGTTGATCCTCAAAAGACCAAAGCGGTAAAAAACTGGCCCAGACCTGTCTCTCCATCAGACATCAGGAGTTTCTTGGGTTTTGTTGGCTATTACAGCAGTTTGTTGAGGGATTTTCTTCTATTACATCCCCTATGTCTAGATTGACTTAGAATAAAGTCAAGTTTCAGTGATCATATCCTTGCGAGAAAAGTTTTCAGGACTTGAAGACTCGACTTACCTCAGCTCCAGTCTTAACTCTTCCAGATGGTTCAGATGGGTTCGTAGTGATTGTGATGCATCCAAAGTAGGTTTGGGTTGTGTCCTCATATAGCATGGTAAGGTCATAGCCTACGCCTCTAGACAGCTTAAACCCCATGAGAAGAATTATCCTACTCATGATCTTGAGTTAGCAGTCGTAGTATTTTCCTTAAAAATTTGGAGGCATTATCTATATGGAGTTCATATGGATGTGTTCACAGATCATAAGAGCCTTAAGTATGTATTTTCTCAGAAAGATCTCAATCTTCATCAGAGATAGTAGTTAGAGCTCTTAAAAGATTACGACATGAGTGTTCTTTATCATCCGGGAAAGGCTAATGTAGTGGCCAACACTCTCAATAGACTATCTATGCGTAGTGTTGCTCATGTTGAGGACGGTAAGAACAAGTTAGCTCAGGAAATCCATCATCTTTCCAGACTAGGCATTCATTTAGTTTATTCAGAGGAGGGTGATATATGGGTTCAGAGTAGTTCAGAATAATCTTTAGTTTCTGAGGTGAAAGAAAAGCAAGATAGAGATCCCAGTCTCGTCGAATTAAAAGAGTCAGTTAAGGATCAGAAAGTAGAGGTTTTCTCCCAAGGAGGGATGGTGTTCTACGTTGTCAGGGTCATCTGTGTATTCCAGGTGTAGATGACTTGAGGCAATGAATTCTTGAAGAAGCGCATGGTGCATGCTACTCTATTCATCCAGGGGCCACAAAAATGTACCGCAACTTGCAGGAAATCTATTGGTGGAGTAGGATGAAGAGAGATATTGCAGAGTTTGTGGCTAAGTGCTCTACATATTTTCAAGTTAAGATAGAGCATCAGAAACCTAGTGGGTCCATGCAGGATTTCAGTATTCCTACTTGGAAGTGAGAAGAAGTGAACATGGACTTCGTGATGGGTTTGCCTTTTATTCATTGCCAGCATGATTCAGTTTGGGTCACTGTAGATAGGATTACCAAATCGGATCATTTCCTTCTTGTCCATACCTCTTATTCAATCGAGGATTATATCAAACTCTACATCAGAGAGTTAGTAAAATTGTACAGTGTTCAGTTATCTATCATCTTAGACAAAGGTGCCCAGTTCACCTCTCATTTTGAAAAGCATTCCAAAAAGGTCTTGGTACCCAAATTTATCTCAATACAACCTTTCACTCTCAGACAGATGATCAAGCAGAAAGGACCATTCAGACTTTAGAAGATATGCTAAGGGTGTGTTCAATTGATTTCAAGGGTAGTTGGGATGACCATTTTTCTTTGATTAAGTTTGCATACAACAACAACTATCATTCCAGTATTCAGATGGCTCCATTCGAAGATCTCTATAGTAGGAGATGCAGATCTCCAATCGGTTGGTTTGAAGTTAGTAAGGCCTCAGTTATAGGGCCTAACTTAGTATTCGATGCTTTATAGAAAGTCCAGTTGATCAGAGAATAACTCCGAGTTGCTTAGAGCCGACAGAAGTATTATGCGGATGTGCGTAGAAAGGATCTTGAGTTTGATATTGGTGATTATGTCTATCTAAAGATCTCTCCCAGGAATGGAGTGAAGAGATTCAACAAGAAGGCAAAGCTCAGTCCCCAATATGTCGGTCCCTTCAAGATTCTCAGTCGCTTCGGCAAGGTAGCTTATAAGATCGAATTGCCTTCAGATCTAGCCTCAGTTCATCCAGTCTTCCATGTCTCTTTTCTAAAGAAGTTCATAGGTGACCCAGTAGTTGTAGTCCCTATTCAGAGCATAGATGTTCAGAACAACCTCTCTTATGAAGAGATTTCAGTCAAAATCCTAGACTATCAGACTCGTAGACTGAGGAACAAAGAAGTCCCTCTACTCAAAGTTCTTTGGTAAAATAGGTCCGTTGAGCGAGCTACTTGGGAAGAAGAAGAAGACATGCATACCAAGTATCCTCATCTCTTCTCCGCAAACTCAGATCTAGCTCAAGGTAACAGTTCTCCTTAAGCTTTTCAGTTTCATGTTCAGGTTTTAGTGACAAGCTTGATATCTATTTCATATTCAGAATTCCATTACAAATTGGTAGGAAATGCCATTGCACATTTAGTCATGCATTCATATATCAGTTCAGTTATATAATCATACATCAGACATGCATTCTTATTGTGAGCACCTTAGTTCATCAGAATACTCAGTCATTCATTCATGAATTAGTCACACATGCATCACATATGCATGTTCGGTATGATATATTCAGTTATTAGTTATGTCAGTCATGAGATTAGGTTCCAGTTGTTCATGTTCAGTATGTATGTTAATTTATCTTCTCCCCTCTCACTCAGTCTCATTCGATGATGAATGTTCTCAAGGGGGAGATATTGTATTGGAGTAAAAAGTTATGGACGTTTTACCAAGAGCTGTCAGAACTGCCCAGGTGCGATGGGCAAGTTGACGGACCACCGATTTAGTGACGGACCATCGCAGCTAAGGCAGTAAGTCAATCTTCTGGCTAAGGTGCGACGGACAGGTTGATGGACCGTCGAACTTGCGATGGACCGTCGCCCAAGTCATCGCTACTAAGGAAGTGAGTCCCTATTCTGGCCCAAGTGCGACGATCAGAACTTCGGACCATCGAGCCAATGATGGACCATCGCAGATCCCTTTCAGCAATTTAAAATCACTTTTAAAAGGGTTTTTGGGTTTTTTCCCACCCATTTTAACCCATAATTATACCAGACCATAGCCCATAACTTTATTATTCATCAATAACATCAAATTAGGGTTTCTCTCAAAGATCAATCCCTAAGAACAAGAAACCCTAGGTGTTTAATTCCAAGTCAAGAATCCAAGTTTTCCTCCATCAATCTTCAAGAAATCATCCACCCAGGTATGTCATATGTTGATTCATGGGTCCCTTTCACCCATGAAAATCAAGAATCTCTTTTCAAAATCCAAGATTTGTGTATTTATGAATGTTCATGATTTAAATTGAATTGAAATTCATGTTTATGATGTTGTGGGGTTTTGATTCATGTTTGAAATTACATATTCCAATGATTGACCCTAGGATGTGGTGATTTGCATAATATTCATGATAAACCCTTAAATTTACATGTTGATTGATGTATCCATGATTATTAGATGTGTTGATGATTGTATAACCAAAGCATGCTCCCTATGTGTTCGATTAAAATGTGAAAGAAAAGTGTCATACTAGTATGATAATATGAAATCCCCAATCATGTACAAGTTTATGCATGTCAAATATTTGATGAAATGTCTTGGTCACTGAATTATGGATACATGTGTAACCCTTACGGTGCTTTAAAACTTCTACTTCATGAAATCTCCAACTTATTGTATTATGGATTGTGATGTTGGTCATGTATTCAAGAAAGTCATGCTTTATCAGTTTGCTTCTATCGAGTCCTGGGGGTACGTGTACCTAAAAATTTAGCTATGTGCCTAGAATAAATGTCGTGTTTTCAAGATACTCTCAGTCGAGCCATTTTCATAGAAATTCAGTCAGTCGTGTGACTCAGTAAACTCAGTAATCTCAGAAACCTTAAAAATTCAGTAATCTCAGTAGTATTCTATCAGTCAATGGAACTCAGTTAACTCAGTCTAGTCAGTTTAGTTAATTATGTTCATCATCTATTTAGATGGGAGTAGAAATTTGCACCGAGCGAACCCAAGGATGAGAACCCACCTATTATATGAGGGTGTGATTCTTAGAAGCAATCTTTGCATTCCAGAACTACGTAGCCAGCGTAGGTTGAGACATCATAGCCTATTATATAAGGGTAGATTAGGTGTCTTAACCTGTTATATGAGGGTTCCCACCGTTCTCACTAGAGTCACCTGTTATATGAGGGTTACTCACAGATTCTCCTTACCAGTGGCGCAGTATTGATACCCTTCTAATTGGGGTTATAGATTGGACCCCAACTCAGCTATAATGCATTATTTGGGGCATGTCATTTAGGTGACTACTTCCCACAGTTTCAATATAGAATCAAAACTATCAGATACAGTCATTCAATCTCAGTAATAGAACTCAAATAGTTCTACAGGACTCAGGACTGTCAGATACAGTCAATTTAAAATAGTACGAAACTCAGGTAGTTCCATCAGAACCAAGAGTATCAGATACAGTCGCTCGGTATCAGTTATTTCAATTATACAGATATCAGTATCTCATGTTATCAGTACTCAGACTCAGTAATCATGTTATCACGAACTGAGTTATAGTTATTATGTAGTCATGCATGTATTCTCACGTTCATGTTATGCAATTAGTTAGTATAGTTCATGCATGTGAACCCTTTTGCATTTAGCCTACCTTACATGCATACCAGTACATTCAAACATACTGGCGCATTTATGCTATGGTGTTTTATACCATAGGTTTAGAAGCACAAGCTCCAGAGCATCAGTAGCATTCCAGTCTCAGCCGTCAGAGGTAGCAGTGAGTCCTCATCGTTCAAGGACATGACCATTACTTTATTATCTCATTTATTAATTTATTAGTTGGAGTTAGTTGGGGATATGTCCCATCAACTCCTTATTTAGATATCTCAGTCAGTTAGAGGCTTTTCAGACTACAGTATGTTCAGTTAATTTATTTCAGTTGCTTTGGGTATTTCATACCCGATCCAGATGTTATGTTTTATCAACTATCATGTCTCAATTTTGAACCTTATGTCCTTTTAGCCTTTATTTTTGTATTTATGCAGTATACTGGTATAGATATCAATCATGGGTTAGCTTGTGGTCCTTCGAGGTCATGAGCACTGTGTAGCGTTCCAGGTACCAGATTTGGGGCATTACAGTAATCTTACCTTTTTAATTTAGTGATGTCATTATGACCTTTGTGGTTTTCTTACCTCTTGGTGATTCCCATAACCAACTCCTTTGTGCATTTTTCAATAAGTTTCTAATGTTTACCACAAAGGATCCTTGGTTATATCTCAAGCATGTGTAACCTTGGTATGATACTATGATTATTTGTGCTAACCCTAACCCTCAAGTCATGAGGATATTGTATTTTTTTGTCGTTCCTTTTTTTTTTGCAATGTTTGGATTCGAGGTCGAATCCTTTTCATGAGATACGTATGATGTTGGAGGTGTTTGATGACTCCTTAGTGCTATTAAAAGATGCCACATGATTGAAGATTACCATTAAAGAGGGTCAAAGGACTTTGACGAGGTCGAAGGAGTGAAAAACGAGGCTCGAAATCCCTTTGGAAGCGTCATGCATCAAAGGCACTTTGGATCTGCTTTTGATCCACTCTAGCATTTCAAGAGAGGTTCAAAACAGCCCCGAGTAGGCCTTTTCTTATATTTAGGTCACTTCTGGTCTCTAATTTATAATATTTAGCCAAACTATAAATTCTTGGTAGCTAGGCTTATTTTAGTTAGTTTTTGCTGATTGATAATGGTGAATTCATGAACCTCCATTTGGAATATTTGAGAAATTTTAAAAGCGAATGTTGATCTTTTATTAGAAACGTCGGTTGTAAGGGAGATTCAATCCCTTTTGCGATCGCGTAAGAGTTAGGTGCTATTTGGTAATCTTTAAGGAAGGGTTTATGGGTTTGATACACCCTTTGATTGCCCTTTTGTTATCAAATTTTGATACACTCTAGCATTTCAAGAGAGTGTCAAAACAACCCCTAGTGGGCCTTTTCTTACATTTGGATCACTTTTGGGCCCTAATTATGTAATATTTAGCCAAACTATAAATACTTGGTATCTAGGCTTATTTTAGTTAGTTTTTGTTGATTGACAATGATGAATTCATGAACCTTCATTGTGAGTGTTTGAGATCTTGGAAAAGTGAATGTTGATCTTTGATTAGAAACATCAGTTGTAAAAGAGATTCAATCCCCTTTATGATCACGTAAGAGTTAAAGTGGTATTTAGTAATCTTTAAGAGAGATTTTGGAATTTGATACACCCTTTGATTGCCCTTTTGTTATCATATTTTTTTCCATATTTCTATCTTTAATATCCTATCTCTTAATCTTTACTTTTCTACGTTTAGATTTGAGTTTTCATGGTGAGAATCGTATTAGGGTCATAGCCTATGCTTTCAGGTAGCTTAAGGTTCATGAGAAATTACCCGACTTACACTTAGAGTTTGCAGCTGTTGTTTTTGCATTAAAAAGCTAGCGCCATTATCAGTATGGGGTGCATGTGGATATTTGTTTAGACAATAAGAGCTTGCAGTATGTGTTTTACGTAGAAGGAATTGAACCTCGGGCAGAGGTGATAGCTCAAATTGCTTAAGGATTATTACATGAGATATTAGAACCATCTAGGTAAAGCTAATGTGGTGGTTGATTCTCTTAGAAGGTTGTCCATGGGAAGCCTATCAAACGTTGATGAGGAGAAAAGAGGGTTGGTGAAAGACATTCACAAGTTGGCTAACTTAGGAGTTCGTCTCTTAGACTCTGAGGATAGGAGAGTTACTATTCAAGAAGTGGTTAAATTATCTCTTGATGTTAAGGTAAAAGAAAAGCAGGCTTTGGATCCCATACTTATGCAAATTAAGGATGATGTGGGTCAACAAAAGGTAATGGTTTTTGAGGTTGGGAGAGATGGTATTCTGAGGTATCAAGAAAGATTGTGTGTTCTTGATATTGATGGGCTGTAGAAAAGGATTTTGACTGAGGCACATGAGTCTATATATACAGTTCATTTGGGCTCAACTAAAATGTATCATGACTTGCAGGAAATCTATGGGTGGAATAATATGAAGAGAGATGTGTTAAATTTTGTTGCAAAATATATGGTTTGCTAGCAGGTCAAGGTTGAATATTTGAGGTCTAGTGACATGTCCTAAGAGATAGATTTTCCCATGTGGAAGTGGGATATGATTAATATGGATTTCATTACAGGTCTTCCATGGTCTCGAAATTAGTATGATTACATTTGGGTCATTGTGGGTAGGATGACTAAGTCTGCTCACTTGTTGCCTGTGAGGACTAACTATTCAGGAGAGGAATATGCTAAGTTGTTCATTCAGGAGATTTTTAAGTTACATGGGGCGTCAGTGTCCATTATATCAGACCGAGGTACATAGTTTTCATCTCATTTCTGGCATGTATTTCAGAATGGTTTGGGTACTCAGGTGAACCTTAGCACCGCTTACCACCCTCAAATGGATGCAAGCAGAATGGACTATTCATACTTTTGAGGATATGCTAAGGGCATGTGTGATTGATTTTAAGCAAAGTTAGTTTAATCATTTGCCTCTTATTGAGTTTTCTTACATAATAGTTATCATTCTAGCATTCAAATGACTCATTTTGAGGCTCTTTATAATAGGAGGTGTAGGTCTTCTATTGGATGGTTTGAGGTTGGTGAGACTAGGTTGTTTGGTCCTAACTTGATTCACCAAATCATGGAGAAGGTAAAGGTAATGAGAGAAAGACTCAAGGCTACTCAAAGTCACCAAAACTATTATACAGATGTAAGGCAAAGGGGGGTTGAAGTTCGAGGTTAGTGATTGGGTGTTCTTGAAGGTTTCACCTATGAAGGGAGTCATGATATTTGTGAAGAAGGGAAAGCTTAGTACTCATTATGTTGGTCCATATCAGATTATGAGGAGGATTAAGAATGTTTTTTTGAGTTAGAATTGCCTGTGAGTTTGGCTTCCATTCATCCTATTTTCCATGTGTCTATGCTGAAAAAATGTGTGAGTGACCCTTCATTAACAGTTCCAATTGAGGGTGTTGGTGTTACGGATTCTTTGTCTTATGAGGAGGTCCTAGTTGAAATTTTAGATATACAAGTTCGTAGATTAAGGACAAAGGATGTAGCTTCAGTGAAGGCTCTTTGGAGAAATCAAAAGATAGAAGAATCTACATTGGAAACTAAAGAAGATATGAGAGCCAAGTACCCGTTCTAGTTCCCCGTGTTGGATGAAAGTGTGTAAGGTAAGAGTATAGTTTCCCTCTTATCTCTTTTTCAAATCTTTCCTTGAATTCTACTGCATTCTTGTTATTCTCGTGATAAAAGTGTTCGGGGATGAATGATTCTATGGGGGGATAATGTAAGACCCCGTAAAATTTCAACCATTTTATTTTTTACTCTTCCGCGTGCATACTGTCAATTTTTGACTTGAATTATATTTTGGGATTTTAAAGGGTATTTTGGAAAAGCTTCAGAATTTTCAAAAGGGGTTCGGGGCTATTTTGGAACTCCAAAGTAGTGTGCCTCTGCAATAATGGTGTACCACGTCACTTGAGTTCCCGATAGCAGCGTGGAATGGAGGCTAACCTCCGTGATATTGGTGTGCCATGTTATTGTGTTAAAATCTCTTAGTTTTTATTTTTTCACTTGGGGTGAGGGGCTTTTGATCTTTTCACCCTTTCCACGACTTATAAACATAAAAGTGACCTTTTTCCCCTTTGATTTTAAAGATCAAAAACTCCTATTCTCTTCTCTACCACCTAAACCAAGAAAGCTCAAGTTTTTTACAGAGAATTCAACATCCAAGATCTCAACTTCGAATTCTTATCAAATTTTTTAATATTTCATGCATGTTGCTCATCCCTAACTTATATTTTTACATTATGGTATCTATTTAATCAATATTCATGTGTTTTAATTGATGGGTTTGACATTGGATTGAGGGATTTTGATTGTTATTACTTGAATTGCTTGTCCCATGGTTTAAATTATTTGTTCATGCTTTGATTGTTGATTTTTGGGACTGAATTGGTGCATTATTTTAATGATTCGAATGGAGTACATGATTTTCTCCAAATTGATGAAATTTTGGCTTGATAATCGTATAACCTCAATCCACTTTGTAAATTTAATTTTTAATATGGATAATTGCATGGTTTAACTTGTATTTTGAACCCACTGCATTGCATTAAATGATAAGTGAATGAATATGGTTTTGGATGGCCTTGGTGGCCTTGATTTTGAATTTTAAAATGGAACTTGGGAGTTAATTTGGTTATATGAATTGGTTTGACATAATTGTATTAGCTTGCAAGCATATTGGTATGACGATACCAAGTGGTAATTGCCTTAATGAATGACTCTTGGATTAATGGTTGGTTTATGTGCAAACAATTCTAATTTGGGCTTAAAGAAAAATTTGTAGCTCATTGTGAAGGTGTAGATCTCGGGAGGATCAACATTGAAAATCACGTTTGCCGGCTTTGGGAGTCCATGTGACTTTGTACTCAGTGCACACATTATATATATATATATATACACACACACACATTGGGAGGGTTGTGGCCTTGGTTTCTCTAGCCTTTCCTCAATTTTTCCTCGGTTCGTGCGGCTAACACGCACTGGAAACCTTCCAACAAGGGAAGCCCATCATGGCTCGTGGTGGATTTGAGATACTCGTCACGGACAGGTCCAAGGTCAGGTCGTGACAATTTCTTACTTACGTTATGATATTGGATATTGATTTTATTCAAGGAAATTGGTTTAGCTGCCTATTTTATTGTCTAAGTGTGGGGTTGATGGTTGGGTTCGTCTGTTTTCTCACCGAAGAGTTAGAGTGGGTGTCACACACGATGAGTTTGGATCGCGACACTTTTCGTTTTTATTTGTCACTTTTTTTCTAATTGAATTTTTATATTTACTTGTTACTTTTGACATATCAAGAAAAAATAATTTTTTTCTATTTTACCCTTAGCATTAATTGTTTATTCTCTAAACCATTTTTAAGACATATTACTCTAAACATCAATTAATAGGGGTAAATGTTTAATAGTCATATTAATAATTGTTCTCTCAATGGGTGTGTCATGTCAAAAAGTGACAAGTAAAAGTGAGCGGAGAAAGTAATTAAAAATATACTTCCTCCGTCCAACAATACTTATTCACTATTGACTTGGCACCCATGTTAAGAAACAATAAATAATAAGGGTAATTTTATAATGTCATCCTTTAAATATAATAAATTTAATTTCTTAGGAAATGCATTGAGTAATGAAGAGTATTTAATAAAAAGGGTAAAATGAATAGAAAAGGGTAAATTATTTATTAATTTTCTAAACTGAATAAATATTGTTGGACAATTATTTTTAAAACAGTGAGCAAGTAGAGTACTTAATCTAAAACTTTTGTAAACACACCTTAATAGAACTTAGTTTCAAATTCAATCATAAGATTCTAAAACATGTTGGAGCAAGATAAAATATATATTACTCTATACTTTTAAAAGTTTTACACCATTAATAAATAAATTACCGATTTTTCATTGAAAAGTCTATTTCTCTCTCTATATATATGGAAAAGACAGTGGAAAAAAGAATATACACACAAACAAAAAAACTTGACAAATTGGAGAAAGACAAACACAAAATTAAATTGTTTGTAGTTTGGTGTGAGATATAAGGTATAATAGTTTTGGGATAAAATATTTTTTTGTGTGTGTTTGATTGGATAAAGTATAGTCCAGTGATTATTTTTCCACTATTTATATCATAGTGATGAGATAAGTTGTGACAAATAAAAGTGAACAGACGATTAAATACTCCTAATTAATAATCCCTTTATTCCTAAATAAGTAGTTCTTTAGTATTTTAATGTTGTTTATAAATACGTGTTATTTTAATTAATCAAGAAAACATTAATGATGTTCTCCTAAACTTACTCTTCTTTAATAGAGAATTTTACATAATAAGAAATTATTAAAAAGTTACATCTTTTTAAAAATATTTATTAAAAGTAAGCCACTAAAAACACTCTTTGTTCGTTTTTTAGGAATTGATAATTTTTTAAAGAGTGTGTCTAAGCTAAATCAATTACTTATTTAAAAATGAAAGAAATAATATTTTCTTAAGATACATATTAGAATAACAGGATAAATAATTTGAGACGGGACAACAACCACTTAATGTGTTTAGAAATCGACTTGCTACTACCTGTTGAATAGGTCTGACGAAAAGGAATTTAATAACCTTTATTCTTAATTTGACTAAATCCAAAGAATCGAGTTTAATCTAAGTAATTCTTACAGTTATATCAATAAGTTGATGAACTACCCACCTGTGACAAAGATTGCTAGTATCTTATTATTTAATGTTGCACTAAAATTTATTTTTATAATAATAATAACAAAATCTTGTAATATCCCCAGATTCTTTTACGTAGACAGTTGGAGATTCTTTAATTGAGACAGAAAGATAAAGACTTTCAGAATTCTTTAATAATTTACTCCAATGCTAACTTGCTGCTCATTTTTCCCCTACTTGAGTGCCCCGAACAAACAGGAGTAATGGAACTTTTTTGGCAAAAAGGAAAAATAAAATAAATACTTTTCTTCAGAAACTAAAGATTTTAAACAAACGCAATTACAAATACATTATATGACTACAACAATAAATATTGAGTATAATTTCATAAAGTATAGTCTGAAAAAGATAGTGTATATAAAAATAATAGCAAAGTCAGATATTTGGTGAACGGTGTGCAAAATTAAATACGCATTCAAAATAGCTAATATTTAACCTCATACACCATATAATTTTTCGACAAAGGGCGTGCAACAAATCACCCATCACTTAAGGTGGTTCCGCCCGTGTTTGCAGACTTGACCTCTACCTTAGGGTAGAGCGGTTGTTTCTGATAGATTCCGGCTTAAGATAAAAACAGTACGAAAATATAAGAAATAACAAATAATAATAAAATGGCATATAACAACAGAATAATTCTACAATAAAACAATACTATAATCAACCTACAGGAAATAATAGACAATAAAATAAAACGAAGAGTAAGTATCAAGAGTAATACTACTGACTACTAGAATGGACAAGTCAATAAACTTCCATCTACTAGTAGGGACACCCTCCTGCGTATTATCCTTCTATCCTAATCAGTGTCCTTCACACATTCTTATCTAAGGCCATGTCTTTGGTGAGCTGCAACTACATGCGACGTCCTAGCTATTCACCTCTCTCAATATTTCTGTGGTTTACTTCTACCTCTTATGGAAGTATCCTCTCACATCTTTGCGCACTAGCGTAATAATACAAAAATCGACGGAAAAAAGAACAACAGATAGAGTCAGTCCAAGACATCTAGGGTAAATCGACCTACTCTGTTGATTTTATTTTTTTTAAGAAAAATTAAATAAGAACCCGACGGACAACCATTGAGATTTTTTATCAATGCAAAAATGCATGAAAATTATTAAAAAGTTTTTAAAATAAAACTAACACAATTTCAAGATTTTTTTTTTTCACAAAAATCGAGGGACTCCATCAATTTTTGAAGTGATAAAAATAATGAAAATATTTCATCGAAGAGCTTGTGTGGTCGAGTGATAAAATTATTCAGTCATAGAAAGTACCTGAGTATGATTTCAAGTAGATATTTTTTAAAACCGACCTTGTTCGTCCATTTTTATTGGTTTTAAAAAATCGACAGATAGGGTCATTTGTCCCTCGATTTTAACTAATTCTAACCAACTCTGTCCGTCAATTTCACAATTTCGAGAGGCGGATGTTGATGGGTGTTAGTGCATCAGTTTGACATATATTTTCCTAAAAATACCAACCCCATTCGATGAAATCGATTCTCGATTTTTAACCTTTTTTAATAGTGGCATTGAAGTATTCGTTTATCTCCTTCATCACATGTTCGAACAATCTCAACCTTATTTTTCGCATCTTGGCTTCCGTCGAAATTACTCCTACCTTGTCTTGAATATCGTTATTTCTTATTCTATCTCTCCCAGTTTACCCACAAATTCATCATCCTAATCATCTTCACCATTTTTATTTTCTAAAGATGTGAGTTCTTGATCGGCCAACACTCTACTCCAAACAACAAAACCGATCTAACCACCAATTTTTAGAACTTACCTCAAAAAATTTTAGGAACTTTCTTATAACAAAACACCTGATGCAATACTCTATTTCATACAACCTGCAGTCCTTCACTAATACAGTGAGTGACATCCTCGTCAATCTTTTCATTTTTATGGATAATAGAGTAAAGATGCTTGAAACTATCTCTCTTTTGGATGTGTTATATATCAAGCCTCACTTTCATTTCATCTTCATGTACCACACCATTTATATTGCACTCCAAGTATTTTGTCTTTGTCCTACTCAATCAGAAACCTTTAGACTCTAGGGTCTGTCTTCAACCTCTATCTTAGTGTTAACTCTATTGCAAGTCTCATCAATGAGAACTATGTCATTCGTAAATACCACACACCATAGAACTTTACTTTGAAGTTGTCCTGTCAATACATTCATCACCAAGGTAAACAAAAATGGACTAAGAATTGGTCCCTAGTGTAACCCCATTAAAATGAGAAAGTTCTCCAAGTCTTCTCCCACTGTCTTTATTCAGGACGTGACTCCATCCTATGTATCCTTAATTGACCTAGGGTATGAAAAAGTACATCTCTAGTCTCTAAGCACCTCCAAAGAACCTCTCCAAAACCTCTGTCATAAACTTTTTAGGTCGGTGAACATCATGTGTAAGTTTGTCTTCCTCTTCTTATACTATTCTACCAGTCTCCTTACTAAGTTAATGACTCCTGTAGTCGAGCGTCTTGACATAAATTTAACCTGGTACTCGTCAATAGTCATGTCCATCCTTACTCTCATCTCTACCACCCTCTCCTAAACTCCCAAACTTCTAAACTTCTAGTGTGACTCAACGACTTGATACCCCATATAGTTATTATAATTTTGAATATCACCCTAGCTCTCGTACTCCATCTCCATGATTCAGACATCTTTACTGTCTTGAACATGATATTAAACAACTCAGATTTCCACTTCAAACCTTCCCCACCCGAGCCTTTTCAATGTTCCACCAAGATCTCATTTGGCCCAATCACTCTACCCCTATACTTTCTATTAATAAGAACCTTTCACCTCCACAATCCTTATACACCTACAATAATTATAATTATGACGCCTCTCTGAGTTCTCCGAATCTCCTAGCACAATGTCTTTTTTCCCATTTTGTTCAAAAATTTATGGAAGTAGGATTGTCATCTTCTTCTAATGAGTGCCTCCTCCACCAAAAATTTTCCATCCCCATCCTTAATGTGCTTTACTTGGTCTCACAAACCCTTATTTCTCTCATATTGACTAGCATTTATAACTTATTGTCCCCACGTTGTCTTCTAATTCTACGTACAAGCACAGCTTTTTTCCCATGCAATAACTAGTTTTTATCTTTCTAGCCATCTTATACTTATTTCTATTTGTCCATTTTTCCTTCTCATCTTTACTCTCTACCAACTTTGTGTGAGCATCTTTTCTCTTCTCCATCAATATAAAAAAAAATCTTAAGGAAAAGAAAGAACCAAGTCACCTCTAGTTTTGATAATTGAATTATTTCTACTATGTTCTGTTGCTATTGATTATAACTTTTAATAAAATAAATGTATTATATGTTGAAAATTTTACCGAAACAGATTTCTTAGAACTTAAGGGCTATCAAGGATATTTTCTATAAAGACCTTTCACTGATAACAATGTATTTCATGAAATGTGACAAACTTGTCTGTTATAAACAAAGAGTAGAAACAAAAAAAATAATAATTCAAAAAGCAAATCCATAAAAAATGAAAAAGAAAGAAAGAATAGATTATTTATTCTCCATCACACCATCTAAATAGAAAATGATATATGTTTCTTCTAATAATGGATCATAACCATCATAAATAAAGATTTATTTATGATATTATGAAACATTAATATTCTAGAGGAAGAATATGGACATTTCCTTCACACTGATATCCTATGAAAAAAATTGAACAATTTTGGGAAAGTATTAGACAAGTGTACTAAGGTTCCTTTATTAAATAAAGTATGCATAACTAAGTTTATTTAACAATTAGTTGTTGGTGTTAGTGAAGTTGGATAGGAATCTTTCAGCTGTCAATTAATTGGCAAAGCTATCACTAGTGAGTCGATTAGTTGAGTAGTATATAGATGTATAGATGATCAAAAGTCTGGTAACTGATTTAATTTTCTGACTAGAATGAAAATATCTTCGTTGCTTCTCTTTCCTCCTCTTTCTTTCTTCTTTTAGTTCATTGTAAAATCTGAGTTTCGTGTATTTTCTTCTGCAGTTATGTGAAATTTATCATGGTATCAGAATATTATGTGAATATATGGATTTGAGAATTTCAGCTAATAATTGGCTAAAATTATAGGGATTCATCGCAAATTTTTCAGTTTCGTACATGAATTTTTCGATCTTCTTCCTTTTAATTTGCTATGAAAAAACATAGGAACTTATACTGCACAGAGTGCAGGTAGTGCCGGTGTAGCAACTGTTGTTATTAATCATCTACATCCATTGTATATGTATTCTTTCGATGCTTAAGGATCAATGTCAATAAGAATAGAGCTAACAAGAATGGAGAATTATACAATGTGAAGTCGCGCAATGAAGTTGGCTCTATTAGAGAAAACTAAATTGGGATTTATGGATGGATCGATAACTTGAAGTCACTACAATAGAGAATTGGCAAAATAATGGTATCACTGTAATGCAATAATGGTTTTGTGGTTAATAGAAAATGTAATAAAAGTTTGCTTGCTGGGATTTTCTATGGCACTAGTGCAACTTTAATCTGGAAGGACCTTGAGAAGTGATTAGACAAGGTAAATAATTCGCGATCATACTACTTACACAGAGAAATTGCAATACTGACACATGGAATTTCATCTATCTCTATATATTTTTCTAAGTTAAGAGTCTTATGGGATGAATACAGTACTTTAGCTCCTACTCCTAGTTATGACTGTGAGAGATCAAGGGATTTTGTTTTGCATCTGGAGAAACAAAGTTTATTTTCAATATTTAATGCGACTGAATGATAGTTATGCAGATGCTCATAGTCAGATACTAATGATGAAGCCATTTCCTGGTATAAATCAAGTTTATGTTATGTTGATTCAAGAGAAAATTTAAAAGTAGTTTGTGGAAGGGTCATTTAATTTAGGTGACAGAATTGAACCAACAATATTACTTACGGCTAAATATCAGAACATGAAGAAAAATATGTACTGTAATCATTGTAATATGAAGGAACATAATAGAGCCATTTATTACAAGCTACAGGAGTGTGATTATTGTTATTCGAAGGGACACATTAGAGAGAAATATTGTAGACTCGTTGGATATCCTTAGGATTACAAAAGAAAAAAAGGCTAATATGGTTGCAGATTTCTTAGAAGGACATCAATATTGAGGACCTACTATGACACATACAGGACAAATATTGCCATTAATGGAAACACCAGAAGAATAATACATTGGACCTACATTGATACAAAAACAATATAATTAGATTATAACAAGGCCTGTTCTAACACCTGAGAAGATAATAGGGTACTAGCTATGTTGCATAATACACCTACTATAGAAAAAACTGCTTACACGTTAGGTAATTTCTCCATCATAAATGGATGGTTGATACTGGTGAAACCAATCACATGATTGGAGATAAGGATATTTTAAAAAATGACATTTTAGTAGAAAGTACAAAAATAGTTCAATTACCTACAGGAGAGTCAACTCATATTACAGATATTGGAAGTACTCAAATGTCAAAAGGTGATTATATATCTAACATCCTTTGTGCACCAAATTTTAAGTTTAACCTTCTGTCAGTTTCTCAGCTGACAAAAGAGCTAAATTATTTTGCCTCTTTTTATCCAAAATTCTTTATTCTGTTGGGTCTATGTAATGGAAAGGTCAAGGAGGTTCGTAAGGTGCTTGAGGTTTGTATATTATCAACACAAGACAATAGACATACCATCAAAGAAGTGGGAGTTGACTGCTAGCAAGGAACATGGTGACAGAATATCTTTGGCACAATAGGATGGGGCATGTTCCTATTGCAGTTCTTAAAAGAGTTTCCTGATTTAAATTTCCACAGTCCCTTTACTATGCAAAGTTGTGATATTTGCCCTTTGGCAAGACAATGTAGAATTTATTTTAATCCTAGTAGTATTAGGTCTACAGATATATTTGGATTGGTACACATGGATGTTTGGGGGCCTTACAAAGTTTCTACTCATCATGGAATAAAATACTTTCTTACTTTCGTTGATGACTATTCTAGATGGACTTGGACTTTTCTTATGAAACTAAAGTCTTATGTTGTTATGTTGCTTAAAATTTTATTGTCATGATTAATACTTAATTTGGCACATTTGTTAAGACCTTGAGATCAGATAATAGTAGTGAGTTTTTCAACAGATATTGTCATAAGTTATTTCAGAGTTATGAAATTATACACCAACATTCTTTTCTATGTACCCTACAACATAATGGGGTAGTTTAGAGAAGACATAGACATATTTTGAAGACTTATATAGCTATTAAATTTCAAGGACATCTACCTGCATCTTTTTGGGGTGAATGTATTGAAGTTGTTGTTTATATCATTAATAGAACCCCTACTGTATTAAATCACAAGACATATTATGAATTATTTTATCAGAAATCTCCTTCATGTGATTATTTAAGGGTCAATGGTTGTCTTTGTTATACAACTAAATTACCCAGAGGTGACAAGTTTGAAGCTAGGATCGTAAAATAACTTTTTTTTGGTTATGGAGTGTAACAAAAGAGGTACATATTCTTTAACCGTACACGCCATCTATCATCATTCAAATCTTTGACAACATGAAAAAACCAAAAACTCTGCCCTCTCTCTCTATCTATCCAATGAATGGAAGGGCAGAGGCCTTTAGTGTCCCCGAGTGTTCTTTGAACATATTTTTCCTTTTTATCTTTTTCCTTAACATAATGACCCCTCTTTCTGCATTCTATACTTTATGATCCCTCAGTATACACTTCTACCATTCTATTACTTATTCCTACAGAACATTTGCCTAGTCCTGCAATATCCCCTGCTGCTTCATTACCCCAAAACACTAGTATTGTTTCTTCTATAGAACCTATTCCATTACCAGCTATAACTTTATCTACTCAGCCATAACTGGATCCTAGGAGGTCAACCAGATCATCTAAACCTTCCTTTGGCAAAAGAAATATGTTCTTCCTGAAGCTTATAATTATTTGTATACTATTGATAATGTTGTATGTTATTCAAATCTTCCTCTTAATTATAAGTCCTACATTACTTAGATTTCCTTAGATGTTGAACCACATTCATACACTAAGGTAGTTAAGGATGTCAGCTGGGTTTAATCTATGAAAGCTCAGATTACAGCTTTAGAGGCTAATATAAAACACTTTGGGTTATGGTCCATAGAAATTTCATGGGTTTTGGACTTTCTGTACATCATATGACTTACCATACTAGTCGTATGGTGAGGGTATGGTGACCCAATCATATGTTGTCCAGTGTTGGGAGGTTGAGTTTCTGGAATGGGTACGACTTGGGTGGGTACAAGTCATATGATGGGTGATTGGTCATAGGTTGGGTTTTCCTACACTTATCTGAAACTTAGTAACTTAACTAAGATCTGAGTATGAGTGGTATAGTCCAACTTGTATGTTGGACAGTGCCAACCCCTCATGATTATGCCTAAGGTACAATTGCATGGTACTAGTTGTATGGTTGGATACATTTTGGTTTGGGTGGTCGTATGTTGGATAGTTTTGGGGGTCCAAGGAATGCCTAGGGTATGAGTGGTGGGTAATTCTCGTATGATAAGGTACGGGTGGTACGGTGGAGTCATACCCTCCGACGGAAAATTAATACAGTTTAACTTGGGAGTATTCTGGATATTTCACCTTATAACTCTTTGGGACCCCACGACTTAAAACACCTATTTGGGACTTTATTAACCTATTTTTAATCAATCAAACACTCTAAACTCTCTCAAAATCTCTCAAGGCTAATGGGTTAAGCAAAATCTAGGGTTTCCTTCAAGGTGGTCAATCAAGGCTCATAGGGGTGATTTCTTCTCATTTTCTTCATAATATAAGGCATATTACTCCTCCCTCATTGTTAGTTCCAACTAAAAGCATATTTTATGAATTGTTTTCATGGCATAATTGTTGTATGGTTTTGGGTTTTCAAATATATGTTGGGGGTTTTGGTTACAATGGTTACATGGGAATTCCTTCTACTTAAAAGGGATGGCTAAGGATATTGCTTGCAAGCTATGATCGGTATGATGATACCATAACTTATAGCCTTGGTTAATAATAAATGGAATAGTGGTTTGGTTGTGTGGTAATGGTTTTAATTAGGCAATAATGGAGGGGTATGATAGCTAACCGTAAAGGTGTGAGTCCAATGGACAGACACTGGAAACTCATGTTTGACGACATGAGGATTGGTCATAGAGACCATATATAGTACTTATGAGGTACACAAAAATCCCCTAAGTACACTTGTACATATGTATCATGAAGAGAGAAGGTTACTCGTGAATCCCCTACTTCTATAGTATCTCTGGTTCGTCTGGCTATATACATGGGAGCCCGTTCAAGGGGTTACACTGGACCCATATAGCCCGTGGGTGGATCTAGGATGGTTGAGCTACACATACCTAGGATAATGGTTTAAAGGCATGCTAAACTCGATTCCCTTTCCCAATATGGTTATATATATGTATGTATGGTTGTGAATGCATGTGGTTGGTTTAATTGATTTTAAAGATTGGTATTATTTTATCCATATCCTGATTACTTTCTAGCATTCACCCACTAACCTATCTTTGGGTGGTTGTATCCGCATGCGATGTAGGAACCAACCATTCTACTCTTCATGCTTAAGTGATTAGACTTGCTATCAGCTGTTGGATTGAAGTGGTGAGCTTCAATATTCTGTAAGGCTCCATTTCATATCATGTATGTCTTTAAATACTCTGGTTATTTATAGACATTGGTTTTTGCTATGGTTGGGGGCATGTCCTACCCGAATATTATTTTATTTTTTGTTAGAGGCTTTGTGGAGCTACTATAGGTTGGAATGAGCGATGTTGGTATTGGTGTTATCCTTAGTATTGGCATTGGTATTGGGGCTGATACCGTTGGATTGTATTTATGATTGTTACATCCTTTTATGTTATGAACTCATACTTAGTTATTATTTTGGTTTGGTTTTGGTTATTGGTTGGATATTGATTGGTTGGACTTGCTTGGGTTGGTCACGATTATGGACCTATCCTAGAGTATGGAATTGTAATAAACTCTATCTTATTATATGGTCGTAATTCATCTAACTTAAGGGTAAATTTGAATGATTAGGTTGGGTATCGGGGGGTGGTCTCCAGTCCTGGTTTAACTTAGGATGCCCACTATGACAAGGCCCTAGTCTAGGTAGTGTAAAGTTGGTATTAGAGATTTAGGTTCATGGTTAATTGGGAGTCCACAAAACTGTGTCATGTAGAGTCTCTTTTAAAGGTATGTAGTGCACCACACTCATAAGAGAGAGGCTGCAAGGCATTTAGGAACTGTTTCTATTCTTTGTGTTCTATTTTTAAGCAAGGAGTCTAAGTCCAGGAATCTTCTCTAATTTTGTTTGTTCGCTTTTTAGAACATGCCTTGGCGATCCAAAGTTTACAAAAACTCCCTTATCCCAACCGGGGAGAACGTTGATGAGACACCCTCTACTCAAGGGATCCATACTCGATCTAGAGGTCCAGTCCCAAATATTTCTAGAGTTCCACCGGTTCCTTCTAGTCCTCCTCAGGCAAATGTGATGAATGTTAAGTTTCGTCCGTTGATTCATATGATTGCTCAGCTGGTAGCTTCTCCGACTGAGCGTGGTGCATCTGTTATTCCATTATTTAAGGCCACAAAGGTTGGCCAGTTTATAAAGTTGAGTCCTTCAACCTTTACTGGTGTTAAGGTAGAGGAGGATTCTCAGGGTTTTTTGGATGAGATGGAAAAGATATTAAGGATTATGCATACCATAAATGTGGAAGGGGTGGAGTTTGTAGCTTATCATCTCAGAGATATAGCGTACCAATGGTATGAGGAATGGTATAGGACAAGGGATGATATTGAGGAGTCATCTTTATGGGAGACTTTCTCCAATGCATTTTTGGATCACTTCTTTCCTCAGGAGATGAGAGAAGTAAAAGTGGGGGAATTTTTTAATCTGAAATAGGGGAAGATGTCGGTCAAGGAGTACTTCTTGAAATTTCACCAGTTGTCTAGGTATGCTCTAGAATTGGTGTCTTATATAAGGGCCAAGATGAGAATGTTCGCTTCAGGAGTGTCTCGGGATCTGATCCTTGAAATCATAACGGCATTGCTGATCAAGGACATGGATATTTCTTGGTTGGTTATTCCTATGCAAAAGGTAGAGGAGGAAAAGAGAAAGCAGGTTGAGGTAGGGGAAAGGTAGGGTAAGAGGTTTAGGTTCTCTGAGCAAGGTGGCCAACAACAAGGTGGTCGAGATAGTGGTAAGTGACCAAATAAAAGTGGGGGAGTTCTGGTTCTTTTACTACAGCTAGTTCTCCTTAACCGAAGAAGTTGGGTGATAGGAGTCAACGGGGTGGTGATAACTTCAGGGAACAAGGTTCCCAATCCTAGGCTAGTGGGGCTCAGTCGGCCTCATCATGTCCTCCTTTAGGTACTGTGGTTGTTATATCATGGTTTTTATGATGAAGGAAGGGACAAGTGCTTCAAATGTGGTCAGCCAGTCCATATGCTTAGAAATTTTTTGGTTGGTAAACTTCTTTGGGAGCGAATAAGATTCTAATTTCCTTTTCAACTGCTCCTTCACCAAAGGGTGTTACTTCTGCATCTATTTTTGCTAATAGAGCCAGCACTGTCCGGAATAGGTTATATGCTCTTGCGTCCTTACAGGATTCTGAGGCATCTCTTGATATCATGAATATACGTTACAAATTTTTTATTATGATGTGTATTGTTTTCTTGATCTGGGGTCCACTCGTTCTTATGTGACCCCATTTATGGTTATATATTTTGTTTTTGATTCTGAGGTTATTTTAGATCCCTTTTTTTGTTTCTACCCCGGTAAGTGACTCTGTGGTTTCTAAAAGAGTTTATAGGGGGGGTGTGGTATCTATTGTTAGTAAAGAGACTTTAGTAGATTATTTAAAATTAGATATGGTGGATTTTGAAGTCATTCTAGGGATGGATTGGTTACATTCGTGCTATGCATCCTTAGATTTTCAAATCCGTAAGGTTGTCTTTAAGTTCCCTGGTAAACCGGTTGTTGAATGTGAGGGTGGTTACCTAGCTCCTAAGGGGAAGTTTATGTCATATCTTAGAGCTTAGAGATTAATCTCTAAAGGGTGTCTCTATCATTTGGTACGGGTTAAAGACTCTAACTTGGAAGGTCCTTCTTTACATTTGATTTTGGTGTTGAATGAGTTTCCAGAGGTCTTTCCGAATGATCTTCCTGGTGTTCCTTTGAATAGGGAGATTGATTTTAGGATTAATTTGGTTCCGGATACTCGTCCAATATCTATTCTTCCTTATATAATGGCTCTGGCTGAGTTGAGGGAACTCAAGAAGAAACTTAAGTATCTTTTGGATAAGGGCTTCATCCATCCTAATGTGTCCCTGTCGGGTGAACTGGTGTTATTCGTGTGTAAGATAAATGGTTCCCTTTGGATGTGTATTAACTATAGAAAGTTGAATAAGGTGCCGGTTAAGAATAAGTATCCTCTTCCAAGGATAGATGACTTGTTTGATAAGTTGCAAGGTGCCAAATTCTTTTTAAAGATAGATCTTCGGTCTGGATATCATCATCTTAAGATTAGGGAGGTGGATATCCCTAAGACAACATTCCTATAATACCCCATACTTTTCTTACTCGCGTTTAGCTTCTAGTGTGTCATGGGTCAACTTCAAAAATGTATGACTCTTGATGTGTGTAAAATTTTCCAGCTCTAGACCCACCAAATGGTAGATAAATGAATTAACTTACCAACGATACCAATTTCACCTTCATCCGATACTCAGGTGAGATGTTATGACACTTTTTGTGAAAGACAGTGGGTCAACACGATAGCACCGCATCGCGGTGGAGGGAAGATTCATAATTGTCCATTTTCTAGTGAAGCACCATGATTACGCCTCGTCACAGTGAAGTACAAAATCCCACTCGTCCCTTTCCAGTAGCTTACCACGATTTGCCAGTATCGCAAGCCCCCAAATCGTGTAACACACTGGATTAAACTATTCTAAGCATTATACGTTGACTTTTCATAAAATTACTCTCCAAGAAACCCTAAAACCTCAAATTTCAAACCTCAAGAAATCCAAATTCCACCATTCTTTTTCCAAGATAACCCAAAATTCAAGATTCCCAATTCAAGATCTTCATGAAACAATCTTCAAGAGCACAAATAGAAACTCAAAGTAGAAGTTTCTTCATTTATTCATTAATTAAGGTATGTGGGGTTTTCAAAAAGGATAATTCTTTCATCCTTGTGTCCAAAATTAGTTTTTAAATTTAATTTCACATCAATTTACATGAGTTTCAAATTAGGGTTCATACCCAAATATTGTTAGTTGAAGACTATGATCCTACAAGTGATTTAAATGTTGAATTGCATGACTACTTTCGTATTCATATGAGTGTGACATTATTTTTCAAGATTTAGAATTGAATTTCAAGATTTTCATTATTTAACATTAACTTTTTTATGATTGACATGATTAGAAGCATGGGTTATTAAGCCTTAGTTTAAATGTTGATATTTCAAGAAAATTATGCTTTTAAGCATCCTATAATCAGTTTATATTCAGATTTTGAACAAGATTTGATCTTTTGATACTCGACTTAGATATGGAATCCACTTTACAGTTTCATTACAGTTTATAGTGAACAGATGCATGATTAGTTTTCATTGTAAACCCTTATACTAGTTTTAAAAATAGATTTGCTACAGAATGAGCATACAGATTAAAGAGAGTAGTATTTAGCACCGAGTTGGGTATGTTCACATGACCCAGAACTATGAGCCAACATAGGTTCAGATTATCAAATTATTCCCATTTCTATATGGATGATAGTAACAAATGTGATCACTTAGCTTAGGTTATACTCCTTGGTAAGAGTATGAAACCTCTCCCCAATGTGAAGTTTTCCCATAAGGGAACTAGACGTTGGACACTATGATAGCTCACATAGTGTTTGTTGATTAGAAGAACCTCCCTACAGAAAAGAGTAATCATAACAAAAAGATTTTAGAAACTAAGTGTAAAGGCTCACAACTTTATTTAGATATTGCTTTACATAAGACATTAGCAACTAGATTTCAGCTTTCAATTTACAGATATAAAAGTAAGTCCTTTATACACTTAGGCTGCATGATTTAAGTATAGAACACAAGTAAAACTCTTAGAACTAAGTGTTATGACTCCCTATATTTATACAGCAAGCTTTACTACTCACAATTATGATTCTCAGTTTTTAGTTATTAAAGTTAATATGAGTCATCTACACTTAGCATGCATTTTTTTACAAATTTATAATAATGTTGAGATATTTTTTTACTTATGCATTCACCCCCATATGCTCAGTACATTCCAAAAGTACTGATCCATATATATGTCTATGTGCTACATTGTTTAATAATGTAGGTTTAGGTGCTCAGTTTCAGCAGCGTGAGTAATTTCGAGTATCTCTATCTACATCCAGACAGTTGGTGAGTCCTCATAGTTTGGTGACCCAGCCATTTAGATTTTCTAGCTTATTACAGTTGTTGATTCAATATTTTCAGTCAGTCCGAGTCAACTGGATGATTGTCTCAGTGGCTCTCTAGCTATTAGTAGTAGAGGCCTGTCAGACTGCTTGATATAATTCAAATTTCTAGTATTGATTGTTTAGACTTTTAAGTCTAATAATTTTAGATATTATGTTCAGATAATTTCATCCTAGATCAGACAGACTTCCGCATTAATTTCATGTTTATATTTCTCCATTATGAGTTTTAGATTTAGTAGAAGGCTTACAAGGTTAACTTGAGGCTACTTGTAGTCTTGAGCACCATGTGAATCTTGGGACTCATTTTGAGGGCTTTGAAAACTTGGTATCAAAGCCTAAGGTTATAAGGGTCTTAGAGAGTCATACACGCCGCATTACGTATAGTCTTGATAATGGTTGTGAAGCGTTCCATATTTATGAGCACGAGGCTATACGATATTTTAGGAAATCATCATTTTCTTTCTTTATCTATCATGTTTACAGTGTCTTTATCTGCTTTTAACTCGTGCTCTTACGTGATAGCTAAATATATCACCTCGCCGAGCTAATGCACGCAAAAATAATAACTAGCCACCCCAGCCTGTTGACCCTCTAAATAAAAATGTATCCCATGCTAAATTTTGGGTTGTCTTTTAGGCATGGACTAAGATGTGACTGCCAATGTCCATGGAAATCATCAGGCGGCAGTCCCACTTCAGCAAAATAGGGACTTAGCAGCAGCCAGAATTCATGACTTCATGAGTGATGATAGGCGAATTTACGCACCTATATCAATATATTTTGCCCATATTTTAGCCTAGTTTTGAGAACAAATTATATATTTCATGCACTTTTAGTCCTTTTTCCTGTAAATGAGCTAACGAACATGATTAGTAAAGTTTCAGGTATAAATGATGCATAATTCAGCATTTTATGGCTTACTTGACGCTAAAGAAAGCTCACGAAGGAAGGGAAGGGAGTTTACACGCCTAAGGACCAAAACTGCTGCATGGAAAATCTGTCCCGGGCTAAAACAGCATTTCTGAAGACTTTGGGGGACCAAAACTGCTGCATGGAAAATCTGTCCCGGGCTAAAACAGCAATTCTGAAGACTTTGGGGACTTACAGACACAAAGCTGGATTTTGACAATGATACATTAACCTAGTACAATTAGGTTATGTATTTCATTATTTTATTTGGATTATGATAATGTTACCTTAACCTAGTACATTTGGGTTAAGGATTTCATTAGTCTACTAGGATTTGGTTATTTATTTCATTAGCTTAGTAGGATTAGGATATGGGTATTATAAATACCCTATCATGCTAGAGATTTTAGAGAACAAGGAGGGAGGAAGGAGGGAGAACACAATACTTCCTTCCATCCCTCTCATCTTCTCTCATCTTCTATCATCTTCTTATAACTTCTAATCTTCTTAACTTCTCATCTTACAATTCAATTCTATTTTTCTTCTTCTACTCCTCCATTCTTAAATTCTGCAACAAGAGAAACGTTACTCTGCAAGAAATCATACTTAACGCCTACCACTCTTGTGCTACACGAAATTGATCATTATTGTGGTATAATAAAAATGACAATTGTGGTTTTCTTCGCATTCATGGGTAACTAAACTTCCCTGTTGGGGTTATGGAAGCCGAATGAGTTACTATCTATTGCTGTGAGTTTGTGAGTTCGAGGCACGTATATTGCTTATATCATTATTCTCTTCATCTTAATCTACATTCTTTGCGGTTGCAAACGCAAGAATACGCCAGTCTAACATTTAACTTGTTCGAGAGAAAAGTTATTTGTCTGGAAAAGAGATAATGTCAAGGTAGTAGGACACCCTTTCCTATTAAAAAGCTAGTGCCGTAACTGGACTAACCTCTTGGAGAATTCGTACCGTTAGATACGCTTTAAGCTCGAGAGAGTTAAAGTGAAATAGTCCTTGTTTAGGTCGAAAGACGCTTGGATTTACCATCGAATACAATTCTCTATAAGCAGTTGCATGTCAGAATTCTACACACTCATAGCCAATAGAGACGTATACCTCAGAAGGTGGACATAACCCCAACTTCTCAATTCTCATTGTTTACATCTCACTAAAACATTCTTTCTCTTTTTACTTTGCTATTGCCATTTTTAGATCTTATTTTGGTTACATTACTTGCACGACAAGACTCCCCCCTTTTTACGAGACTTGCACTAAAAGTCTAGTAATCTTTACTTACTTGTTGACCAAGCTATTCCCTGTGGGATCGATACCCAACCCAGGTTGGGTTCTATATTTGCTAACGACCGCTTTACACTCCTACGAGAGCTGTAGATTGAGCGTTATCAAAAATTGGCGCCGTTGTCGGGGAATACAAGTGTCAATCAAGTTCGTAATAATTACTAGACCCTTTGGTCGAAGACTCTCGTACTTTTACTTTTAGTTTTCGTTTTTGTTTACTGCAGGTTTTTTGTTCAGTACATCAATGGATGCACAACGTGAGATACCGTTCGATGATGATGATGATGATCTTGATGGAGCCGGAGCCACAGGAGCCATTATTCTTCCACCATTAGCGCCCGGAGCCAAGTTCAACATCACAAGCACCATGATTCAGTTATTGCAACTCAAGGGATTATTTGGTGGACTAGCAGGCGATGATCCGAATATGCATCTCATCAACTTTATTTCTACATGCAAGTCGTTTGACAATCCTGGAGTTGGTCAGAATGCAATTCGATTACGTCTATTTCCATTGTCTCTGTCTGGGGAGGCAACACTATGGTTGAATGGGCTGACTCCTGATTCTATTACAAATTGGAGGCAATTGAGAGACGCTTTCCTAGAAAGATTCTTTCCGCCATCCAAAAGAGCACAATTGAGAGATGAAATCAGCAACTTTCGTCAGCTTCCCACTGAAGCTCTTCATGAAACATGGGAGAGGTTTAAGACAAAGCTAGCGAGGTGTCCAAACCATCATATGACTAACGTTCACCTAATGGAGATACTATACAGAGCCTTGAATTCAATAACTAAACCAGTGGTGGATAACGCAGCTGGAGGATCTTTTATGGACCTCACCTTTGGTCAAGCAAGCAATATGTTAGATCGCATGACGAAACAAAGTAGAGCTTGGCATACCAGGGATTCTGAGGTAGCAAGCTCCACTTTATCTATTGGCATGACCACAGAGCAGAGGCGTAGACAAGAAGAACGTGATCAAGATATGACGCACATGAAAACACAAATGGATCTTCTTACAAAGCATTTATTATCAGGGAAGACCGAAAAAGTGAAAGTTATGGCGCTAAAAGGAAGAGACGAATCTGATTCGGAAGAGGAGGCCAACTACTTGAACAATCAGGGGGGTTTCCGAGGCAATGCCCAAGGAAACCAAGGTCGGAACTACTATGAGAAATCTGGAAACAAGGACCAAGGTAGTTGGAAGAACAAGAATGACAATAGTGGTGTGTATGTTCCCCCTGGAAGACGTGACACCACCACATCTAGTTCTGGATGTATGGAAGACATGATGGCTAAATTACTGAAAGGAGTGGAAGCAAATAGCGCGGGAGTAACGGAGGTAATAAATGATTTGTCCTCTATGAAGCAATTAGTTGATTCACATTCCACTTCAATCAAGAAAATAGAGCAGCAATTGAGCCAACTTTCAGCAGCACTCAATCAAAGAAAGGCTGGCACTTTACCTAGCGACACCGTGCAAAACCCAAGGAATGATGGGTCATGCATGGCCATTACTACCAGAAGTGGTAAGGTGCTGGAAACTTCAGAAAAAGGCAAGCAAGTGGCTAACGAAGAGGCGAAAATTGATGATAAGGCAAAAGGGGAAGATGCCGCAGCAGCCGATCCTAATGTCCTTAACGTCACTCCTCACGACGTGCAGCCTGGAAAAGCTGAAAAATGGAAGCAAGAGGAGAAGAAAGCCGTGGAGAGAACAATGCCATACCCACCACCACCTTTTCCCCAAAGATTGAAGAAGGTGGCGGATGATACAAAGTTCAGCAAATTCATGACCATGTTGAAGCAGCTGACCATTAATGTTCCGTTGGTAGAGGCGCTAGAAAAAATGCCTGGGTACGCTAAATTCATGAAGGACCTGTTGACAAAGAAGAGGGCAGTAAGCTATGAGCCGGCGGATAATATTCATCATTGCAGTGCAATTGCCACAAGGTCCTTAGTACAGAAGAAGACAGACCCTGGTGCTTTCACTATTCCTTGCACGGTTGGATCTATGAATTTTGCTAAGGCATTGTGCGATCTGGGTGCTAGCATCAATTTGATGCCACTATCCGTCTACAAGATGCTGGGGTTAGGCGATCCGACACCAACCAATATGAGGCTCGTGATGGCTGATAGGTCGGTAAAACGACCTGTGGGTATCTTGAATGATGTGTTGGTGAAGGTTTCTTCCTTCATCTTTCCTGCAGACTTTGTGATTTTGGATTGCGAGGTGGATTCTGAAGTTCCCATAATCTTGGGACGTCCTTTCCTTGCAACAGGAAGTGTGCTTATTGACATGAGAGATAATGAGCTTTTATTTCGAATGAATGACGAAGTGATTCGTTTTGATTTGTGCAAAGCGATGAAGCAGCCAAGAGATATGGATGTGTTCTCTGTAGCTGATGTTCATTATGAAGGTAAGAAAGCATTATCTGTAGAGAAACAGCCTACTGTTGAGCCATTGTCTGCTGCGCTGCTGAATGTTGAGCATGAGGATGCTAAAGAATATGAAGAACTTATGGGTGCTCTAACAGAAATAGAGTCTTATACTCCTAAGCAACCGGATTGTGATCTCAAGAATCAACCAACAGCGAAGACTCCCATTAACGAGACACCAACACTAGAATCGCAAGAGCTCCCCGATTATCTAAAGTATGTGTTCTTGGAAAGTAGAAATATACTTCCGGAGAGTGCAGATGATTTAAGTGAACAGCACGTAGAAGCTCTCATCTCTGCTCTGAGGAGATACAAGAGAGCTATGGGTTGGACTATTGATGATATAATTGGTGAAGAAGATCGCATGCCCACAGGTAAGCCTCATTGTCGTCTAAATCCTTTCAGAAAATGATCCACCATTTACCTCGACGAAGTCTGAGTACTCGAGGTAACTATGTCGAGCCACGACAATAAATAAGGCGCTAGATGGGAGGCAACCCATCGTTTATCATTTTTCATTTATAGTTTATCGTTTTCTTTCATTCTAGTACTTGATTTGTTTTTAATTAATGAAAATCCAAAAATAAGAGTCGTGCCACGACCAAAACTAAGGAGCTTGGTGGGAGGCAACCCATCGTACTAATCGTTTTCATTTGTTTAAGTGAATATAGGTGCAAGAAGTAGTCAACGAGGAGATTGATTTCAATTGACGATTTGGACGCATTGTATGGTAAAGTTGGTAAGTTAGGAAGGGTGATGCATAAGGCTATGGATTGATCCTTTCTCACGCCAAAATAGGCTTCGAGGAAGGCTAGGCCTTGGTAAAACTAGGCCAAGAACGATGCACAACCTATCCTATATCCTAAGGTCTCGGAATCTAGTGTGCTATACACTATGCACCGCCTATTCCTAGGTATGCTTTTGACTATGCGCCGCCTATGCTATGGCATTTGGTCTCAGTATCTCATATGCCATAGACTATGCGGCGCATATGTCTCATTATGCCATAGACAATGTGCCGCATATGTCTACAAATGCCATAGACTATGCGGCGCATATGTCCCATTATGCCATAGACAATGCGCCGCATATGTAGCATTTTTGTCTCCAAAACCGATTGTAAATGGGTCAAAACCTGACCCATTCTTTTCCTATATAAAGGAGACTTAGTCTTGAAACACAAACACATTGAAAACTTGACCTAGGCGCCGCATATACTCTCCAAATCATCTCAAAACTTTTCTTTTTGCTCTCCCACTTCACAAGAACATCTCCAAAGGCTTCAATCACGTAAGTACTCTCTTGTTCTTCATCTATTTTTCGTAAGTTCTACGTTGCTATGTCTATTATGAATTGCTACATCTTGAAGAAATATTGGTGATGTTAATGTGTTTGAATTGTTGATACAAAACCAAGTGAGTGAACATGTACGTTAGGATGCTCTTAACTTATGTCCGACTTGAATTTGATTTTGATGCATTGTTATACTACTTGCAGAATTGCTATAGTAATGAACATTGCATAATTTTGTCACTTGAATACTTACATGTTAGAATATCCCGTTCATCGGAATAAGACTTATAACTGCCTACCGACATAGGAGGTTAAGTTTATTGATAGAAACGATACCATGATGTAATCCCTATGTAGTAGTCTTGTTATACCTAACATGAAAGTATTGCAAAGGTTGCAAGAAGTGATATATCTCTGATTTTCTCGTTGGAATATAGCTCCTAAAACGCATGTCGATGAAGTCTAAGTAATCGACCACTTTCACTTCACTGATTTGTGTCAACAAAACTATGTGTGGGGTGGTACCCCTACTGCTTGTGCATAGATTGTATCCATTGGGATTGTGCTACCACTAACACTATTTCTAGTCTCAGGTACAATGGCACCTAAAGCGAGACAAGGCAAGGAGAAGGCTACCACCTCCCAAAAGGGCAAAAAGAGAAGTCGCAAGGACCAAGGAGAACCCTCCTCGCTGCAAATACCTCGACTCACGCTTGGAATTAAGTGGGATACTTATGAGGAACTTCTGAGGATGACGACTCTGATGATGATTCCAATGCAAGGGGTATGACCCCAGACATAGAGGATAAGTCCGACCAACCAGGTTCCTCGTATTTATTTTCCACTGAGGACAGTGTCCCGACTAAGTGTGGGGTGGTGGTATTGCATGCTATACTTCTCTATTCGCATCTATGTTTGTTTGCTTTTGTTTCATTTTTGTTTCGGTTTTTTTTAGTAGTAAATTTTTTCTAGCTTCGCATGAAATTATTTTGATAGGCAGCATGAGATTATAACAAGAGTATGTGCTACAATTGTGACTATTGAGACGTTTAGGCTCTAGTTGTGACTCAATATGTGATATTGTGTGATTCAATTCCTTCACTTGTTGGGTCGAGAGTCTATATTACTTCCAATCAAGTCGACCATGTGCCTTGTGTGTGTGAGATAATAGTATATTCTATGTGTGTGGCTGATGCTAGAACTTGCCTGGTATGTATGCAAAGCGAAAATAAGGAGTGTAAGTTTAGGATATGATTTAGGCATTTCTTTGGCAACCTATACATGTTTACCTTCAGTTTTACCTACCCATGGACATCATCCTAGTTAACCCTTTTGAGCCTTTAGCCTATTTCTTTGACAACCTTGTATGTAAGCCTAATCCATTTCTTTCAAGACCGTAATTTGATCCCAAAATCCCTAAGTGCTTTAAAGTGAAAAAGTCATGTGACAACATAAAAGGAAATTGGGTGAGTATAATGCTATAAATTGGAATGGTTCTTGAATGTGTTATGAAAAAGAAAAAAAAATGCTATCATAAGAGGTATGTTGTGAAAAGAAAAAGGAAAAGAAAGCTGAAAAGCGAGTTGTGCTTAAAATTGAAAAACAAAAGAGGAGAACAAGGGTGGTATAACAAAAGAAAGAAGAAAGGTTGAAAGAAAAAAGTGTCAATGATACAAAGTGATGTATTAAAGCGCTTAGGAACTTAGTCACTATTCCTGGCCAAAATAGTCTTACCCGTCCCTTAGCCTACATTACAACCATCAAAAGACCTACTTGATCCTAATCTTAACATTCCAACATTTAGTAGAGTATTACATTAAAGGCAAGCCTATGGTCATCAGTCGCTACATATGAATTCTTTGTGAGAGTGAGAGCAAGGACATTTTGATACCCATGTTTGAAAAATATGCTATATTTGTGAGTGATTATGGGTACTATATTGTGAGACACACATGGTTGATGAGTTTTGGATAGTTGTATATGATTCCATGCACCTTAACGTTTACATGCGAGTTGATCACCATCACGAGTCTATGCTAGAGGTTAAACTGTTTCTACTTATAATCGAAAAGATACTCTTTGTTGATAATTATTGTGCTTGTCTTGACAAATATTTTATGTTGTTGCTGTAAAACCCTAAGTTGACGTTTAGAAGGACATGATAGTTTGTTCGAGGACGAACAAAGATCTAAGTGTGGGGTGTTGATGATAGGCGAATTTACGCACCTATATCAATATATTTTGCCCATATTTTAGCCTAGTTTTGAGAACAAATTATATATTTCATGCACTTTTAGTCCTTTTTCCTGTAAATGAGCTAACGAACATGATTAGTAAAGTTTCAGGTATAAATGATGCATAATTCAGCATTTTATGGCTTACTTGACGCTAAAGAAAGCTCACGAAGGAAGGGAAGGGAGTTTACACGCCTAAGGACCAAAACTGCTGCATGGAAAATCTGTCCCGGGCTAAAACAGCATTTCTGAAGACTTTGGGGGACCAAAACTGCTGCATGGAAAATCTGTCCCGGGCTAAAACAGCAATTCTGAAGACTTTGGGGACTTACAGACACAAAGCTGGATTTTGACAATGATACATTAACCTAGTACAATTAGGTTATGTATTTCATTATTTTATTTGGATTATGATAATGTTACCTTAACCTAGTACATTTGGGTTAAGGATTTCATTAGTCTACTAGGATTTGGTTATTTATTTCATTAGCTTAGTAGGATTAGGATATGGGTATTATAAATACCCTATCATGCTAGAGATTTTAGAGAACAAGGAGGGAGGAAGGAGGGAGAACACAATACTTCCTTCCATCCCTCTCATCTTCTCTCATCTTCTATCATCTTCTTATAACTTCTAATCTTCTTAACTTCTCATCTTACAATTCAATTCTATTTTTCTTCTTCTACTCCTCCATTCTTAAATTCTGCAACAAGAGAAACGTTACTCTGCAAGAAATCATACTTAACGCCTACCACTCTTGTGCTACACGAAATTGATCATTATTGTGGTATAATAAAAATGACAATTGTGGTTTTCTTCGCATTCATGGGTAACTAAACTTCCCTGTTGGGGTTATGGAAGCCGAATGAGTTACTATCTATTGCTGTGAGTTTGTGAGTTCGAGGCACGTATATTGCTTATATCATTATTCTCTTCATCTTAATCTACATTCTTTGCGGTTGCAAACGCAAGAATACGCCAGTCTAACATTTAACTTGTTCGAGAGAAAAGTTATTTGTCTGGAAAAGAGATAATGTCAAGGTAGTAGGACACCCTTTCCTATTAAAAAGCTAGTGCCGTAACTGGACTAACCTCTTGGAGAATTCGTACCGTTAGATACGCTTTAAGCTCGAGAGAGTTAAAGTGAAATAGTCCTTGTTTAGGTCGAAAGACGCTTGGATTTACCATCGAATACAATTCTCTATAAGCAGTTGCATGTCAGAATTCTACACACTCATAGCCAATAGAGACGTATACCTCAGAAGGTGGACATAACCCCAACTTCTCAATTCTCATTGTTTACATCTCACTAAAACATTCTTTCTCTTTTTACTTTGCTATTGCCATTTTTAGATCTTATTTTGGTTACATTACTTGCACGACAAGACTCCCCCCTTTTTACGAGACTTGCACTAAAAGTCTAGTAATCTTTACTTACTTGTTGACCAAGCTATTCCCTGTGGGATCGATACCCAACCCAGGTTGGGTTCTATATTTGCTAACGACCACTTTACACTCCTACGAGAGCTGTAGATTGAGCGTTATCAATGAGAATGAATCTGCCTGAGTTCTTTGGATCAAAAGAAGGTGAGGACCCACAACTATACTTAGATGATATAAGAAAGATAACTCAGATTATGTATGTTACTGAGGAAGAGAATGTAGAGTTGGCATCCTATAGGTTGAAGGATGTGGCGTATGATTGCGTGGTTATATGGAAAAATGGTAGAGATGAGAATGCAGCTCCTATGAGTTGGCAGGTATTTCAGGATATATTTCTAGATAGGTTCTTTACGCATAATATAACAGAAGCTAAGGTAGAGGAGTTTGTGAACCTGAGGCAGGGCTTGATGATAGTGAAAGAGTACTACCTTAAGTTCAACCAGTTGTCTAAGTATGCCCCTGGTACGATAGCTGACCTTAGGTCGAGTATGAGTAAGTTTGTTACTGGAGTATCTAGTTTGGTAGTCAAGGATTATAGGACTGCCATTTTTATTAAGGATATGGATCTTTCTAGCTTGATGATTCATGAAATCAAGGTAGAAAAGTTAAATGGGAGAGAGAAGGGAAATAAAAAGGCTAAAATCGGGCAGTTTGAGTATGGCCAAACAATGTTTGGAGGGGAAAATCATTCACAGTTTTAGAGTTGCTCATCTATGCCAGCACCATCTTTAGGCAGTGCTCCGGTGCCCAGAGTTAGGTTGGAGAATTGGGGTAAGACTTCTATGTCCATATCTCAGAATAGTGTGAGTGGAAAACCCAGTTATTCTTCAAGTGCTAAGTATGGTAAGAATCATCTTGGTAAGTGTTTGTTGGGACAGAGAGGTTGTTATGGTTATGGTAAGTTGGGACATGAAATCAAAGAATATCCTCATTCTAAGCAGAGGAACAGAGATGTTCGTCCCCAGAATCAGGCTACTAGCGCACCAGCTTCTCTAGGTCACCCAGTTCCTCCTCAGGGCACATCATCCAGTACTAGTGGCGGTCAGTGCCAGAATTGGTTTTATGGTTTACCATCCCGTCAGGAGCAGGAGAGCTCACCAAATATTATTACTGGTATGCTTTGTGTCTTTCATATTAATATTTATGTGTTATTAGATCCAGGGTTAAATCGCTCTAATATGACCCCACTAGTTACAGTAAATTTTAAAGTAGGTCCTAAAAAGCTTCCTAACCCTTCTTAGTTTCTACCCCAGTAGGTGAGTCAGTTGTTGTCGACAAGTCTATAGAAAATATCCTATAACTGCCCTTCATAAGATTATGTTAGCAGACTTAATAGAGCTAGATATGGTAGACTTGACATTATTCTAGGTATGGATTGGCTCTATTCTTATTATGCATCTATAAATTGTCACACCCGAGGGGTGAAGTTTCAGTTGCCAGATGAGCTAGTCTTTGAGTTGGAAGGAAATTCAGTGTCTCCCAAGAGTCATTTCATATACTATCTTAAAGCCAGAGAGTTGATATCAAAAGGGTGTATCTATCATCTAGTTCGAGTCAAAGACACTAAGTTTGAGGCTCCAACAATTCAGTCAGTCCGTGTAGTCAATGAGCTTCCTGAGGTTTTTTCCAAAGTTTTGCCAAGGGTACCTCCCAATAGGGAAATAGAATTCGGTATTGACCTTCTTCCAGATACTCATCTCATCGACATTTCTCCATATCGTATGGCTCCAGCCGAGCTAAAGGATTTAAAAGAGCAGCTTAAAGGCCTCTTAGATAAAGGTTTCATAAGGCCCAGTGTCTCTCTATGGGGCGTTTCTATCCTATTCGTATGAAAGAAAGATGGTTTTTTGCGAATATTCATTGACTATTATAAGCCGAATAAAGTTACGATAAAAAACAAATATCATCTTCCTAGGATTGATGACTTATTCGACTAACTCCAGGGTGCAAGTTATTTCTCCAAGATAAACCTTAGATCCAGCTATCATCAGCTTAGAGTAAGGGAATGTGATATTCCAAAGACAGCTTTCAGAACCCGTTATGGTCGTTTTGAGTTTTTAGTCATGTCTTTCAGGTTGATAAATGCCCCAACAGCCTTTATGGACTTGATGAACATAGTGTTCAAATAGTGTCTGGATATGTTTGTCATAGTCTTTATCGATGATATTTTTGTCTATTTTCATATTGAGGATAACCATACAGACCACCTTAGAATTGTGTTGCAAACTCTAAGAGATCACCAGTTGTTCGCCAAATTCAGCAAATGTGAATTTTAGCTAAGATCAGTAGCTTTCCTTGGTCATATTATTTCTAGTGAGGTAATTAGAGTTGATCCCCAAAACACAGAAGTGGTAAAAAACTGGCCTAGACCTATCTTTTCATCAGACATCTGAAGGTTTTTAGGTTTAGCTAGCTATTATAGATATTTTGTTGAAGGTTTTCATCTATTGCATCCCCTATGTCTAGATTAACTCATAAAAAAGTTAAGTTTTAGTGGTCAGATTCTTGTGAGAAGAGTTTTCAAGAGTTGAAGACTCGACTTACTTCAGCTTTAGTTTTAGCACTACCTGATGATACAGATGGATTCGTTGTCTATTTTGATACTTTTAGAATCGGTCTTGGTTGTGTTTTGATGTAGAGAGGTAAGGTTATAGCCTATTCCTCTAGACAGCTTAAGCCTCACGAAAAGAACTACCCTACCAATGATCTTAAGTTAGCTATTGTTGTATTTGCATTAAAAATTTGGAGGCACTATCTTTATGGGGTGCATGTTAATGTATTCATGGATCACAAAAGCTTGCAATATATGTTCACTCAGAGGAAGTTAAATCTTTATCATAGAAGGTGGTTATAATTGTTGAAGAATTATGACATGAGTGTGTTTATCATCCGGGCAAGGCCAATGTAGTGGCATACGCCCTTAGTAGATTGTCCATGGGCAGTGTTTCTCATGTAGAGAATGATAAGAGAGAATTAGTTCGGGAAGTTCACCGATTAGCTAGATTGGGTATGAGGTTAGTTGACTCAGCTGGAGAGAATATTTGGGTCCAGAGTAGTTCAGAATCTTCTCTAGTTTTTTATATGAAAAAGAAGCAGGGTAAGAACACTAGTTTGATCAAACTGAAGGGTTCAGTTAAAGACCAAAAGGTAGAGGTTTTCTCTCAAAGGGGAGATGGTGTGTTAAGATACCAGAATAGATTGTGTGTGACATGTGTTGATGATTTGAGGTAGCGGGTTATGGAAGAAGTGCATGGTGTGCGTCACACTATTCACCCAGGAGCCACTGAGATGTACTTCGATTTGCTGGAAGTCTATTGGTGGAGTGGTATGAAGAGAGATATCACATAATTTGTATCTAAGTGTGCTACTTGTCAATAGGTTAAGGTAGAGAAATAAAGATCTTGTGGCACATTGCAGGAGTTTGATATTCCCACTTGGAAGTGGGAAGAGGTGAATATGGACTTTGTGACAGTATTACCCCATTTGCGTCGATAGCATAATTTGATATGGGTTATTGTAGACAGATTGACCAAATTATCCCACTTCTTGCTAGTTCATGTCCTACACAATTGAAGATTATGCTAAGCTGTATATCAGAGAGTTGGTTAGATTGCATGGAATTCCCTTGTCCATCATTTTAGATAGGGGTACTTAGTTTACCTCTTAATTTTGAAAAGCCTTTCAAAAAGTTCTTGGTACCCAAGTTCATCTTAGTTCATCTTTTCACCCGCAGACAGATGGTCAGGCAGAGAGGACCATTCAGACCTTATAGGATATGTTGAAAGCATGTGTTCTTGATTTCAAAGGCATTTGGGATGACCACTTGCCATTGATCAAGTTCGCCTACAATAACAGTTACCATTCTAGTATTTAGATGGCCCTGTTTGAGGCTCTGTATAGGTGGAGATGTAGACCATCGTCCGTTGGTTTGAAGTGGATGAGGCCATTTTGATTGGGCCAGATATGGTGTTTGAAGCCATGGAGAAAGTTCAGTTAATTCTAGAGAGATTAAAAGCAGCTCAGAGTCATAAAAAATCTTATACATACGTAATAAGGAGAGATCTTAAGTTAGATGTAGATAATCTTATGCATTTAAAGGTTTCACCCATGAAAGGGGTGAAGAGATTTGGCAAAAAAGGGAAGCTTTGTCCCTGATATGTGGGTCCCTACAGAATTTTGAGTCGTGTGGGGAAGGTAGCGTATGAGCTTTAGCTACCTACAGACTTGTCATTAGTACACCCAGTGTTCCATGTAATCTTATTGAAGAAGTGTACGGACGATTCAGCTGTTGTAGTCCCTCTGGAAAGCACAGATATTCAGAATAGCCTTTCAAAGGAAGAACTTCCAGTATAGATTCTTGATCACTAGATCTGTAGACTAAGGAACAAAGAAGTTCCCTTGGTCAAAGTTCTATGGTGAAATCAGTCCGTTGAGGGTGCTACTTGGGAAGTAGAAGCAGACATGTGTACCAAGTATCCTCACCTCTTCTCCAAAAACCCAGATTCATCCTAAGGTAACAGTCTTCCTTAACCCAATTCTTTTCCAGTCTCAGTTTCAGCCATGGGATTATCTTCATGTCAAGTTATGCATTCACAAATTTGTACAGATGCTCAGTATATTGTAGATTCATTCATGCATTTTTGTTTTAGTTATGTGTGCCAGTATATAGCCTCAGTTCCTCAGTATCCTCAGTTTAACTAGTCTCATTCTAGGACGAATATTCCCAGGGGGGAGATATTGTAATACCCTATCCTTTTCTTAATCCCGTTTAGCTCCTAGTGTGTCATGGGTCAACTACGAAAATGTATGACTCTTGATGCGTGTACAATTTTCAACCTCTAGACCCACCAAATGAGAAATTTTATTGTGGGTGAGGCTCACCACGTCATATTTGTGGGAGGGTCTTTTTTAATATAAAAAAAACTCTGGGTCCCACATTTTTTATTATCAACCAATTTTATATTCATCCCACACACACCCAACCCCCTCCCCCAAAACCCCCCAACCGCATCCCTAGCCATTCTTTTTCTTTCCTTTCTTCTTTACTCCCTCTTTGTTCTTCACCCATGTATGGGCATGGTGTTTAACAAATTTCAAACCCTCTTATTTTTCTTTCCATTCTTTCTATTCTTTTCTTGCAATATTTTTCTCCTTTTTTCCTCTTTCAATATCCATAAAAAAGCTCTTTACTCCCTCTCTTATTCTTCACCATGTCCATTATTTAACAAACATGTTTTTATGTAATTACTTTAAAAATTGATCTAAGATTTTCATGAGTTGATGTAAAATTTAAATGTTCTTGATAGGTTATAATTTTTTTTGTGTGTGCACCATGAAAAAAAAAAATTGCGCGCATATATTTAATATCAAAGTGATTTTTAACATTTCAATTGTTTATTTTATATGGAATATGTGGGATAACACCATAGCTAATAGTTGATCAGAAAGTGAAACTCACCATTCCTTTTACCTTCACCTCTCTTGTCTTTGAGGTACTCATAAGTTATCAATGACATTATTAAAAATTAATAACAACTTCTTATAATAGAGGAAAAAAAGAGAAAAAGAAAAGAAAGAACTTTATGAATATTGAAAGAGGAAAAAAGGAGAAAAATATTGAAAGAAACGAATAGAAAGAATGGATAGAAAAATAAGAGGGTTTGAAATTTGTTTAACACCATGTCCATACATGGGTGAATAACAAAGAAGGAGTAAAAAAGAAGGGAAAGAAAAAGAATGGCCGGGGATGTGGTTGGGGGGTTTTGGGGGAAGGGCTGGGTGTGCGTGTAGGATGAATATAAAATTGGTTAATAATAAAAAAATATGGGATCCATAGTTTTTTTCCATTAATAAAAGGCCCTCCCACAAATATGACATGGAGAGCCTCACACAATAAAATTTCTCCCACCATATGGTAGATAATTGAATTAGCTTTCCAACGAAACCAATTTCACCTTAATCTGATACTCAGGTGAGAAGTTATGACACTTTTCATGAAAGGCAGTGGGTCAATGCGATAGCACCGCATCACGGAAGAGGGCAGATTTGATTGTCCATTTTCTAGTGAAGCACCGTGATTACTCCGCGTCATGGTGAAGTTCGAAATCCCACTCGTCCCTTTTGCAGTAGCTCACCGCGATTTGCCAATATTGTGCCATAATTCTCGATGGAACAAATAATGTGTCACGGTGGAGTGTAAAATAGCACTCGTCCTTTTCCAGTGACACAATGCAATTACGCCGAGTCATGCCAGAGCCCAAAATGGAACTCGTCCTTTTCTAGTGAGCGACCGCAATTGCACCACGTCACGCTGAGGCCCAAAATTGAGATTCCTGTTTCGAACTTAAATTTTCAAAGGGTAATTTAGTCACTTCTCAAGTCCCTAAATAGTGTAAAACACTAGATTATACCTATTCTAAGCATATACGCTGACTTTTCATCAAATTACTCTCCAAGAAACCTTAGAACCTCAAATTTCAGACCTCCAGAAATCTAAATTCCACTATTCTTTTTCCAAGATAACCCAAAATTCAAGATTCCAAATTCAAGATCTTCAAGAAATAATTTTCAAGGGCACAAATAGGAACTCAAAGTTCAAGCTTCTTTATTTATTCATTAATTAAGATATGTGGGATTTTCAACAAGGATAATTCTTTCATCCTTGTGACCAAAATTAGTTTTTGAAGCTAATGTCACATGAATTTACATGGGTTTCAAATTAGGGTTCATACCCAAAATGTTGTTATTTGAAGACTATGATACTACAAGTGATTTAAATGTTGAATTGCATGTCTACTTTCGTATTCATATGTGTGTGACATTATTTTCCAGATTTAGAATTGAATTATCAAGATTTTCATTATTTAGCATGAACTTTATGGTGATTAACATGAATTAGAAGCATGGGTTATTAAGCCCTAGTTTGAATATTGATATTTCAAGAAGATTATGTTTTTAAGCATTCCATAATTAGCTTATATCCAGATTTTTAACAAGATTTGATCTTTTGATCCTCAGCTTAGATATGGAATCCACTTTACAGTTTCATTACAGTTTATAGTGAACAGATGGATGATTTGGTTTTCATTGTAAACCCTTATACTAGTTT
Organism: Capsicum pubescens; assembly: GCA_030864215.1. NCBI lineage: Eukaryota > Viridiplantae > Streptophyta > Magnoliopsida > Solanales > Solanaceae > Capsicum > Capsicum pubescens. The sequence continues at coordinate 110,772,217 of CM061542.1, forward strand.
TAAAAGTGGATTACCTATAAAATGAGCATACAGGTTAAAAGGAGTAGTATTTAGCACCGAGTTTGGTATGTTTACATGCCCCAAAACTACAAGCCAACATAGGTTCAGATTATCAGATTGTTCCCATTTCTATATGGATGATAGTTACAGATGTGATCACTTAGCTTAGGTTATACTCCTTGGCAAGAGTATGACACCTCTCCCCAACGTGAGGTTTTCCCATAAGGGAACTAGGGGTTGGATACTATGATAGCTCACATGGTGTATGTCGGTTAGAAGAACCTCTCTATAGAAAAGAGTAATCATAATAAAAAAGCTTTTAGAAACTAAGTGTAAAGCTTCACAGCTTAATTCAGATATTGCTTTGCATAAAACATTAGCTACTAGATTTCAGCTTTCAGTTTACAGATATAAAAGTGAGTTTGTTCTACACTTAGGCCGCATGATTTGAAGATACAACACAAGTAAAGCTTTTAGAACTAAGCGTTATGAATCATTATATTTATACAGCAAGCTTTACTACTCAAGATTATGATTCTCAATTTTCAGATATTCAAGCTAATGTGAGTCATCTACACTTAGTTGCATTCTTTTACAAATTTATAATAATGTTGAGATATTCTTTTACTTATCCATTCACCCTCATATGCTCAGTACATTCCAAAAGTACTAATCTACATATATGTTTATGTGCTACATTGTTTAATAATGTAGGTTCATATGGTTAATTTCAGCAACGTGAGTGATTTCGCGTATATCCATCTACATCCCAACAGTTGGTGAGTCCTCATAGTTCTGGGACCTAGTCATTCAGATTTTCTAGATTATTAAAGTAGTTAATTCAGTATTTTTAGTCATTTTGAGTCAGGTTGGGGCTTGTCCCAATGGCTCTCTAGCTGTTAGTAGTAGAGGCTTGTCGGACTACTAGAAATAATTCAGATTTCTAATATTGATTGTCCAGACTTTTGAGTCTAATATTTTTAGATATTATGTTTAGATAATTTTAGCTTAGATCTAACAGACTTCAACATTGATTTTATGTTTATAGTTCTCCATTATGAGTTTCAGATGTAGTAGAAGTCTTACAGGGTTAGCTTGAGGCTACTCATAGTCTTAAGAACCTTGTGATGTCTTGGAACCCATTGTTTAGGTGTTATAATTCCGTACTCAGTATGGGCACTTTGAGTTCTTAGTTATGTCATTTGGTTTGACCATTTCCCCAGTGGCATTCATGGATTTTATTAATAGAGTATTCCATTAGTTTTTTGACAAGTTTTTCATTATTTTCATAGATGAAATTCTGGTGTACTCTAAGAGTGAGCTGGATTATTCCAATCACCCCCATGTGGTGTTGCAGACCTTAAAGTAGAAGCAGTTGTATGCCAAATTCTTGAAGTGTGAATTCTGGTAGAACACTGTCACTTTCCTAGGTCATATTATTTCTAGTGAGGGGATTATGGCGGATACAATAAAAGGTGGCAGTGGCTAAAAGGTGGCCTAGACCTACGACTCCAACCGATATTTAGAGCTTTCTGGGTTTGTCCAGGTACTATAGGAGGTTTTTGGAGAGTTTTTTATGATAGTTTCCCTATTGACTAAGTTGACTCAAAAGTGGGTAAGGTTCTCTTTGCGGGATGCTCGTGAGGATAAGCTAACTTCAGCTCCAGCTTTGACTTTGCCTGAAGGCAATATAGGATTTGTGGTTTAGTGTAATGCATCTCGAATGGTACTTGGTTGTGTTTTGATGCAACATGGTAAGGTGATTACCTATGCTTCCAGGAAGTTGAAGATGCATGAGAGAAACTATCCCACTCATGATTTGGAGCTTTTAGCGATGGTGTTTGCTTTAAAATTATTGCAGCATTATTTGTATGGAGTGCATATAGACATCTTTTCTGATTATTAGAGTCTACAATATGTGTTCACTCAGAAAGAGCTTAACCTCAGGAAGAGGAGATATCTTGAGCTTCTCAAGGATTATGACATGAGTCTTTACTACTATCCAGGTAAGGCTAATATTATTGTTGATGCTCTTAGTAGATTTTCCATGGAGTGTTTAGCTCATGTGAATAAAGAGAGACAGGAGTTTATAAAGGATATTCACCGCTTGTCTAATCTTGGAGTTTGCCTTTTGGACTCCAAAAATAGTGGTGAGTTGGTACAGGAAGTGGTTCAGTCATCTTTTGGTGCAGAGATCAAGGAGAAGCAAATGTTAGATCCTATCTTGATGAAAATCAAGGGTGATGTAGGTAGACAAAAGGTAATCATATTTGAGATCAGTGGTGACGGTACCTTATGGTACCAAGGGAGGTTAAGTATTCCTGACGTTGATGGTTTGCGAGAAAGGGTATTGGATGAGGTGCATTAATCGTGCTACTTTGTTTATCTCGATTTGACGAAAATGTATTATTATCTCAAGGACATATATTAGTGGAATGGTATGAAGAAGGATGTGGCTGATTTTGTGGCCAAATGTCTGTTGTGTCAATAAGTGAAAGTTCAGCACATGAGGACTGGAGGCTTGTATCAGGAAATTAAATTGCTTGAATAGAAATGGAAAGTGATCAACATGGATTTCATTACCGTTCTTTCTCAATTTGGAAACCAATTTTATTCGGTTTGGGTCATCGTGGATAGGATGACGAAGTCAGCTCACTTTTTGCCAATGAAGACTATTTTTTTAGCTGAGGATTATTGATAATTCTCAACTTACACATCAATTTAAGTGCAAGGAGATCGTCGTCAATATATTTACCCAACTTTGGAGTTGGAGTCGAATCAATGAGGAACAATGTGAGTGGTGATCAAATTAATTCAAAATGATAGATACAAGTTAAATTCAAACAAATGGTATAAAAAAATAAAATGGGGGATAGGTTCCTTCACTAATGTTTCTTTTTGGGTTTTTCTAGTATAAATTTGGGGCTACGAATAATTAAAGTTTTAACAATTATGCACGGATATCGAGAGTATGCCTTACTAAGGGAGTGACATGTGGGAGTTAGTCATCATCATTAATTTAGTAAACCAAATATAGGAAGGCTTGGTTATAGATTTTGATGCTAGTCTTTCGACAAAACACCAAACTTTCACCCATTGATCCTTTCGATTACCTAATAGGTGTGTTCAATAATTGGTAACCGCAACCTCAATCTAGGCATTCTTATTTCTAGGATGACACCCATGGCACAGTCAACCTCACATTCACCCTTATGTCTAAGATAGTGAAAAATTAGCAAACTACAAACATAATTGTCTACCATTGCTTTGATCTCCATATCTCTCCTTAGAGGATGATATGGATTCCTACACTTTACCAAAAACCCTTTTTTTGAAGATAGCTTTGAACTTTCTAGAGCTTAGATCTTTCACTCATCAAACCCATGTGGGTATTTGGGGCTTTCACCTATCAAATCCCCACCAATATTGCATAGTAATGATAAAACCCATAAACATAAACTACCAAATAGATGCTAATAATAAAAACCCACACACACTTAAAACCCTATTCACACATAACCCCAAGAGGGAGATATAGCTACACATAAGATAAATAAGCATAGATATACCCATAATCTCCATTGAAATAATTGTTGAAGAATTAAGTTAGTGTTACTTCAAACTTTGCTCTCCTACAATATCAACAATGGAAGTGATCAAATCTTCCACTTAGAAAGTCTGTAATGTATTCTTCACCCAAATTTCATAAAATATTTTCTTCTCCAAAAATGGAGTCTATGAAGTCTAAATCTAAACCCAAAAAATTGGGGAATATGGCAAATTATTGTTGAATGATAGGGTTTGAGTCATTTTTCTCAAGTTGGGATCAGCACGTGCAATTACAGTTTTTCCCTTGGGCTGAACTCTTCCACTAGGTCGCAATCGCGTAGGTCTGGCTGAGACCGCAGCTATGCAACTGCAGTTTACCTCTATGATTGTGAACAATTGACCATCTTTGACTGCTACGACTGAGATCAGCAGATCGCGACCATGGTACTTGAGGCTCTTCTATTTCAGGTCTTCAGCTGTACTTTCTTGCTCCTTATTTATCATTTTGAGCTCCAATTCACATCTTTCCATTAAACTCTATGCTTACAAGAAATGGATATTAGTACATCTAATCACAATTATATCTCATTTATTCATCCATAATAAGGTAATGTGTACGAATCATAAGTGTGATTGAGTGGTAAACTCACCACTCATCAATTATACGAGGTTGTATCCTCATGAGATTGTGAAGCTGCATGGGGTACCTGTTTTGATTATCTTTAATCGCGGTACGTAATTTTTATCTCACTTTTGGCGATCGTTTTAGAAGGGGTTGAGGACTAAGGTTAGTCTAAGTACTTCTTTTCACCCACAGTCGGATGGATAAGTAGAAAAGATTATTCAGATGCTGAAGGATATGCTTCGTGCATGTATGATTGATTATCGTGGTAATTGGGTTGAGGATCTACCTCTTGTAATATTTTCTTACAACAATAGCTATCATTTTAGCATTGGGATAGCCCCTTTTGAGGCATTGTATGGTAGGAGGTGTAGATCTTATATTGAGTGGTTTGAAATTAGTAAGGCGGATATGTTTGGTCCAGACTTGGTATATCAGGCTGTGGAGAAGGTAAAGGTAATTCGGGATAGGCTTAAGACTACCCAAAGTCGCCAAAAGTCCTATACAGATGTAAGGCGTAAGGACTTGGAGTTTGAGGGGTGGGATAGGATGTTCCTAAAGATGTCTCCCATGAAGAGAGTATTGCAGTTTGGGAAAAAAGGAAAGCTCAGTCCCTGGTATGTTGGTCCTTATATAGTTTTGAGAAGGGTTGGTAATGTTGGATATGAATCAGAGTTGCCTTCTAGTTTGAGCTCCATTCATTCGGCATTCCATGTCTTTAAGTTGAGAAAGTGTATAGGTGATCCATCATCGATTGTTCCTTTGGAAGGATTGGGTATCTTAGATTCTCTATCTTATGAAGAGATCTTGGTTGAGATTTTGATCGGCAGGTTTGTCGATTACGGACCAAGGATATAGCTTCGGTTAAAGTTCTATAGCGTAACCACAAGGTGGAAGAAGCTACTTGAGAAGCAGAAGAGGACATGATGTCCAAGTATCTGCATTTGTTTTCTGTTCCAGATATTCATTCGGAAGGTATGTGTTCTTGATCACATCTTTGTGTTCTAACTTCATTAAAAATGGTTTGTTTCCTTGCATCTTTATTTTCTAACTTAATTAAAGGTTGGAATGATTATGTTGGGGTGTAATTCGTGAATGTACTACCTTGTCCATCATTCTGGGATGAATGATCCAAGTGGGGGAGACCGGAATACCCTGGGTTCTGGTCCTTATAGATTTCCTGGGTTTTGGACTTTTTGAATATCATACGACTCACCATACTAATTATATGGTGATGCTACAGGTTAGGTAAACTATTCATATATTTTTCGGAGATGGGTGGTGTTGGGAGGTTGAGTTTCTGGAATGGGTACAACTTAGGAGAGTACGAGTCGTATGGAGGGTGATGGATTGTAGGTTAGGTTTTGTCGTACCCTCCTGTGGGAAATTAATACAGTTTAAGTTGGAGGTATTCTGGACATTTCACCTTATAACTCTTTTGGACCCCCACGACTTACAACACCTTTTTGGGGCTTCATTAACCTATTTTCAATCAATCAAGAACTCTATACTTTCTCAAATCTCTCAAGGATAATGGGTTAAGAAAAATCTAGGGTTTTCTTCAAGGTAATCAATTGAGGATGATAAGGGTGATTTATTCTCATCTTCTTTATAATCTAAGGCATTTTACGCTTCTCTCATTGTTAGTTCCAACTAAAGGCATGTTTTATGAATTTTTTTCATTGCATAATTATTGTATGGTTTTGGGTTTTCAAATATATGTTGGGGGTCTTGGTTACAATGGTTTGTTATGGTTTTCCCATGTCTTTTACTTATGGTTTTCATATTAGTATGGTGGTTTGAACATTTGGTTGCATGGGAACGGCTAATTGGTACATGGTTTTGTCTTTGGAAACACTATGCCCCCAACTTGTTTGACAAAATGCCTATAAGAATGTTTTTGGTTAAATTGTTGGACTTTCATTGAACTATGCATGGTATAACTTGGTAATGGAACCCTAAATGGTATAAATGTTTAAATAGATTGGAATGGTTAAATGGTAAGATCTTGGTGGTTATGGTTGGTCTAATTAAAGCCTTGTAGGGTACAAGGGAATCCCCCAAGAAAACATAATAATGATCACTTGTGGGGTACATGAGATTACCCCAAGTCACCTTAATAATGTAATCAATGGGAATCCTTTCTTTTTAAAAGGGATGGCTAAGGACATTGTTTGCAAGCTATGGTCTGTATGATGATATCACTACTTATAGGCTTGGTTAATACTTAATGGAATAGTGGTATGGTTATGATGTAATAGTTTTAATTGGGCAATAATGGCGGGGTATGATAGCTAATCATGAATGTATGAGTCCAATAGACGGACACCAAAAACTCATATTTATTGACATGAGGATTGGTCATGGAAACCATATATGATACTTATGGGGTACACGGTAATCCCCTAAGTACACTTGTACATATGTATCATGTAGATCAAAGGGTACTCGGGAATCCCCTACTCCTATGGTATCTCGAGTTCGTATGGCTACATGCATCGATGCCTGTTCATGGGGTTATACTGGACCCATATAGCTTGTGGGTGGGCGGATCTAGGATGGTTAAGCTACACATACCCAGGTTAATGGTTTAAAGGCATGCTAAACTTGGTTCCCGTTCCCAGCATGGTTATATATATGTATGTATAGTTGTGAATGCATATGCTTTGTTTACTTAGTTTTAAAGGTTTGTATTATTATATCCTTATCATGAGTATTTGCTAGCATTCACTCACTAACCCATCTTCGGGTGGCTGTATCCCCATGCAATGTAGGAATCAGTCACTCTACTCATCCTGCTTAAGTCATCAAACTCGGGATTAGTTGTTGGATTGAAGTGGTGAGCTTCCATATTTCAGAAGTCTCTATTTCATATCATGGATGTGTTTACATACTCTGGTTATTTTATAGACATTGGTTTTGGCTATGGTTGGGAGTATATCCCAACCGAATATTGTTTTATTTTCGGTTAGAGGCTTTGTGGAGCTACTATGGGTTGGAATGGGCGGTGTCGGTATTGGTGTCAGCCTTAGTATTGGTATTGGGGCTGATACTAGTGGATTGTATTTATGATTGTTCCATCTTTTTATGTTATGGACTCATACTTGGTTTTTGTTTTGGTTTGGTTTTTGTTATTGGTTGGATATTAGTTGGTTAGACTTACATGGGTTGGTCACGATCATAGACCTATCCCAAAGTCTGGAATTATAATAAACGCTATCTTGTTATATGTTCGGAATTCATCCAACTCAGGGGTGCATTTGAATGGTTGGGTTGGGTATCGGGGGTTGTCCCCGGTCCTGGTTGGACTTGGGATGCCCACTAAGAAAAGGCCCCGATCCGGGTCGTGTCATAATAATACTTAGTAGTTTGTTACACTTTCTTTTTATAAAAGGGTTGTAGGTTGTAGATGGGTGTACAAGGTTAAATATAAAGCAAATGGTAGTGTTGAGAGATTCAAGGCCAGGCTAGTTGCCAAAGGGTATAGAAAGATAGATGGCATTGACTATCAAGAGTCTTTTCCCCCGTTTGTCGAAATGGTAATTATAAGATCAATTCTCGTTGTTGCAACAACCAAGAATTGAAAAATTCATAAAATGAATATTTATAAGGCTTTCCTCCAAGATGACTTGAATGAGGAAGTATGTTATAACGATTTGAATTTTGATAAAATATGTGAAATATGTTTTTTTATTAATTTGACTATTTTTACCCCTCATCGTGGTTGTGTTGTGGTACTTTTGGGATGTAGGGGTGATTTACATAATTTTTAATGTATTTTGGTATAATTTAAGTGATATTGTGGTTTTTGGTGGCTTCGAGAGCCTTATAATTGACTTTCGTTAACATCTTTTGATTTGTACATTGGATTGCAAAATGGACTGTATCAATAGATCGAGAACATTGATTTTAGGGTATTAGAAGAGTTGGTGTGGTTTTATGGCTTTTAAATCTCATTTTGACCCTCAGTTCGGAAAGTGGTAATTTTGTCTTTTGAGGGTTAACTTTGTGAAAATGACATTTTTTCTAAAAATACGATATCGCCATTGAGTAAGGAGCATCAAATTTGATAGGATAGCATATTTCATTTGCATTCATGGGATTTTGAATGAATCTCGAGAGCTCCGCGGAGACTTAAATCATATATATACCCATGTTTTGTTATTTTTTTCTCATTTTTGAGACTTGGAGCTTTGGGTTTCACACTTTTGAGCAATTTCTTCTATTTATAAGCTTGGGTAAGCTTCTAAACACCTATTTCAACTACTTTACTCCAATTTTATCATTTATTTCTTGTTTTAACATGGATTAAAGTGAAAATTGGGGATTTTGGCCTGGAAGGCCTAAAATTATTTTTCTTTGATTTAAACCCCGATCTCAACCCCTTTTCACTTGGGTAAGTTTCTATTCTTATTATGATCACTTTTCTATCAATTTTATCTTCAAAACAACTTCAATTCTTGATTATTAAAACGGATTTTGGGGATTTACCCGATAAAGCTTGAAATTGATTTTTCTTCAATTTGAACCTCATTTTTAACTCATTTTCTCTTAGATTTTCAGATGTAGACTCCTAAAAATATGGAAAATATATTTTTCAAATAAAATTATTATTTTTCTCTTCGGTTTTTAAAAATTCATTTCGGAGGTCCATTTTGACCCCGGCTTGAAAATAGGTAATATGGGTATCGTTGGATTTGTTTTGATGCATAGATTCTATATTTTTATGTTTAATTAATTTTGTGTCTGTTCGTGGGGAGTAAGGTGTTTCTCGAAGGCTTGTGGATCGATTTTTGGCATTTGAGGTAAGTTATGGCTTAACTTCTTTTAGACTAGGTTAGGTAGTTAATTTTGATACAAAACATGTTAAGGGTGTGGGAACTAATCATAAAAATGGCTATATTATCATGTTGTGCCCGTGTGGGGGCCTATATGTGATGTTATTAGGTGATTTTGGAACATTATGTGTTATGTGTAATTGTGTGGGATCCTATACGTTAATGATAGCCTTATATCCATGAAAATATTTATACCTTGTTTGATGAAAAAGCCTATTGTGGTATTAATTATGTATTTTGGTGTATTCATACTCTATTGGCATATGAATCATGTTGGATTTCATGGATGGTTGGAAAAATTGAGTGTATATTTGGGTCACTTGGTTGGTACATTGGTTGGATATGGAAATACTCATTGTGGTTGGTTGTGAGCATTACATCCTCATATCATACTCATTCATGAAACATTGGTACCACCGTGGAAATATTGAAAATACAAGCTTTTGCTTACAGAAAATATGACATCTTATAAAAATCCTTTCCGAGGGATATGCCTTGGAGGAGTTATGGATATGGATTGTATATCGGTTGACAACCCCCCATGGGTCCTACATCAAGAGGCTTTATTTCCGTAGGTGTATATGGAGGTTGTGCAAAAACCTCGTGCATTACATCATCAGCATTATTTTTATTATATTTTCCTTATTATGCTTGTATAGTGATTGTATTTCCGTGTTGACTTGTTACCTATCTATTTGTTCTATCTTTATTTACTTGTACTTGATATTCTTGTATATGCTTACTCTTTTTTGCTCTACTTTTATGCGGTATAATGTATACTTATATCCTTTTTTTAGTATTTGTTGCAATATATGAGAGTATTGTAGAATTGTTAGTGCAAACGGTATGGACTATTGTTGTACGATATGTTCTGATTGTAGGTGATGTGCCCTTAGTATGTATTTTGTATGCTTCATTTTATACATTTCTTGATCGGTATATGATACCTACTGAGTATAAATGGATCGTACGCAGCCCTACTGTATTCTTTCAGTGCAGGTCCTGGTTTGAGTGTTCCTCACAGTGGTTAATTCGGGCACATGTGGGGTTATTCAAGGTAGCAATTGGATTTCATGCATCTTGAGTTCACTTGTATCTTTCAGTATTAGACTATGTCTTTACTAGTATTCAGAGATAATTTTTCTCTGTTGGGTTTCTTATATATTTGAATCATGGATTGTATTAGTAGTTCGTTCATTATGACACCAGGTTTTGGGGAGTTATAGCATTATTGGTTGTGTTTTTTATCATTTTCATTATATGTATGTGGTTGGGCTTTATTCTAGAAGCTTTGCCTTGGGGTTATTATTATCTTTTCTCCTTGTGTATCAGTTTGGGTGATAAACTTACTTGTCAAGGTTTGCCGCGATAAGTACCATCATAATCCTTGGATTTTGGGTCGTGAAAATTAGTATCATAGAAGTCAGGTTTATAGGTATCAATGGTGTAAGAATGACATGTCTAATAGAGTCTCGCAGATTGGTACTTAGACATTTGTATCTATCTATGAGAGGCTATAAGATGTCTTTAAGAAATTTCTCTTATTTTATTCCTCACCATGCAAATTTCTTTCATACCTTATGTTTTAAGTCATGGTTTACTCTTTTTTTGCTCAGATGGTATTGACTAGATTTTGTGAGGTTAGAAATGTGTAGCTTTTATTTGAGAAAAGAGCTCAGTGTAGAGGGAGAGTTGAGAGTCGCAAATAGACTCGAGGTAGTGGACGGACACATGGATCTACCCTGTCTAGGAGTAGTGCTAGGGGACTCTCCCTTGAGTCTCATGTTGAGCATATTGGAGATTTTTGTTCTACTTTGATTCCATCGAGTTCTTCTACCCAGTTTTGGAGGGATTGTTGATTCGCTTATTATCCATTCAGAGGGTTCTTATTTGAGTGTGCCTGGTGTTTCCCCAGCTTTGAGTATTGTACCTTTGTCTGTGCCAGTGTCTATTTGTGGTATTCCTCTAGCTCTGATTGTGGATCCTCTAGTTGCACCTACTTCTACTTTTGGTACTTCACAGACTCTGAGTGTTATTCCTCCTTCAACACCTATATCTAAGTATAGTATTCTGAGGTTAGAAGTTTAGCCTTCATCTATGTTGCCTCTCGGGTGGGATATCAGACTACCAGATTCACCATGCCTCCTCTTATTGCGAGTACAACTATGTCTTTTGAGGATTAGAATAAGTTCAAGAGATTCACTCATTTGGGTCCTCCTTGATTCAGTGGTGTTGTGGGCAAGGATGCCCATGAGTTCTAGATTAACTGTTAGAAGAAGTTGCATAATTTAGGTTTATTTGAGTTGCATCATATTGCATATACTACTTATCAGTTAAGAGATACTGCTAGAGATTGGTGGAGGTCTCTTGTTGGTTATAGACCTTTTATTCTCCTAAGATGACTTGGGATAATTTTTTTAATGCCTTTTATGAGAGATTCATGCCTTACAGTCTGAGGGATCGTATAAAAGATGAGTTTGATCGCTTGGAGTAGGGTTGTACGACTGTTGCAGTGTATGAGGCATGCTTTCATGCCTTGTCTAGATATTCTTATGCCAGCATTATCGTTGAGTTTAAGAAGATTTGAATGTTGGTAAAGGGGTTAGATATTTCTCTTCAGTTAACCACATCTCAGATAATTGTATTTGGAGCATTTTTTAGAGTATAGTGGATAGTTCAAAGATGACTGGGGGTATTCTTCAAGCATCTTAGGGAGGAAACAAGAATGTGAGCTATTTTAGTGAGTTCGGCGGTCACACTTATCGAGGTAAAGAATTTAAAGGTTCTCGTAGGTATCATGGTAGACAAGTGCAGACATCCTTGTACGGTTCATATAGTGGACCCTCTGGTTAAGTAGTTCAGGGTGGTTGCTCGATCCCAATGGTACCTTCTCCTATTACGGTGGACCATAGAGGTTGCCTTATATGTGATGATATTGGCCATTTGGCCAAGGACTATCCCTATCGTGTTCTAAGTTTTTCTTATTTTAGCTAGGAGAGGTAGGGTTTCTGCTTAAGGTGCCAGAGGTAGAGGTAGTGGAGCCTGTGGTGGTGGTCGCAGGGCTATTCTTCTAGCTGGTCGTGGATAGTGCTATGCTATACCTACCAGACTAGAGTCAGAGGCTTCTGATGCTGTGATAACAGTATCATCCCCATGTATTTCAGCTTTGCATCTGTTATATTTAATATGGGATTGACTTTCTCCTACATGTATGCATATTTTGCTTTGGGTTTTGATTTTGTTTGTGGGACTCTTGCCATGCCTATACCTGTATCTACCCCTGTAAGAGATTCTTTAGTGATGGGTTGGGTGTACCGATCCTGTGTTGTGACATTTCCTGGGCGTAAGACTTGGGTAGATTTTCTGATCTTAGACATGGTTGATTTCGACGTCATCTTGGGTATGGATTGGTTGGATCCTTACCATGTTGTCCTAGATTGTTATGCTAAGATCGTGACTTTAACTTCGTTTGGTGTGTCAAGGATAGCTTGGAAGGGTTCACTTCATTCAAGTCTGAAAGGGTTATATCATATATTTAGGCTTGTCGATTGGTTGAGAGGAAATATTTGTCTTATTTGGCTCATATTAGTGATACTAGTATTACTTCACCTCCTTTTTGGATTTTGTTCATGTTGTCTATGAGTTTATGAATATGTTCCCTATAGATTTTGCCTTGTATGCCTTCGAATTGATATATTAAGTTTGCTATTGATATTAAGTCAGGCACCAAGCCCATCTCTATTCGGCTTTATAAGATGGCCCCAGCTAAGTTGAAAGAATTGATGGATTAGTTATAGGATATATTGGATAAGGGATTTATCTGGCCTAGTGTATCACCTTGGGGTAAACTTGTCTTATTTGTGAAGAAGAAGAATGGGTCTATGTGTATGTGGATTGATTATCGACAATCAAACAAGATGACAGTGAAGAATAAGTATTCGTTTTCTCATATTGATGATTTGTTTGACCAGCTTCAGGGTGCTTTGGTGTTTTCAAAGATTGATTTGAGATTCAGGTATTCCCAGTTGAGTATTAGAGGTTCCCATATTTCAAATAAAGCTTTTCATACTCAGTACGAACATTATGAATTCTTGGTCATGTCCTTTAGGTAGATTAATGCCTTTGCTACATTCATAGAGTTGATGAACTGGGTATTTCGATCGTATCTCAACTCCTTTTTTATATTATTTATAGATGATATCTTGATTTATTCATAGAGCGGGGAGGATCATGAGGAGCATCTGCGGATTATGCTTCAGAGGATATGGGATGAGAAACTATATGCTAAGTTCTCCAAGTTTGAGTTTTGGTTGGAGTCTATTTCTTTCTTCATTCAAGTGGTAGCTAACAAAGATATTATGGTTGATCCACCAAGATTGCAGTAGTTTGTGATTTGGCTAGTCTACATCGCCTACCGAGGTTCAGAGTTTTGTCAGCTTGGCGGGTTATTATCGACATTTTGTTAAGGTTTTTTTATCTATTGCAGCTCTTTTAACAAAGTTGACTCAAAAGAAGATTTCCTTTTAGTGGTCCTATGTTTGTGAGGTGAGCTTCTAAGAGCTCAAAGATTAGTTGACTTCAGCTCCTATCTTGACTTTGCCAAAGGAGGGCATGGGATTTATCATCTTTTGTGATACTTTAGATGGTGGGTTAGGTATTATGTTCATTCAAGAGGGTAAGGTAATTGCTTATGCTTCTCCTTAGTTGAAGCCCCAAGCAAAGAATTACCCAACCCATGATTTAGAGTTATGCGTGATTGATTTTGCTTTAAAGTTGTGGAGGCACAATTTCTCATATCATCATAGCCTTCAGTATTTCTTCACCCAGTGAGATCTTAACATGAGTCAGCGCCATTAGCGTGAGTTGCTTAAGGATTATGACTTGACTAACCTCTATCATCTGGGCAAGGCTAATATTATTGTGAATGCCTCAAGCCGAAAGTCGACTAGAATGGGTATCTTGGTGCATCTTTTAACCCAAGAGAGGCCTTTGGACTTAGAGGTTCAGACTTTAGCTAGCCAGATGGTTAGGCTTTACATTTTGACATCTGGGCATATTATGGCATTTGTGGAGGCTAGGTCTTCTTTGATAGAGCAGATTCGAGCTCATCAGTTTGATAATATTGGATTGAGATTGATTCAGGATAAGGTGTTGAGTGGTGAGGATAAGGATACCTCATTTGGTTCATATGGTATCTTAAGGATTGGAGGTTGAGTTTGTGTACCGATAGTGGGTGACTGGATTAGATTGATTTTAGAGGAGGCCCATTGTTCCATGTATTCTATCCATCTAGGAGTGACTAAAATATATCGTGACTTAAGACAGCATTACTGGTGGGGTGGTATTAGTAAAGATATAGAAAATTTTATAGCTCATTATCTATGTTGCCAGCAGGTGATAGCCCAGCATATGAGATCGAGAGGTATGCTTCAGAGGTTACCCATTCCGGAGTAAAAGTGTGAACAAATTACTATGGACTTCATGACTGGGTTGCCTTGTACTTCTCATGGTTTTGGTAGTGTTTGGGGCATCTTGGATTAATTGACCAAGTCTTCTTATTTCATTTTGGTTTAGGTCTCATTCAGTGCTGAGAGGTTAGCCCGTATCTACATTTGTGATATTATGCATCTTCATGGTAGGTTAGTTTTTATCATCTCAGATCGAGGTTCAGTATTCATATCTCACTTTTAGAAGACTTTTCAGGAGCATTTGGGTACTCGGGTTGACCTTATTATAGCACTTCACCTCTAGACTGATGGTCAGCTGGAGCGGACTATTCAGGTATTGGAGGCTATGCTCTGCGCTTGTGTGATGGACTTTGTGTAACACCCCGCATTTCGGGCTAGAATAAAAAAATATGACTCTGATGCGTTGATAATCCCAGAGCCTTAAATCCTATACCAATATGGCATGTTAATCAATTTTGTAGTATGTGAATCCATTTGAGCATGAATTTAGACCATAGAAGTCCTTCAACTCAAGGACGAGTTAAAACCATTTTGATCGATTAAGTTTTAGTGGACGTTGTAATTTGTGTCAAATTCTATTGACCATAACTCATTGTATATGATGAACTGGGTGGCCTACTATATACCAAATTGTAGATAATTGAATAAGCTTTCCAAGGATACCAAATTCGCCAAAAACGGACACCCGGTGAAGAAGTTATGGCCTTTCAAAGTTGAATGTGTCGCCTATGCACATATAGGCGATGCATAGGGCGGCGCCTATGCAAATATAGGCGATGCATAGGGCGGCACCTATGTAAATTTAGGCAATGCAAAGGGCGGCGCATAGTTATGGTTTCAGGTGACGAAAACACTCCATTTTGAGTTACTTTAACTGCAAGTTAGTCCTTACAAAACCCAAAATCGTCCTTACCCACTCCTAAACGGATTTGGGCCTATTAACAACATTGAAGCCTCCTATAAAATCCCAAAATCTAATCCTTCAAGAACTTAAGAGAAGGAGCAACTAGGGTTTGAGAAAATAAGCTTGAAGGACCGATCATTCTGAAACTTCTTCGTGAAACAAATTACAGATTCAGAATCCTCTCGACGTAGGCTTCGATAGACACCAAAAATTCGTGGAGAATAAGGTACGCGGGGTTTTCCTAAAATCTCATGGGCATAGAAATCATGTTTTAAGGATTGGGTTTTCGAATTCATGTACATACTCATGTTTCAGAAGCTTTAATGATATTGTTTTGGCCTTTTGTCTTTCCCCCAAAGTGATTTGAAAGTTATATGTATATATATATATGCGTTTGTCCAGAAATATGAATATAGAGCATGATTTTCATGAAACCTCTCTCTTAATGTAAATTTTTCCATGTTTTACGTAATATACAATGTTTTGAACACGAAAAAGAGGGTTGTGAATGTTGAATATGCATGTAATGAAAGAATGCATGGTTTTGCCAAAAATGCACATGACCACCATATGTTTGATGAAAGTTTTGCATGGATTTGACTTAAGTTTCGGAACATGACATCTTAAATGCAAATTACATGTTTTGGTGGTCTAAACTATGTTTTGAATGAAAGCTCTTGCTTAATATATTATGGCTCAGAAATAGGACTTGCAAGTCTTGGTATGACGATACCAACTCAGACAAATGCCATAACAGACACAGACTAGGTCAAAAATTAGATTTTTATCAGACTCTCATGATTTAGAGATTTCAGAATGATACATGTTCAGAAAAAGCTAAAATAGGGCATAAAGAGAGCTTAGGTGGTTCCCTGAAGAAAGCGGGAGTTTCAGACAACTCTTTGCCTAAAACCGTGGTTTGCCGACCCGGGTATATTATTATGCGCTGACTTAAATATCCTGTTGCGTATCAGACTCAGACACTCCAACCCTTGCGGCACACTTGGGTTGGGGGCTTTCCCGCCGAGTCAATAGCGGATTCCATACAGCCCGTGGAATATTCAGACTTGTAGGGGAATACCACCTAACTCAGAAGTAAAACACAGATCATGATTTGAAATGAACAGACAGGTTGCATGTTTTCAGAAAGTGCCCATGTGTTTTTCAGAAACAGTTTTATACATAATGTCTTGATGAAAAATTGCTTTCCCTTAATATATATATATATATATGTATGTTCCATTATACTACTTTTGGATTGCTTCGCGTGCCAGTACTTTTGTGCTGACCCCCCCTCCTTCCAGGTTCTGAGGCACAGTCTAGGGGTCCAGCTACTCAGTAGACATTCTCGGATTTGCAGACTTGATCTCACAGTGGTGAGCCTTCTATTATTCGGAAGGCCTAATTATGTCAGACATTATCTTATTTACTATGTTTTTGGTTTACTGGGGGCCTTGTCCCAGTTTCTTTTCAGACAGATGTTTATGTTCTTAGTAGAGATTTCGCAGACTGATGTCAGATAGTATTATTCAAAAATATTGCAGGACTTGACCATGTTTTCCGTACTCAGTTTCAATTCCATATTTTATTATGATTATGAATGTTTTGCATGATAACCAGATAGAGAATGGGTGTTCCGGGCCTTCATGGTTTGGGATGCTCGTCACGGCTAGGGCCTAGGCTCGGGTCATGACAAACTTGGTATCAGAGCACGGTTCATGGTCCCAGGGTGTCTGTGAAATTGCGTCGAGTAGAGTTCTATTTATGGGTGTGTAGCGCGCCACACTTATAAATAGGAGGCTACAAGGCGTTTAGGAATGTCTCTTTTTCTTCATGTTCTAGTTCGTGCAATAGAGTCAGAATGTTCCTCTTTCATACTCTAATTCGTGCTATGGTGACGTCCATACGAAAGAAAAATCATCCCAAATTCTTTCCTTACTCTGATGTTCTCAGACCCATCACATTTCTGGGGTGAATCAAGTGCAGAAATTTAGAGTGTAAATGGTATTGTCCCTTCGGATCGCGTCATATAAGATCTTAAAAATTGTGCAAGGACTTGAGAAGAGTCCGTTATTGCTTCAGAGAGTGGATGGGTTCTAGTGTGAACCTTGATCTTGACGAAATCGTGCTTTTCAGCCTTCTGTATTGAGTATATTCGGCCTTTTTCAGAAATTTATGTTGCAGATGTCTTGCTTAAGGGGGGATGATGTGTAGTAGAATGTTGGAACTATATTTCCACCCAAATAGTAGTATGAGTCAAAGTTTTGTTTTCATGACCTATTGGTAATGAAATTAGACCAAGAAGTTGGTGATGTAAAGTCACAAAGTTAGAAGTGAGAGTGAGGGTGATTTACCCCTTTATAGTGATAAACTAATGTGGTAGCTAGTAGCATGTGTGGATGGTATGGTAGTCCACGGGGGAAGTGTTTTACTCAGATTTTTATTTATACAGAATAAGATGTATATTCTTAGACCATTAAATATTATGTGTCAATTTTCTATCTCTTGTAATATGTAATCTTGTTATCATGGTCTTTTTGAAAAAAAAAATTTAAGTCTAGTGAAGCCGTGTGGGGCTCTTTCGATTCACTAACATAGTTATCTTGTCATTTTGCTTGTTCAAAATACAAAAAAAAAATAAAAAAAATCAATGTCTAGTGAAGCCGTGTGAGGCCTATTTCGATTCACTAGCAACTTGTCATCCAACTTGTTGATTTTGTGTTGGTTTAATATATGTATAGCTGAATTTATTTGCATGAGATTGAGTTGGTAATGAATTGATACGTCTTTGTGTTTGATTAGTAGAAGGTAGAGAAGGAGTTGTTAGTCAGGGTGATTTGTCGGTTGCTTGATGTGTGAAAATGGTTGTATTAGCCATTAAGTTATGATTATAGACTCATGGTTGTAATGGAAATTGAAGGTAGTCTAAATGTATGTAGGGAGAAATCCGTATATATAGAAAAGATTGTATGGGGTAATAATATAAGGATAAGGTTGACCATGTCTATTATGAGGCTTTAACCCCCTTGACCCTCTTTTCATTGGTAGTTGTAAACTAGTGCTACTTGTGAGAAAGTATGTAGTAGATTTTTGAGATATTTAGGTAGAATATCCCAATTTGATGGATTAGTATATTTATATTATGTTGCATTCTTCATTGGTGGTGAATGATTGATACTAAACTATAGGCTTGAATTTAAATGGTGTGGTGGTAAATAGTGGCACGAGTTTGATGATACATGTTTTGTGGGATTAAATTAGTAGGCTTGATGTGTTGAAATAGTACATGCTAATGGATTATGATAAGGAAAACCGTTAGGTCATGATCGATTATTGTGGTTATGAAGTTCTAGTGCACTAGTGTTTCGTGATGTTTATTTCATAGTTTCCAAGTAAAAATTTCGTGTAAGGTTGGGTTGTAAATCATGCATAGCACTAGATATTAAGTTTGAACAGTTGATGTCCATGAAGGTGGATGTGAAGATTTCTTGGTTAATGAATTCTAGTTGTATAGAAGTGATCTAATAGACTTAAACGGTGCATGCAATAGAGTAAGTTTATTGCGTTCGTAGTGGTGTATGATATTGCATGTATGATGTAGAAGTATGCCTAAGGTGACATGAGGTTGCGGCATTTTTCTAAGGCTATTACTTGTTGTGCGTGGCTAGTGGTACCATTGAATTGTTAAGTGGAGAAAGACTAGTTAGATGGTACATGGTGATCTAAATAGCCATGTTAAAGTGTTTTGATTGATAGTGTTGGGCCTTTTGCGGTGATCTTGATTCTCATAGTAGAGGGATATAAATTTGGAGTCGCAATAGTGGTATGCTCTATAGAAAGAGATATGGTTCATCAAAGGCTTGGCGATATCCATGTTAAGTGTTAGCATCTAAGCTTGACTTTTGAAGGTTGAACCGATAGAATAAGTGTGCAAGCATTACTATGACTATTGGTGGCTAGAGGAAGATAGAGCGTATACCGGAAGGTAGTCATTCGGGCTAAGTTCTATGATATGCATGTATTGTTATTTTTATTTTTATTTTTTTTAGACCCTAGAGTGTAGTAAGTGTAGTTCTATTAGAATCTGGTAAAGGATCTCCCAAACTCTAGATGATGACTTGAAGCTAAGGGGGAGATGACAGAACGAATGACCAAGTAAGGCTCTCAGATTCTAGTAGTGATGCAGTATGATTTAGAACGTTAGAAAGTGAGGGTGAGACTCAACCCATTCTTATCTTAGTATTTTTCAGTGATCCCAATGCCTACTCAAGCTTTACGTTTCAGTTCCGTGATCATAGTTCGGGATTCCTGTATATGATAGAGAGTCACGTACTCTTCCAGTTCCAAGATAATGAGTTCTACTTCATTCAAGTAGTCGGAATTACATTCCTTATGTTAGGAACTCTAGTTGAGGTCATGAAACTCATGACGCATGTACTCACTCTTTATAGTGTGTTCAATCCCATATAAAAATCTTCTCATGCTTCAGGGTCTTATGTTTTAACCTTTTAGTGACCTCCCTATGCAATGATAGTGGTGATGATGTAAATGTTCTTGTTGATGGAAGATCATAGTACGTTTGTTTAGATAAGGTCATAAGTATGAAGTGAGATTTGGGGCCAATCTTTGATACATGTGATGTTTAGTGGAAAAGTTTGTGTGTGTATGTTTTTAGGATAGCGCGTGGGAGTTATATTGATAATTGTTTAGAAACTATGTGAAGTATGTATTTACGGGTGTTTGCCTTGAAGTTAACATGCGTTTATAAATTAGGCTTGAATGACATTTTGGGATTGTAGTGGAAGGTTGCAATATGCATTAGCGACTTCATATTAAGAGTTCAGAGTAGTCATTAAAGTGGTAAGGCATGTTATGCTTAGAATGTGATCTTTAAAAGAGGTATAGAAGGTGGCATCATATGGTTTAGAATAATAGCATGGTGTAGCATGTTGTATTTTTGTGACTTAGAGTTAGGCTTGATCGTGGGGTAAGGATTAAGCTATTTTAGACATTAGTAGAAAAATTTGTCAATGCTCATATGAGAAATTTAAGATGAATTGAATGAATATCATATTTATAAGGAATAGTATAGTTAAGGGATATTCGGGAAGTGCGCTAAGCGTGAAAGTAAGAAGTCGCATTGACTAAGGCCTGAAAATTCTACCCTAGTTTATGAGATATATGCCTATGTTCCACACTATAGAACAGTGTCAATGTTGGGATCCTATAGTCGGATGTCTAGTGTGACTCATGCCCAAATATTTTGCTATCTAATGCTACCAGGACTTCATAAGGAAGAGTGTTAATAAGATACTCCAGATTGAGTATAAGCCTCTAGTGTAGTTCAGTCTATGTGGCTAGCAAATCAGTTTAGCCGTCAGATTCGCATGACTTGTTTTCTTGTCTTTTCATTCAATCATGCTACCCAAAATCTCAGATATGTTACTATTCCAAGATAGAGTATACTAGTATTTGCGAGTATAGGTTAATTCATGCATCATGTGCTCGTTTTAGATTCCAGATGTTCAGATATGATTAAATTTGTAGGTGCCTAGTGCATTGCCTCAGTTTTCTGAGCATCTTCGTGAATTGAGCATTCATAGAGGGACATAGGGTCCCAAGGGGTAGATACCCCATTCAGTTGCATGCATAGATTTTTATTACAAGCTCCACATAAGTTATCATTGTGTATTCGGTCATACGTTCACACGTCAGTTCAGTCAGATATGCATTAGAAATGCATGTACCATAGAAAAAGCTCAGCTTATCTGTGTATTCAGTTCTGCGTTCATGAGAACAACTCAATAACAAATCCATACATTAGGTATGCATGTTCATTATGGGAACTCAGCTTATGAGTAGCTCCAGTCGTGTATTCCATGCATCAGATATGCATGTCCGATATAAGAATACAGAATATCAATAGTTCCATCCATATGGTCATGTTTCAGTGTATTCTTTATTAGAAGACATGTCGTGCCTGCGTTATTCCATACCTTTAGGGCTTCAACAAGTTCCTACCCATCATTCGAGGACGAATGATCCCAAGGGGGAGATAATGTAACACTCTGATGCGTTAATAATCCCAGAGCCTTAAATCCTATACCAATTTGGCATGTTAATTAATTTTGTAGTATGTGAATCCATTTGAGCATGAATTTAGACCATAGAAGTCCTTCAACTCAAGGACGAGTTAAAACCATTTCGATCGATTAAGTTTTAGTGGACGTTGTAATTTGAGTCAAATTCTATTGTCCATAACTCATTGTATATGATGAATTGGGTGGCCTACTATATACCAAATTGTAGATAATTGAATAAGCTTTCCAACGATACCAAATTCGCCTAAAACGCACACCCGGTGAAGAAGTTATGGCCTTTCAAAGTTGAATGTCTCGCCTATGCACATATAGGCGATGCATAGGGCGGCGCCTATGCAAATATAGGCGATGCATAGGGAGGCGCCTATGTAAATTTAGGATATGCAAAGGGCGGCGCATAGTTATGGTTTCAGGTGACGAAAATACTCCGTTTTGAGTTACTTTAAGTGCAAGTTAGTCCTTATAAAACCCAAAATCGTCCTTACCCACTCCTAAACGGATTTGGGCCTATTAACAACATTGAAGCCTCCTATAAAATCCCAAAATCTAATCCTTCAAGAACTTAAGAGAAGGAGCAACTAAGGTTTGAGAAAATAAGCTTGAAGGACCGATCATTTCGAAACTTCTTCGTGAAACAAATTACAGATTCGGAATCCTCTCGACGTAGGCTTCGATAGACACCAAAAATTCGTGGAGAATAAGGTACGCGGGGTTTTCCTAAAATCTCATGGGCATAGAAATCATGTTTTAAGGATTGGGTTTTCGAATTCATGTACATACTCATGTTTCAGAAGCTTTAATGATATTGTTTTGGCCTTTTGGCTTTCCCCCAAAGTGATTTGAAAGTTATATGTATATATATATATGCGTTTGTCCAGAAATATGAATATAGAGCATGATTTTCATGAAACCTCTCTCTTAATGTAAATTTTTCCATGTTTTACGTAATATACAATATTTTGAACACGAAAAAGAGGGTTGTGAATGTTGAATATGCATGTAATGAAAGAATGCATGGTTTTGACAAAAATGCACATGACCACCATATGTTTGATGAAAGTTTTGCATGGATTTGACTTGAGTTTCGGAACATGACATCTTTAATGCAAATTACATATTTTGGTGGTCTAAACTATGTTTTGAATGAAAGCTCTTGCTTAATACATTATGGCTCAGAAATAGGACTTGCAAGTCTTGGTATGACGATACCAACTCAGACAAATGCCATAACAGACACAGACTAGTTCAAAAATCAGATTTTTATCAGACTCTCATGATTTAGAGATTTCAGAATGATACATGTTCAGAAAAGGCTAAAATAGGGCATAAAGAGAGCTTAGGTGGTTCCCTAAAGAAGGCGAGAGTTTCAGACAACTCTTTGCCTAAAACCGTGGTTTGTCGACCCGGGTATATTATTATGCGCTGACTTAAATGTCCTGTGGCGTATCAGACTCAGACACTGCAACCCCTGCGGCACACTTGGGTTGGGGGCTTTCCCGCCGAGTCAATGGCAGATTCCATACAGCCCGTGGAATATTCAGACTTGTAGGGGAATACCACCTAACTCAGAAGTAAAACACAGATCATGATTTAAAATGAACAGACAGGTTGCATGTTTTCAGAAAGTGCCCATGTGTTTTTCAGAAATAGTTTTATACATGATGTCTTGATGAAAAATTTCTTTCCCTTAATATATATATATATATGTATGTTCCATTATACTACTTTTGGATTGCTTTGCGTGCCAGTACTTTTGTGCTGACCCCCCTCCCCTCCTTCCAGGTTCTGAGGCACAGTCTAGGGGTCCAGCTACTCAGTAGACATTCTCGGATTTGCAGACTTGATCTCACACTGGTGAGCCTTTTATTATTCGGAAGGCCTAATTATGTCAGACATTATCTTATTTACTATGTTTTTGGTTTACTAGGGGCCTTGTCCCAGTTTCTTTTCAGACAGATATTTATGTTCTTAGTAGAGATTTCACAGACTGATGTCAGATAGTATTATTCAGAAATATTGCAGGACTTGACCATGTTTTCCGTACTCAGTTTCAATTCCGCATTTTATTATGATTATGAATATTGTGCATGATAACCAGACAGAGAATGGGTGTTCCGGGCCTTCATGGTTCGGGATGCTCATCACGGCTAGGGCCTAGGCTCGGGTCGTGACACTTTGGTGGTTAGTAGGAGCAATATCTAGCCTTGGCGGAGTTTTCTTATAATAACAGCTACCGTTCTAGTATTGATATGGCTTCTTTTGAGGCTTTGTATGGTAGGGGTTTCCGCTCTCCAGTTGGATGGATTGAGGTTTTTGAGATTAGACCTCGAGGTATGGACTTACTTCATAAGTATTTCGATAGGGTTTGGATAATTCAAGATAGACTTCGAGCGGCTCAGAGTAGACAGAAGTGCTATATAGATCGTAGAATTTGTGCCTTGAGATTTGGTGTTGGTGATCGTGTTTTTCTTAGAGTTTCACCCATGAAGGGTGTGATGAGGTTTGGTAGGAGGGGAAATCTTAGCCCTAGGTATATTGACTCATTTAAGAGTCTTTGAATTGTTGGTGATATGGCTTATGAGTTGGATTTTCCCCCAGATTTAGCAATTATTCATTCAATTTATCATGTTTCCATGTTTTATCATTATATTTTAGATGAGTCTCATGTCATTCATTGGGAGTCGGTTCAGTTAGATGAGAGGTTGTTTTTTGTCGAGGAGTCGATCTCTATCTTCGCTAGGAATGTTAGATGATTGCGTTCTAGAGTTATTCCAACTGTTGAGGTTCAGTTGAGATATAGACCTATAAATGAGGCTATGTGGGAGGTCGAGTCTGATATGCGTACTTCTTATACCCAGCTCTTTGTTGATTTAGGTATTTCGCTTGCCTTTAGTTCGAGGACGAACTAGATTTTTAGTGGTGGATGATGCAACAATTCAAATTTTGATGAAATATGTGAAATTTGTGTTTTGTGTTATTTGACTATTTTACCCCTCCTCATGGTTGTATTGTGGGTTTTTGAGGTATGAGTAGGATTGGCATGATTCCTGATGTATTTTGGTGCCATTTATGTGATATTGTGGTTTTTGGTGGCTTTGAGAGTCTTACAGTTGAATTCCATCAATAACTATTGATCTATGCATCGAATGGAAAAACAGACAGTGTTAGTAGATTCAGAACATTAATTTTAGGGTAGTAACATGGTTGGTGTGGTTTTATGGCTTTTAGATCTCATTTCGACCCTTGGTTTGAAAAGTTGTGATTTTTTATTTCGGGGATCAACTTTGTGAAAATAATATTTTTTTGAAATCTGATATCGCCATTGAGTTCGGAACATCGAATTTGATCGAATAGCATATTTTGTTTCCATTCAGGGGATTCTGGCTGAATTCTGAGGGGTCAAAGGAGACTTGAACCCTATATATACTCATGTTTTTCTATTTTTTCTCCATTTTTGAGAATTGGAGCTTAGGGTTTCACACTTTTGAGCAATTCTTTCATTTCGAAGCTTGGATAGGTTTCTAAATACCTATTTCAACCACTTTACTCCAATTTTATCATCTATTTCTTGTTTTAACATGAAGTGGAAATTGGAGATTTTGCCTGGAAGGCCCAAACTTGTATTTCTTCTATTTAAACCCTGATTTCAATCTATTTTCACTTGGGTAAGTTTCTAATCTTATTATTATTATTTTTCTATCAATTTCGTCTTCAAAACAACTTCAATTCTTGATTTTTAAAATGGATTACAGAGATTTTACTCGGTAAAGCTTGAAATTGATATTTCTTTGATTCGGACATCATTTTTAACTTGTTTTCGCTTAGGTTTTTAGCTGTAGACTCCTAAAAATATGAGAAATATATTTTTGAAATAAAATTATGGTTTTGCCCTTCTTTTTCAAAAACCTGTTTTGTTGGTCTGTTTTGACCCCAATTTGTAAATAGGCAATATGAGTATCGTTGGCTTTGTTTTGATGCATTGATTTTATATTTTTATATTTTAGTTGATTTTGGGTCTGTTTGTGGGGAGAAAGGTGTTGGATCAAAGGTTTGTGGACTAGTTTTTATCGTTCGAGGTAGGTTATAGCTTAACTTCTTTCAGACTGAGTTGGGTAGTTAATTTTGATACAAAAGCATGTTAAGAGTGTGGGAGCTAATCATGAAAAATAGCTATATTATTGTGTTGTGTCCATGTGGGGGCCTATATGTGATGTTATTTGCTGATTTTGGAACATTAAGTGTTATGTATGATTGTGTGGGGACCTATGTGATTATGATAACCTTATATACATGAAAATAATTGTATCTTGTTTGATGAAAAAGATTATTGTGGTATCAATTGTGTATTATGGTGTATTCATACTCTATTAGCATCTGAATCATATTAGATTTCATGGATGGTTGGAAATATTGAGTGGATATTTGGCTCAGTTAGTTGGTACATTTGTTGGATATGAAAATACTCATTATAGTTGGTTGTGAGCATTACATCCTCAAATCATACTCATTCATGCAATATTGGTACCATCGTGAAAATATTAGAAACGCTGAAAATACTGGCTTTTTTTGACAAAAAATATGACATCTTATAAAAACCCTCCCCGAGGGATGTGTCGGGGGGAGATATGGATATGGATTGTATATGAGTTGACAAACACCCTATGGGTCCTACGTCAGAAAGCTTTAGCTCTGTAGATGTATATGGAGGTTGTGCAACAACCTCGTGCATTACATCATCATCATCATCATCATCATCATTTTCATTGTATTTTCCATATTATGCTTGTGTAGTGATTGTATTTTTTCGTTGACTTGTTACCTTTACATTTGTTCTATCTTCATTAACTTATACTTGATATTCTTGTATATGTTTGTTCTTCTTTGCTCTACTTGTATGTGGCGTAATGTATACTTGTATCCTTTTTTGGTGTTTGTTGCAATATATGTGAGTATTATAGAACTGTTAGTGCCAGCGGTGTGTGCTACAGTTATGGGATATTTTCTGATTGCAAGTGACGTACCCTTAATGTGTATTTTGTATGCTTTATTTTCTACTTTGCTCGGTCAGCCTATGATACGTAATGAGTACAAGTGGACCGTACTCACTCCTACTATGCCCTTTTGATGCAGATCTTTGTTCGAGTGTGCCTAACAATGGTTGATTCGGGTTCCGTCGGGGTTATTAGAGGTAGCGGTTGCATTTCATCCATCTTTAGTTCACTTTTATCTTTCTATATTAGACTATGTCCTTACTAGTATTCAGAGATAGAGTTGTTCCGGTTGTATTTCTTATGTATTTGATTCATGGATTGTATTAGTAGTTCTTACATTATGCCATTGGATTTTGGGGAGTTATAACATTATTGGTTATGTTTCTTTCCATTTTCATTATATGTATGTGGTTCGGCTTCATTCCAGAAGTTTTTTCCCCTTGTATATCAGTTTGGGTGATAGGCTGACTTGTCATGGTTCGCCGCAACAAGTGTCATCATGACCCTTGAATTTTAGGTCGTGACATATATATGACTTTAACACTAGGTTTTACATGTGTTGATAAGGCTAACAAGACATGAAAGCAATTGAAATATTTATATGCCCTTTAACGGGCTTCTAACGAATGAAATATTAAGTTGACTTCTGCACTTAGTTGTTCTGATTTTTCTGAAAGCCACTTGGATTATTCATTTTTCACTAAACATGTTGATGTACATATTGTAGTGGTTCTTGTGTATGTAGATGATCTACTCATTACTGGTGATCTTATTAATTTGATTCAAGAAACTAAGGATTCTTTACAGCTTGCTTTTTAAATCAAAGAGTTTGGTCCTCTTAAATATTTTTTGGCATTGAGTTTGCTACGAGTAGTGAGTGCATACTTATGCACCAAGGAAAATATGCTTTAGAGCTTATTTATGGTTCAGGTTTAGCAGGTGTGAAACCTGTTTTTACATCTCTTGAATTACACCACTCACTTACTTTGACTGAGTTTGATGCTCATATTGGTGGTGATTTTGAAGATTCATTATTGTCTGATCCCACCAGTTATCAAAGGCTTGTCTGTTGTAAATTTCCATGACCAGGCTTGACATTTCTTATTTTGTTTTAAACTTTTGGTCAATATATGCACTCTCTAAATTCATCTCATATGGTTGCTGCTCTTTGAGTGGTAAGGTATCTCAAATCAGCTCGTGGTATTGGGATCTTACTTTCTTCGCAGGCTGGTTCGCTACTTTAGGCCTTTTGTGATACTAACTGAAGGGCCTGTCCCAATAGTAGAAGTTCTATTACTGGTTTTCTAATCAAGTTTTGTGGCTCTCCTATCTCTTAGAAGTTCAAGAAATAATTTACAGTCTTGACACGCCCCGAAACCAGGCCATGCCGTATGGGCACCTCAAGCCCACATGAACCGGTGGTCGCCCCGATAACCCATCACAATAATCACATCAATCACAAGGGTTGGGTAAATCCAGCCCACATAATAAGATAGTGGAAACCATACTAGAAATCGTAACTTAACAATGTCTGACCATTTCTTAAATATCAACACACTAGTCGATCAACCCAAGTCCATAATCATCCACAATACCTCTATAGAAACCGATATTTAGAAATACATATGTTGGGACAAGCCCCCGACAATAGTCAAACCAAGTCAAGATGAGACTAAGTCTAAAGATAGGGGACCAAGAATGAATGTCTTCCAAAATAAGGAAGCTCACCACTCCGAAGTCAATGCACGAACTACTTCGACCACCTAATCACTGTACAGAAAGAGAAGATGATGCTTCGGCTCCTATGTCGCATGAGGACTTAGCGTCTGAAGATGGTTAGCCGTTAGAACGCTAGCATGTAACTCAAGGATAAGGATAAAATAGAATTATTGTTCAAACACAAGTCAATATATCATATTCAATCATATCCACACACTTATCCTTAAAAATAGGTATATCACAAGATAAACAAGAAATCAAGGCTCAACAACATTCTTGAACATTCATTCATTATACATGAAGTGGAGGACTCCGACCTTCCACACTTAGAATCGACAATTCTATTTAGGCATAGGACTTTAACCACAATCACATACCATTAGACAGAGGACTTTAACCATGCTCACACATTCATTATACAAGGACTTTAACCATACACAATTATTCAAACAAGGGACTCTAACCACACACGCATTCCTTTTGAAAGAGGACTCCAACATCATGCACGTTCGTTAGACAAGGGACTCTAACTTCATGCCAAGGGACTCTAACCGCAAGTTGTTTCATTCGGCGAGGTACATTAGCCTCAAGAGATCTCTTTATGCAAGGGACTCTAACCTTGAGTAATTTCATTGGGTAAGGGACTCCAACCTCAAGTCATTTCATCAGGCAAGGGACTTCAACCTCAAGCCAACATAACTATCATTAGTTGACATTAGGACTTTAACCCTTTGTCCATGCATCAACATTCATTCCTTACAAAACTTAAGGACTTTAACCAATAGCTAATTCAACACTATACATGACTCCATGGTCCTTATGGGAGCCTTCATTACTCAACCATTTCAATAGAATATTGCCATCATTCAATCCATCATACAATTCAAGTTATGGTCATCAAGACCCTTACAACTATTCATATTTCATTAACCATCTTATACCGCATTCTCACCACACTTGGTTCAACACACAATTCAAATACATTATTATGTTTAGGGACTTCAACCCCTTATTAGTCAATTAACCCAACATGGTCATAAATTATGCAATACATAGCTCACAATACTTTTAACACACCATTCATCAATCATTCATGCTTATTGATTCATTTCTCTAGTTTAAAACATCACCAACATGTGAATAGACAATTCACTTAGACATTTCTACAAACACCTTATATGCACACCTTTAACAAGTCTATTTTAATGGTAGAAATCGTAAAGATTAGGGTTACTAAAGACCCTCATGTTAAACCACATACAACAAGCACCCACTTATGAAAATCACCATCAATGACATGTATAAACATAAGTCTAATCAAGAATCAACATTATTCATCATTAGGCAACAAAACCATTTTAATTAATTTCAAAATCACCATGTACACTTACTAATCCAAGTGTGAAATACATGGGTGTAAAGTTATTTAACAAGGGGAAGAGTTACATGCCTTAGACAATTTGATTCACCAAGAGTATTGACTTCACTTTGCCTCTTGAAGATCACCCTTGAAACCCTAGCCTCCAATTCTTTAAAGATGAGTTTGAAAGACACTTTTTGGATGCCCGATCCACTCAAAAGTGTGTTTGAGAAGGCACTATACACTTTTATAGTGAAGGTAATTAGGGTTTAAGTCATGGGAAATGAATACAAGGCCCTTAGTTAAAATCTATATAATGAACTCAAGCAGGGGTACGACTCACCATACAAATCGTACCCTAGGGTATGAGTGGTCCCCTAACTCGTACCCTAGGCTTTTCCTAGGTCACCTATACTATTAAGGGTATGATCACACACCCTTGAGTTATATCCAAAGGGTACGACTCAACCTCTGACTCATATACATCGCCCGTAACCAATATAGTCCACTCAAGCATGGACATTCCTTTATAGGATCATGTTGGGTATGACTCATATACTTAGGGTACGATTGAGGAGAGGGTCACTCGTACCTAGGATAGTGAGTAATCCTCACCACACTACCTAGGATATAAGAGGGGGGAAGTAGGATACAACTCATATCCAAGGGGTATGACTTGTGCCCCTAGTCGAACCCACTCCAGTGACATCAAATGGGGAGTTTTTTACAATGGTTCAAAGTCTAAGTGTATCAATTCTCCCCCACTTGGATCATTCGTCCACGAATAATGGGTAGGGCAAGCAATAAACACAATCTAACACATTATCACATATCAAAATAACTTTCAAATAAGTTAGAACAAGCATACAACAATGATATAACACACATCATGTTCATTATTAGTCAATCATTCACGTCGTCGTCTTTGGGACTCAAACCCATTATTTCTCAAGACATTTGTTCAATGCAAAGATTAGGGAATTAAACCCCTACTTATCAACACCTACTCATTTCACAACTTAGGGACTTGAACCCATCAACGTATCAAGGATACTTGCTCAATTTAAGGATTATGGAATCAAACCCTTCGTTTATCAAAGACATTAATCAACTCAGGATACTAGGGACTTAAACCCATCACAACAAGGACACATCTTGTTTCAAAGCATTAGGGACTTGAACCTATGGTCTAACAAGACACAAATCAACTCAACACATTAGGAACTTTAACCCATTGTCTATCAAGGACATAAGTCAAAGCAAGAAGATCAACACATACCTCCATCCCAAGTTTCCAAAATAGGAAACAAATGTGGATACATGGATTTAATGTCCTCTTTTTCTTCCCAAGTAGCTTCCCAGACTTTGGTTCCTCTATAGAACCTATACCGAAGCCACCTCTTTCATTTGCAACCAGTGAACTTGCCGATCCAAGATCCTCACTGGGATCTCCTAATAGGACAAAGAGCCTGAGATATCAATATCTCTCAACTGAACAACCAACGATGGATCACCCATACATTTCCGCAACATAGAGACATAGAAAATTGGGTGAATGGAGTTCATACTAAAAGGCAACTCCAACTCGTAGGCAACATTGCCAACCCTCTTCACAATTAAGTAGGGGCCAATATATCGGGGATTAAGCTTCCCTTTCTTGACAAATCGCACTAATCCCTTCATAGGTGACACCTACAAGAATACATAATCACCAATACTAAACTCTAAGTCCTTATGCCTCACATCTGCATAGGATTTTTGGCGACTTTAAGTGGTTTTCAACCTATCCGAATCACTTTCACCTTCTCTAAGTCTTGGTAAACTAGATCGGGGCCAAGCTACTTATCCTCGCCAACTTTATACCTCCCAATAAGAATCAATATCTCCTACCATACAATGCCTGAAAAGGGGTCATGCCAATACTAGAGTGGTAACTATAATTATAGGTAAACTCAATCAAAGGAAAGTGGTCATACATACTACCACCATAATCAATCAAACAATCCCGCAACATATCCTCTAATGTTTGGATGGTCCTTTCCACTTGCCCATCCATTTGCGAGTAGAAGGCGGTACTAAGGCATACTCTAGTACCCAAACCATTTTGGAACGACTTCTAAAAGTGGGATGAAAATGAAGGACCATGATTTAAGATAATAGAAATTAGAGCATCGTGAAACTTCACGATCTCCGCAAGATACAACTTAGCATAATCTTCCGCCGAGTAATAAGTCCTCACTGGAAAAACGTGAGCGGACTTGGTCATTCTATCAATAATGACCCAAATAGAATCACATTAATTTCGAGATTTAGGGAGACCGATAATGAAATCCATATTAATTGCCTCCCACGTCCATTCGGGCAACATAATTTCTTAGTACAACCCTCCCGGCCTCATGTGCTCAACTTTCTCTTGTTGACACACCAAACACTTGCCCACATAGATAGCCATATCACATTTCATATTTATCCATTTATAAAACTCTCTAAGGTCGTGATACATCTTGGTGGAATCGGGATGTATAGAATACCGAGATTCATGAGCCTCGTCCATGACCCTTTCCCTCAATCCATCGACGTTGGGAACAGATAGTCTACCTTGTATCTCAAGATACCATCACCACCAATCACAAAGTTCAAAACTTTGTGTTGACCCATATTACCCTTGATCTTCATCAAGTTAGGGTCCAAAGTTTGTTTTTTCTTTATCTCAACAACAAGGGATGACTGAGATATCAGATGCACAAATATACCACCATCCTTGGGGTCCGCAAGTTAAACATAGAGATTATCCAAAAAATGAATGTCCTTCACCAATTCCCGCTTATCCTCATCTACATGGGCTAAATTTCTCATGGATAATCTACTAAGAGCATCAACAACTATATTCTCCTTATCGAGATGGTAATGAAGACTCATATCATAGTCTTTCAACGACTCGAGCCACCTTTCTTTCCAGAGATTTAACTCTTTTTGGGTAAACACATATTGGAGACTCTTAGGGTCGGAAAAGATACCGACAGGAACCCCATAAAGATAATGTCGCCAAATTTGTAATGCAAAAACCACGGCTAACAACTCTGGGTCATGAGTAGGGTAGTTCTTCTCATGAACTTTCAATTTCCTAGAAGCTTAGGCCACCACACCACTATGTTGCCTCAAAACGCAACCAAGATCAACACGAGAAGTGTCACAATATACCACAAAACCATCACTACCCTAGGCCAAGGTCAAAATCAGAGCCAAAGTCAACTTATCTTTCAACTTCTCAAAACTACCCTCACACATATCAAACCATAAGAACATGACCTTTTTAGGGGTCAATTTGGTCAATGGTTCATCTATAGTAGAGAAACTCTCTACAAATCTTCTATAGTAACTGGCTAAACACAATAAGCTCTGAATATCGATTTGAGTCATAGGTCTAGGCCACTTCTTAATCGCCGCAACTTTTTGAGGATCTACCATGATCCCTTCTCTAGAGATTACATGACCAAGAAAATCAATGGATTTCAACCAAAACTAACACTTGGAAAACTTAGCATACAAATGATGACCATTCAAAGTTTGCAACAAGTACGGAGATGATCTATATGATCCATCTCACTCTTAGAATAAACTAAGATTTCATCAATGAAGACGATGACAAACATGTCTAAGAACGGACGGAAGACCCTATTTATCAAGTCCATAAATTTCACCGGGGCATTGATCAACCCAAAAGACATGGCAAGAAACTCATAGTGACCATACTGGGTTCTAAAGGCAGTCTTAGCGATATCCATATCCCTAATCTTAAGTTGATGATAACCCAATCTGAGATCAATATTAGAAAAATACTTCGCACCCTGAAGTTGATCAAACAAATCATCAATCCTAGGAAGAGGTTATTTATTCTTTACGGTCACTTTGCTCAACTGACGATAATCAATGCACATACGAAGGGAACCATCCTTCTTACGCACGAACAACATGGGATCACCCCACTGAGAGACACTAGGAAAGATAAAACCTTTTTCTAAGAGGTCTTTTAATTACTCCTTAAGCTCTTTTAGCTCCATCAAATCCATTCTATAAGGAGGGATAGAAATCGAACGAGTGTACAAAAAAGATCAATAGCAAAACCAATTTACCTATCGAGACAAACGTCGGTAATCTTATCGGGAAACTCATTAACCATGGGAATGGATTCTAGAGAAGGATCTTCTGAGTTAGAATCTTTAACGCAAACCAAATGATACAAACAACCCTTTGAAAACAACTTGTGGTCCTTTAGATAACAAATGAAACTTCCCTTAGGCACTAGGGAACCACCTTCCAATACAATGACCGACTTATTAGGAAATTTAAACATGACCCTACGGGTCCGTCAATCTAAGGAAGCATAGAAAGAGTGTAATCAATCCATCCCTATAATGACACCAAAATCAACCATGTCCAACTCTATCAAGTCTATAAGAGTATCTACCACCAACTGATATCACACACCCCTTATAGACCATTCTAATAATCACTAGGTCCCCGACCGAGGCAGAAATAGAAAAAAGAACTGACAGACTCTCGGGACCACAATCAAGATGTACGGATACATATGAGGTCACATAAAAAGAAGTAGACCCTGGATCAAGCAAACAATACACATTATGGGAGAAAACTCTCAACATTCCTATGACAACATTGGGAAATGCCTCAGAATCTTGGCGAGTAGAAACTACATACAAGCAGTTCCGTCCATCGTTGGTGCCAGAAATAGAAAGACAAAAAGACATAGCACCCTTCTGTGCGGGAGTAGATGAAGTAGTAATAGAGGCCCTGTTAGCCAAAGAAGCTTCTAGAGAAGGGCACTCATGCTGCATGTTCCCAATCTGACCACAAATGAAACATCTATTTCTCCCCTTCGCACACTGACCATGATGACTTTGACCATAGAATCTACAAGGAGGGCAGGGTGGAGCTGACTGGGCACTACTAGCCTAGAATTAAGCACCCTATGCCCAGGACCCACTACTAAACTGAGATCAATGTCCACCCAAAAACTTTAGGTAAGAAGAACAAACACTAGTCGAGGAGAAGGAACTTGAACTCCCCCACTTCTTCTATAGACACTTGCCACCATCACCACCACTATGCTCAGAAAGCCTAAATTTATTTCCTTGTCTCTCAGTAAGCTCAGTTTGCTTCGTTTTCTCTTCTTCCACTTGTTGTACATATGAAATCAACCTAGAAATTTCCATGTTTTCAATCAATAAGGCAGCCTTGTTTCAAGGACTAACTCACAAGACAATCTTGAGACAAACTTACACATTCTAGCCCTCATGCTATGAACCATCTCGAGAGTATACCTTGATAACTGATAGAATTTCAAGGCATACTTTTGAACAGACATCCTTTCTTGCTTCAAGTTCACAAAATCTTCCGTTTTTGCCTCCCTAAACTCTTGAGGAAAGAAACGATCTAAGAAAGCTTCAGAGAAATCCTCCCATATGGCGGGACTAGAATCAACTCCTATAGGCAACTTCTACCCCTCATACCATTGGTACGCTACATCTTTTAATTGGTAGGAAGAAAACTCAACGGCCTCAATCTCCGAAGCATGCATGATTTGGAAGATTTTCTCCATTTCATCAACAAAGCCTTGAGGATCTCTCAACCATCATACCAAAGAACATAGGAGGGCTCAATAGCATAAATTGTCCAATTCTTATGGCCTTAGAAGAAACGACAGCTGGAGCACCACGCTTTAAGTGAGGGGCTACTTATTGAGTCAAGAGGTTAATAGAGTGACAAAACTCAGCATTAGTAGCATCCCTATAAGGTGACAGAATAGAAGGGTCACTCTCATAGTTAGGGTTGGTGAGGACAGGCAGAACCCCACAAATATGGTCGTATGTCATAGCCCTAGCCCTGGTCTGAACTCTAGAAATTGGACGAGATTCATCCATAGAGCCCTCCGAAAGGTTTTCCTGAGTCTCAGATCTTTTTGGAGTCATGATCTGAAAGATAGCAAATAGAAATTAGAGGAATCCAAGACCGTAGACTCTATATTTTGTGATTGAAACACAGAAAAGGAAAACATTTCCTAAAATGTCTCATAGCTCCTTTTTTATATGTGTGGCATACTTCACACCCATAAAAGAGACTCTACTCGACACAGTATTATGGACACCCAACTGACCATAAACCTAGGCTTTGATACCAACTTGACACGCACTAAAATTGGGCTATGTCATATGGTCACCACAAGCCCACATGAATCGGAGGTCGCCCTGATAACCGATAATAATCATCACATCAATTACAAGGGTCAGGTGAATCCCGACCACATAATAAGATGAAGAAAACCATACTGGAGGTAATAACTTAATAATGTCTGACCATCATAAATATCAACACACTATCCAATATACCTAAGTCCACAGTCATCCACAATACCTCCATATAAATTGATATTTATAAATATATATGTCGGGACAAGCCCCCGAACAATAGCCACACCAAGTCAAAATGAGACTAAGTCTAAAGATAGGGGACCAAGAATGAATAAAAATAAATGTCTTCCAAAATAAGGAAGCTCACCACTCCGTAGTCAATGCATGAACCTCTTCAACCATCTAATCACATCACAAGAAGAGAAGATGATGCTTCGACCCCTATAATGCTTAGGGACATAGCATCCAGAGACTGTTAGCAGTTAGAACACTAGCATGTAACTCAAGAATAAGGATAAAATAGCATCATTGTTCAATAACAAGTCAATATATCATATTCAATCATATCCACACACTTATCCTTAAAAATAGGTATATCACAAGATAAACAAGAAATCAAGGCTCAACAATATTCTTGAACATTCATTCATTATACATGAAGTGGAGGACTCCGACCTTCCACACTTAGAATCGACAATTCTATTTAGGCATAGGACTTTAACCACAATCACATACCATTAGACAGAGGACTTTAACCATGCTCACACATTCATTATACAAGGACTTTAACCACATGCATAATTATTCAAATAAAGGACTCTAATAATACACACATTTCTCTAGGCAAGGAACTTCAACCTCGTGCCCATTCGTTCGACAAGGGACTCTAACCTTATGCCAAGGGACTCTAACCATAAGTCATTTCATTCAGTGAGGTACATTAACCTCAAGATATCTCTTTATGCAAGGGACTATAACCTCAGGCAATTTCATTGGGCAAGGGACTCTAACCTCAAGCCATTTCATAGGGCAAGGGATTTCAACGTCAAGCCATCACAACTCTCATTAGTTGACATTGGGACTTAACCCTTTTCCCATGCATCAATATTTATTCCATACAACACTTAAGGACTTTAACCATATAGCTAATTAAACATTATACATGACTTCATGGTTCTTATGGGAGCCTTCACTACTCAACTATTTCAAGAGGCCATTGCCTTCATTCAATCCATCATACAATTTAATTTGTGGTCATCAAGATCCTTACAACTATTCATATTTCATTAACCATCTTATACCACATTCTCACCATTCTTGGTTCAATATACAATTCAAATACATTATCATGATTAGGGACTTCAACCCTTTATTAGTTAATTAACCCAACATGGTCATAAATTATACAATACATAGATCAAGATACTTTTAACACACCAATTATCAATCATTCATGATTATTAAGACATTTCTCTATTTCAAAATATCACCAATATATGACTAGATAATTCCCTTAGATATTTCCACAAACACCTTATGTGCATATCCTTAACAAGGCTATTTGCATGGTAGAAAATATAAAGATTAGGGTTACTCAAGACCCTCATGTTAAACCACATACAACAAGCACCCAGTTATGCAAATCATAATCAATGATATGTATAAACATAAGTCTAAGCAAGAATCAACATTATTCATCATTAGGCAACAAAACCCTTTTCATTGATTTCAAAATTGCCAGGTACACTTACTAATCCAAGTGTGAAATACATGGGTTTATAGTTATTTAAAAAGGGGAAGAGTTACATGTCTTAGACAACTTGATTCGCCATGAGTTTGGACTTCTCTTTGCCTCTTGAAGATTGTCGTTGAAACCCTAGCCTCTAATTCTTTAAAAATAAGTTTGAGAGAGAGTTTTTGGATGTTTGTTCCACTCAAAAGTGTGTTTAAGGAGGTATTTTACACTTATATAGTAAAGGGACTTAGGGTTTAAGGCATGGAAAATGACCACAAGGTCCTTAGTTAAAACTTGTAAAATAAACCCATGCAGGGGTACGACTCACCTTACGAACCGTACCCTAAGGTATAAGTGGTACCCTGACTCATACCCTAGGTTACCTACACTATTAAGGGTATTATCACATACCCTTGAGTTATATCCAAAGGGTACTACTCAACCCCTGACTCGTATACACCACCCATACCCAAAATAGTCCACTCAAGCTAGGACTTTCCTCTATACGATCATGTTGGGTACGACTCATATACTTAGGGTATGATTAAGAAGGGGGTCACTCATACCTAGGATAGTGAATAAATCTCACCAAACTTTCTAGGATATGAGAGGAGAGAGAAGATGGATACGACTTGTATCTAAGTGGTATGACTCATACCCCTAGTTGTACCCACCGCAGTGACATCAACTGGGGAGTTTCTTTTAATCCTTCAAATTCTAAGTGTTTCAAGTCTCTAGAACCTCTGTTGAGGCAGAGTGCAAAAGTCTTACTTCAACAGTTGTTGAGTTAGTGCGGTTGGTTGGCTTATTCAAGAAACTTGGTGTCATCATTGCACTGCCTATTCTAATTCACTGTGTCAATAAGTCTTCTATATAGATTTCTGCCAGTCCTATATTTCATGAGTGGGAAAATACATTGGTATTGACCATCACTTCATTAGAGAAAAGATACAACTTGATCTGATCCAGACGGTGTATCTTGATCATGATCAGTAGCATGCGGACTTGCTTACTTAGGATCTTGGTTGTGTTTAGCATCAGTTACTAGTGTCTAAGATAGGCATGAAATACATCTTCATTGATGCTAGCTTGAGGGAAAAAAGTATTATACAAGTGCACTAAGGTGCCTTGATTAAATAAAGTATACATAGCTAAGTTTATTTAGCAGTTAGTTGTTGATGTTAGAGGAGTTAGCTAGGAATCTTACAACTATCAATTAGTTGGCATAACTATCACTAGTGAGTCGGTTAGTTCAGCAGTATATATAGATGTATAGGTGATCAAATGTCTGGTAACTGATTCATTTTTCTGATTAGAATGAAAATATTTTAGTTACTTCTCTTTCCTCCTCTTACTTACTTCTTCCAGTTCATCATAAAATCAGAGTTTCATGTATTTTCTTTCATAATTGTGTGAAATTAATTAGTTGTCACAACTATCACTAGTGAATTAGTTAGTTGAATGGTATATATAGATGTATGGGTGATCAAATATCTGGTAACTGATTCATTTTTCTAATTGGAATGAAAATATCTTAGCTACTTCTAGTTTCTCCTCTTTCATAAAATTTGACTTTCACGTATTTTCTTCCATAATTGTGAGAAATTTATCAAATTTCCTAGCCACCGATGACAATTCCTTCACACTGATATTCAAAGAATGGATCTGAACAATTTCTTAATCAATAATGACACTTTCTTTTGGAGATGCTATATGTTTTCATTTTTTAAAAAACATTATTTAGTTAATATCAAACTTTTCATAAGGTAAGTCAGAAAGAGGATTATTTATGAAATTATGATATACTAGATTAACCGCACAAGTCTCGCACATGTAATGTTTGATCATTTAAAATTAAAAAAATTTATCTATTGCGAAGTTTTTTAATAAAGTGTAAAAGTTTAAATCACTTTTTAAAGATTTTTCATACTTTAATATAGTAATGTAAACATAAACATATGTTTTAGTGTAAGCATTTACCAACAGAAGTTCTAAGTGGTTGATGGATCATCACTTTTGCGTTTGTCATTCAGTAGCTCTTTCCTTTGCTGCCAGAGTCTAAGAGAGACACATCAATTTGAACCATATTTGTTGTACAGTTATTTGTTTTTTATATTTAAAATCTGTTATTTGTTTTTATATTTAAAATCTTTGCTTTTTTTTAAAGTCAATGTAGGGTAAAAAATTTTCTATATTTAAAATCTTTCCTAGTTTTAAAGATAAATCTTTACAAAATCATAGATTACATTCTTATTCCATACTTAAAACATTTATAAATTTGGCACTTCTTACATTTTTCTTATTCTAACGCTTTTATATTTATTTCTAGATTTGTCAAATCTTCTTAGAATCTAATTTAGATGATTTAGAATGACTAAACTAATGAAAAAAATATTAGTTGTCAGTAATTCTGATAACTTCTAATAAGGAAAGGTTTTATCATAGGATATTTAATTAATTTT
Organism: Capsicum pubescens; assembly: GCA_030864215.1. Taxonomy (NCBI): domain Eukaryota; kingdom Viridiplantae; phylum Streptophyta; class Magnoliopsida; order Solanales; family Solanaceae; genus Capsicum; species Capsicum pubescens. The sequence goes on from CM061542.1 coordinate 110,812,175, forward strand.
TCAAATCTTCTTAAAATCAAATTTAGTTGATTTAGAATTCTTAAATTGATGAAAAAGTATTAATTATCATTAATTCTGATGACTTCTAATAAGAAAAGGTTTTATCAAAAATATATTTAATTAATTTTTAACTCTTAAATATTAAGAAAAAATAGTGAAAATGATTTTGTCTAAAGCAAAAACTTTTAATGAAGAACAAAAATTTCAAATGACATTTCTAAGACCCTTCGCGCTTTTAATATATTATAGATAGATTAACTTTTTGAAGAAAGAATCTGAATGTTTCTTTCACATTGGTATTCAAGAAGACAATCTGGACTAATTTTAGTCAACAAGAACATTTTCTTCACTCTAATAATAAAAAATAAATTTGGATAATTTTTAATTAACATAGAAAGTTGGGCAATTTAGTTAAAAGTGATAAAAAAGTTTGAAAATGAGGTGTAGGTGACTCAAGTTTTAATAATTGAGTGGAGGTGACAATTACTTTATAATGGATTAAGAAAGTAACGGAAGTTTGAGAATAGCCCATAAGTTTTTTTAATTTACACTTTGATCCAAATGTAAAACCTAATATAACTAGAAACTGAGGGAAAAAATGTGTGTTTCTCTCTCTTCTCAGTCGTTCTTGTTTTCTCCCTTTTTGTTGTTCATTATTGTTGCTACTTTATGCATCATCTTCTGCTTCGTTATCATCATCTTCTACTTCATTATCATCATCATCTTCTTTTTGTCGACCATTATTGTTGTTTTTACTACTACTGCTGCTACTTGACAAATTTTTTAGATCAAATTTTATTTCGTACATCACTTTGGCATTATGTCATAGGTGATTTTGATAAGTAAAATTATGATTTTTAGTTGAATTTGTCATTTGGGTAAATTCTATTGTGTTGTTTTTCAACAATAGATAGTATGCAAACATGAATGCAACATAAGATCCATCAGTTTAAACAGATCACTCATCTGTTACGATAGATGAGCCATTTGTTGCAATGGAAGACTCATATATTGGATTCATGTTTATGGTCCTATAGTGTCGTAACATGAATAGAACAGATGTGTCATCTATTGCGATAGATGATTCCTCTGTTACAATAGATTATTCGTCTATTGCAACAGAGTATTTAAATATTGCAACAGATTATTCACCTATTGTAACAGAATCTAAACTCGATTCCAACAGATGCGTCATCTGTTACAATAGGTAATTCATCTGTCGCAATAGGTTAGTTACCTATTGCAACATATCACTCATATGTTGGAATTAGCTTCAAAGGTTCTTTAGAACTGTAATATCTATCCCAACAGGTGCTTCATCTATTACAATAGATATATCATCTGTTGCAGCATATGATTCACCTGTTACAATAGATGACTCGTCTATTAGAATAAGCTTTAGGAGTGTAACATGAATCCCAATAGGTGAGTAATCCGTTACAACTGATCACTGACCTATTGCAATATATTTTTCGTATGTTGCAACAGATTACACATCTGTTTGGTTTCATGTTACAGCACTATGAAATCACTATTACTTTTATTATAATATCATTATTAACTTTTTTTAACAAATGACTTTATTTAGGTACCACTAGTGAAGGGATCAATAACAATAGGGGTGGATTGTCATGGGTAATGGATCGAGAAGAACAATCGATATGTATGGCACTGAAAGAAGGGTGAAATACTAGAGATGATAGATATGACAGTCCAGAGTGATATTTTGTATAATGATTTTGTAAACATAATCATCAATTATTGTGGACTGAATTGTCAACCAAGAGAATAATTCATCAGCTACATGCACAACTCCTTTGAAAATCAGAGAGTACTACCTTTCAAGATAACCAATCAAGTTCGGTTGCGTGCTTATCTTAGTGATTTAGCTAGGTCGGTGTTAAGGGTCTACGTGGTTGAAAAGATGAGAGAGAATAAGAATTAGAATGTATAAGAAGAACAGCAAAAAGACATCTTTGATGATAACTTGGATGATTTGGCCATGAATATTCCAGATAATGATCAAACAACTACGCTCGTTGTTACGAGCAATACGACGCCCGTTGCTGCGAGCAATACAGTGGACAGTTCTTATCAATCGACATAGTCTACAATCGTCAAGACGATGAGATAGACTTTTAAAAGGGAATGTCATTCAAGGATAAGAAAGAACTTTCTACTTCTTTGTTTATTTCTTGCTTGAAAAAAATTCAGAGCAAAGAAGGTGATTAATTTGAGAAAAATCATTTTCTATAGATGTGCTAATCCAAACTACAAGTGGTAGTTGAGGGCTTTGAAGTAGATTCATCATTCATGTTTATGAAAAATATCACACATGTGTTTCAAAGCACATTACGGGCCAAAATCCTCATGCCACGGTAGAGGTCCTCGGTCAATATTTCAAGAATAGATTCCCCAATGACAAAGGCCCTTCTACAAAGGATATAGAATACCAACTACTTATGGAATTGGGTGTCATGGTCAGTTATTATAAGATATATATGGCCATAGGTATTTCCAAGGACTTATTTAGGGGGACACACGAGCACGGGTATGCAGTCCTCGATGCCTACCGTTACATGCTTGAGTCCATAAATCCCGACTGTAAGACAGTGTTGCATGTTGATGAAAATGGAAGGTTCAAGTACTTTTTTGTATCCTATGGTGCTTGGATTCAAGGTTTTCAACATTTGATAAAAGTCATAGACATCGACGGGACCTTCTTAATGAGAAAAGTATAATGGAGTTCTGCTAGCGGCGGTGGCGTAGGATGTAGAGAGGCACATCTTTCCCGTTGCTTTTTGTGTAGCGTACAAGGAATATGATTCCTTGTATGGATATTTTTTTAACCAATGCAAACCTGTGTCGAAGAAACCAAAGAGTTGTGCTTTATTTTGGATAGGCATCCAAGTATCCCAAAGATGGGTTCAATTTTCTACACTTCAACTCACTTTGGTTGTTGCATGAGGTATCTAGGAGATAATATTCGAAACAACTTTCACAAAAAAAGGGTCATGACTCTTTTTTATAGAGAAGCTAAAGCATATAATAGATATGAGTTTTTAAAACATTTCAATCAAATAATGGATATGCATCCTAAGGCAACCGAACATCTCGTACGTGTGGGTTTCAAGCGATAAAGGCATTTTGTCTGGTAAATAGGTACATTCTTATGAATCTAATGTCTTGTTTAAGTTAAAAGTTTAGTACGATGTCGTACTAATTAATTCTTTTATATTATTGTAATATTATGACATCAAACACAGTTGAATTAGTAAATTCATTGTTTGGCATTGAAAGAGAATTTCCCATCACAGGGCTATTTGATGAAATAAACAAGAAGTATGGAAAATTATTTCATGAAAGGCGTGTGCATTTCGAGAATGCAGAAACCAAATTTGTTCTAGAAGCAGAAAAAAATATCAATGAATGTTAGTCTGGGGAATAGGTTATTTTCTCATCAAATAGCAGATTACAAGTTCAGTATCGATAGTCATGTTGATGTTGCAATGGTCAATATTCAAACAAGATCTTGTATATGCTGAGTTTTGACTTGGACAAAATACCTTGTCCAATTGCTATGGCAGCGCTTCGAGCTCAATATGGTAAACAATATGGAACTAAAATTTATGAGTACTCCTCTCTATATTAATAAGTGGAGAAATATATAATGACATATAGTGAGAATATTAATTTGGTGCCTCTCAAAAAATCTTGGGTTATTCCTGTAGAACTTTTGGGGAGATTAATACCTCACCATATATTTACCCAAGCACTATTAAACCGGTAAGAAGGCAATATAAGAGGAGGCGTGGAGTCAGAGAATCATTTCCATCAACAAAAAACAAGTTCTCTATATGTAAGAACACTTGCCACAAAAGAACTACATGCCCGGATCGTAATCCACCATGATCATTGTAATAGTAAAAACTTGTGTTGTTGTTTGTTATGGCCTTTTATATATTTAACTCATTGTTATGAACATAAATGTTATCATTTATTATATAACATATCTTTTTTAATAACTTGAGCATCAATAAAAAAAGGCAAAACAGGAACTAAATACAACTGACCACAAAATTATTTTCAACAGATTACCCATCTGTTGCAACAGATGGACATTTACTGAAAGAACACAATATAGTTCATCAAACTGGAATGTGTTCTTACAACAGATGAAAAATCAGTTTAAACAGATGGATAATCTACTGATACAAACCCAAATGATGACCAACTTATTTCAACAGATTGTCCATATGTTGAAAGAACTCAAAACTCTTATTATTGCTACTGGATTCAAAGTTGCTCATTGCGTCCAACCGTCGATATGTTTGTTGAGAAGTTGAAATAGATAGAATAGAAATTAAATAAGAATTAAAAAGTCATAGTTGATCAAAAATAAAGTTTTCATTAAACAAAAATAAAATACATTAGGTATATATCCGATATAGAAAAAATAAAATACATACGCTAAAAGAAAAAAATATCACCTAATTATTATTATCATTATTATTATTATTGTTAGTCGGCCAATCGTTAATCGGCAGTAGCGGGGTCCTTCTCAGCCTGCGCATCTCTCCGAATATCCTTGCTCTCACGGCGACCAACTCCCACTGCAAGTCATTAGCCCACCTCTGAAGTTCCTATACGGTGTCGCTCAGAATAGCGATGTTCCAAATAGGATCAGACATATCTTGAACACTCATGAATTGACAAAAAATATAAACACAATAGTAAAGAAAAGAGTCTGAATTGTAATACTGGTAGATTTATACACAAAAAAAAACTTACCTCAGCGGGAAAGGAATATGCTCTTTGAAGAGAAGTGATTGAAGATGTAAAATAAAAAGACAAAATGCAAGAAATAAATAAAGTGGAGTAGAATGAAGATTAGGGAGGGACCTATTTATAGAGGACTGAATCTGAATGTGTTAGGAAAAAAGGCATGATTGTTCAGCTCCATTTATTAATTACATTCAAACTTCTCACCTTTTCAAAACTTTTTTTCTCTTAATAATAAGTATTATTATTGAGCTATTACAGCAGATAATCTATCTATCGCAACAAATTTACCATCTGCTACAACAAATGGTCTATATGTTCAACATATGGATTATCTGTTGCAACAGATGGACCATCTATTGGAGGAGATGTTTTGGTTTCTTCTAACAGCTAATTCATCAGTTGAATAGATGGGTAATTTGATTCATCGGCTGTTTTGAATATGTTAGACAAAAAGTCACGACTATTCACCTTTTTTTTAATTATCATCACATACTTAATTAATCTAAATTAGTGACTATTTTATAATATAAAATGAAAAATAGATTTAAAAATAAAAAAAGGTGAAAAGTCACGACTTGTAGCACTTGTTTTTTCTTGACGGGCATGTAGTTCTCTGACATTGAAGATGGTTACCCTTTGAGACTCCGTAGTCTTGTACACCACTTAATTATGAGAAGTGAAGAATAAACATTGTCTGATATTGATGGGGTAGGAAGATAAGGTGAGTGCAGATGGACAGATCCACTTTCACGTGTGGGAGTTATATATTATTAATCAGGCTATCGTGACAGACTACATAAAGTACAATGATTTTGTGAATGAAGTTTTTTATCGATTAGACAATGATCCTTCAAATAAGATCTTGTATTTTACAGTTTAGTTTGATAGGTGCGAACTGATAAGGCCGAAGGGTTCCAAGAAGGTAGTGTCAATACACTGTTATAATTTAATTACGGTTTTTCTCGTGTTTATACATCAAGTTCCAAGAAGGGATCAATATTTTATGGCATTCTAGACATTCAATAGTGATTGGACCGATTTTAGTGGTGCAATGGACTTTGAAATGGCCTTCAAAGACTTCTACTTTAGCAAATAAGAATGGAAAACCAATAGAAATTCTCCTAGTCCAAATTTATATGGATGGGTTGCTCGAGGAGACTATTATATAGTAGAAGTTGCTTGAGATAATACCTATGTGGGAAAGGGGAGGTGGAGAAGACCATATATCATCTCAAACCTTGTTTAAGAGGAAATACAGGGAAGCAAGCAAGTAACTTGTAGCCAATCTGGCCAATAAAATTGACTTGAAAGATAAAAAAAAACAGAATGAGCTGCGAATGTGAAAGTGTATCCAAATATTAAAATTCATTAGTCGTTCTTGAAAAGAAAAATGCTAAAAAGGACTTGAGTTGGACACTTTGCTCGGGAATACGACTATCTAAAGTGGCCTGAATGAAGACCCACAAAACACATGATCAGAACTCTAATGAAGCAACTTGTCCATCACAAAGGACTGATAAGATTTTCAGTCAAGAATGAAACCTAAACCAACAACTCCTGAAGTAAAAATAAGGGAAGCTAAGGAATCAATTGTTGAAGTATAACTTGCCTCCCATGCCTTCTGTTTGTGGTTCTAATCAATTCAATGGCAGTTAAAGCAAGAAGGTCTAAAGTTAGGCAGAAATCACATGCCTTATTGTTTCCACTGTCTTTAACCTGACCAGAATCATAAGTAGAAGGCCTGAGATGCAAGTTTAACTTCAGAAATTACCACCTTGGCTTGATCCCTTATATTTACTTCAGGAGTTGTTGGTTCAGGTTACATTCCTAACCGAAAATCTAACCACCATCGGTGCTAGCAAAGCTGCAAACTTATAGTTTTGATCCTGTGCTTTGTGGGTTATCACTCAGGCAACGGTATCTAGTCGTAATTCTTTTTAAAATAGACTGGTGGATTTCCATTTTTGGATACACTTTCACAATTATAACTCATTCAATTTTTTCATTTTTCATGTTAATTTCATCATCCAGATTTGCTAAACTTTCCTTCCTACCCCATGTTTCCTATTAAACAAGGTCTGAGTTGATATATTGTCTTCCCAACCTCCCCTTTCCCACACAAGTATTCTCCCAAGCACTTTTTGTTGTATAATAGTCTTCTCAAGCAACCCATCCATATAAATTTGGACCAGAGGAATTTCTATTGGTTTTTATTTCTTATTTACAGTAGTACGAGGCTTCGGAGGCCTTTCGAAAGTCCATTGACCCCCTAAAATCAGTCAAATCACTATTGAATATTTACACTGCCACCAACAACTTAAACCCTTCTCTAAACTTGACACGTAAACATTAGCAAAATCTTCATTAAACCGTAACAGGGTATCGACACCACCTACTTGGTCTCCCTGCCTTATCATTTCGAACCTAAAAATCTTAACTGCAAAATGCAATATCTTGTTTGAATGATTAATGCCTAATATTTAAAGAACCAACATTCACAAAATCAATGTACTATATGTGTGTTTTCACGATAGGTTGATCAGTAATACATACCTCCCACAGATAACGTGGTTCCATCTGCAAGCAGCTTATTCCTCTGAACCCATCTTTACTCTAGCCTTTAATGCTAGTCGGGCAAAAGTTGATCCACTTTCACTTTCTTTTATCTGAAAATAAGAGAAAAATATTTTATGTCAAACAAGAAAAGAACAAAAAGAACATTACAATTGATGTCTGCATAATTTTAAAAAAGGGTAACAAAAAATTGAATGAATACAACACATTACAATAAGAGTTCCAACATATAACCCATCTGTTGCAACAAATTCCCCATATGTTCAACAGATGAGCCATCTATTACAACATGCGATACATCTGTAGTAACAGATAGCTGACATGCTGCAATAGATGGATCATCTATTGGAAAAAATCAAACCAGCCGTTCTACTAGTTTGATTTCTTCCAATAGTTGCACCGTCTGTTACAATAGCTAATTCATCAGTTACAACAGTTGGGAAATCTGTTGCAACATCAACAACAACATCAACAACAAAGAAACACCATATGTTCCAACACCATCAACAACAAAAGCACCGCATGTTCCAACAATACCAACACCACCAACAATAGCACCACCAACAAACAAACAAACAAAAGACATAAAATATAATACTGACAACAAGGCTTCTTAAGTTCTCCCAACAGATGACTTTTCTCGCATATTTTAATAAAAATAATGGTTCGTTCATTCGAGACTTAAAAGTCACTTTTTCTTTAATTTTCCCAAGTAAATAGAATACTGTTAATGGTTAAATAAATAAAAACAACAGATGTAAATATCTAATTTAAATAATATACAAAGAAAAAGATGAGAAGGAAAGAGCAATAGTGAACCATACCTGCAATGTCAAAAAAGTAAAGGGATCAAAACTCCCATTTCAGTCGAGAAAAGATATAGATCTATTGAGATCTGAAAAGATCCTCATGCAAAAGATGAGAGAAAAGAGAGAGAAAAGGAGACGGTTGTGATTACCCTAAAGAGGAGAGAAAGAAAATTTTGATTCTAAAAGAAAGAAGAAGATGAATTAATTTATGGCTGAAGGAGAGAGAATTCTAGAGATGAGTTTTAAATATTTATTAATATATTTTAGGGGGGACGAGGAGGCGGTGTCATTGAAAAGACAAGATAAGAATACTCAAGGAGGAGATTTTTGAGCTATTCAAGTAGTAATATTTTTTACCGACTTAGTATTTTATCTTTCTTATCTCGAACAGGAAAATGCTTTAAAATTTAAAAAAAAAAACATCTTAAATTATATAAGTCCTCTATTGCAATAGATGTCAATTTCTGTTTAAAAATCTCCAAAAGCTCAGTCATTTGTCGCAATAGATGGCAACATCTATTTGATAATTTTGAACATATATGTAATCTGTAGCAACAGATTCACTTATCTGTTTGATAAATTCCAATATATAAGTCATATGTTGAAAAAGGTTGAACATTTATTTTAATACAATTTTATTTGAGTTCATATGTACAACTACAACTTCAATTGATTTAGCTACAACTAGGGATGAGTTCATAGGGTCAACTATATTGCATGATATTGGTATTGCGTTTTTCCTAACCTGAGTCATCAATCGACCAATCTAAGTTGAAACAATTCATATTACCTTATTATTTGAAATACCTAAATTGATTTATCTACAACTAGGGATGAGTTCATATGGTTAACTATAATGTATGTTATTGGTATTGTATTTTTTCTGACCTGAGTCTTCAATCGACCAATATGAGTTGAAATGATTCATATCACCTTTTTATTTGAAATACCTAAATTGGTTTAGCTATAACTAGGGATGAGTTCATAGGGTCAACTATACTGCATGATATTGGTATTACGTTTCTCCTTACCTGAGTTGTCAATTGACTAATCTGAGTTGAAACGATTCATATTACCTTGTTATTTAAAATACCTAAATTGGTTTAGCTACAACTAGGGATGATTTCATAGGGTCAACTATATTACATGATGTTGGTATTGAGTTTCTCCTAACCTGAGTCATCAATCGACCAATCTGAGTTGAAACGGTTCATATTACCTTCTTATTTGAAATACCTAATTCTATTTAGCTAAAACTAGGGATGATTTCGTAGGGTCAATTATATTGCATGATGTTAGTAATGTATTCCTCCTGACCTGAGACGTTAATCGACCAATCTGAGTTGAAAGATTCATATTACCTTGTTATTTGAAAGACCTAAATTGGTTTAGCTATAACTAGGGATGAGTTCATAGGGTTACCTATATTGCATGATATTGGTATTGCATTCCTCCTGACCTAATTCATCAATCGACCAATCTGAGTTAAAATAATTTATATTACCTTATTATTTAAAATACCAAAATTGGTTTAGAGCCAACTAGGGACGAGTTCATAGGATCAACTATATTGCATGATATTGGTATTGTGTTCCTCCTGACCTGAGTCGTCAATCGACCAATCTGAGTTAAACCAATTCATATTATATTATTATTTTAAATACCTAAATTAGTTTAGCTACAACTAGGGATGAGTTCATAGGATCAACTATATTACATGATATTGGTATTGCATTTCTCCTGACTTGAGTCGTCAATTAACTAATCTGAGTTGAGACGATTCCTATTACCTTGTTATTTGAAATACCTAAAAAAATTTAGCTACAACTAGGGATAAGTTCATAGGGTCAATTATATTGCAGATGTTGGTATTGCGTTCCTCTTGACCAAAGTCGTAAATCGACCAATCTTAGTTAAAATGATTCATATTACCTTGTTATTTGAAATACCTAAATTTGTTTAGCTACAACTAGGGATAAGTTCATAGGGTCAACTATATTACATGATATTGGTATTGCGTTCCTCCTGACCTGAGTCATTAATCGACCAATCCAAGTTAAAATGATTCATATTACCTTTTTATTTGAAATACCTAAATTGGTTTAGCTATGACTAGGTATGAGTTCATAGGGTTAACTATATTGCATGATATTGGTATTGCGTTTCTCCTAACCTAATTCGTCAATTAACCAATCTGAGTTAAACCGATTCATATTACCTTATTATTTGAAATACCTATATTGGTGTAGCTACAACTAGGGATGAGTTCACAGGGTCAATTATATTGTATGATATTGGTATTGTGTTCCTCCTGACCTAAGTCATCAATCGACCAATCTGAGTTGAAACGGTTCATATTACCTTATTATTTGAAATACCTAAATTGGTTTAGCTACAACTAGGGATGAGCAAATTATTTGGACCAAATTAACATTTTCAAAACTTGTCATTCTTTTCCAAAATACAAATCAACCCATACAAATAATCCATTTGCGGAAAAAATATTGTATTATTTCAAATCTCAAGTTTTCACTTTTTTCTCTCTTTCAACAATACAAACAACTACTCAACATATTCCTCAACCCTTCAAGATAGATTAATTTTCTTCCCATTTCTAACCACATAGTTGTTATTTTCAATTTTATTCTCGCTTGTATCCATTATTTTCTCTGACTTCACGGGTAACAGAGTTCAGGAAGAGTTCTATATTTGTTCTTTTTAAAAAAAAAATTAGGTCTTTTTAGTTAATAATGAAAAAGAAGATTTTAGTTGTATCTTCTTCAAGACTAGGCTAACAATTTTGAGTTTTAATGCTAAAATTATAGAAAAAACCCAATAAAACCCTAATTTTTTTATCACAGTGTTTTATTAACTATCGTGGTATTATTCAATAATGTTTATGGTGGTGTTGGTGGCTTTTAGTGGTGGTGGTCATCATCATCTTGTGGCATTGGTGGTGTTGGCATTTGTATTGCTGGAATTAGAGTTGGTTTTGGTGGTGGTGGTGGTATTAGTGGTTTGGTGGTGGTAGTGGTGGCATTGGTAGTGGTGTTGGTAGCTAGAGTACAGATGGATTCGGATGAGCTTCCTGAACAATCTCAGTCAGGAAAAACTAAATCTGAGAAAAGATATGAAAATGATATTGAGGAAGGTAGAGAAGAGTCTGTAGAGGGTGATGAGAAAAATAAAAGTGAGGAGGAAGAAGAAGAAGGTAAACAAGAAAGAGAGGAAGAAGAAAGTGAGAAAGAGGATGATGATCAACATGATGATAATACATCACCAATGAGGCGTGAACTAAGATCGAAATCCCAGCATTTGCCTATCAAAACTATTAGTATTGACAAGTTTCAAGTTGCAATGCTGATAGACAATTATCCCTGGGGATATGACAGCACAAGTTGACTGTCAAAACTATAAATTTATATTGAATAATTATTATGACTTTTTTTGCTTGCTTCCTATTTACATTTTTTAGGCTTGGGAATTTGAAGTTATTTCTCCCCTCCGAAAGCAGGTCAAGGATTATCCGGATGAGGTTTCTCATCCAAGGATCCTTAGGTGGTTGGCTTCAAAAAGCAACACAAGAAATAAGGATGTTCCATCTTTCAAGTAAAATAATTTGACTCAGAGAAAGATATTAAAACAGATGTGCCATCTGTTGTGAAAATGGATCATCTATTGTAACAGATTACCTTAATACCCCGTACTAATCCAATCTTGTTTCGGCTCTTAGTTGGATACTTAAGGGCTTTAAGTCTTAAAATTCTCACTTAGTGTTAAGGACTTAGCCATTTTTAAGACCTTCTAACTTCAAGGAATTTTAAATTGACCTTCCATGCTCCGAGACGATGGTTTTTGAGTTAATTCATGTTCAGAGGTGTAAGAAACATGTCTCGGGTAAGTTTTGGATTTTTCGAACAAGGATTGGAGCCCATTGGATTTCCCAAAATAGTAGCCCACCGCGATTCCACCACGTCGTGGTGGCTGTAGCGATGGCTTCCTTGGCATATCGAAGTGGAGTGCAAAACATCAATTGTCATTTCCCAGCGACTCGCCGTGATTGCATCATATCGCGGTGAGTACAGCGATGAGGGAATCACTGCATCGCGGTGGAGACTGAAACAACATTTTAGTTATGAATTTTAATTGCCAGGGGCAATTTACTCTTTTTCTACACCTCCAATTCATAAAAACAAAAGATTTAACCCTATTCTAAGCATATTTCACCCATTCCTCACCAAATTTCTGTCTAAGAAAACCCTAGATCTTCAACTTTAACTCCAAGAAATCCTATATTTCATGGTTCCTTTTTTAAGATAACCAAGATTCAAGTTTTAGGGTTTAAGAACTTCAAGAAGAAGCTTCAGAAACATCATTAGAAATTCAAAGTTCAAGCTTCTACATTTAATTAATCAAATAAGGTATGTGGGGTTATGAACAACGATACTCCTTTCATTCTTGTGCCCAAAAATAGTTTTAAAAGTTGAGTTTACATGAATTTACATGATTTTCAGTCTAGGGTTCATACCCAATTATCATTATTTGAAGTTTATGAAGTTACAAGTGATTTAAATATTAAATTGCATGTCTATTTTCACATCTTTATGCATGTGATATGATTTAATAGATTTCCAATTAAGTTTTAAGCATGATACTGTGATTCTTGATTTTAGTATTTTGATATTGTTGAAGTATTTCAAGAAGTATATTGAGCATGACGTTTTGCTATGAATTTGCGTGAGTTTAAAGCATGGGTTTTAAGCCCTAAGCTTAATTATTTATGTTTTCAAGAAGATTTTTCTTTTAAGAACCCTATGACTAACTTATATTCAGATTTTGAGAAAGATTTGGTCTTTTGATCCTCAACTTAGATAAGGAATCCATATTATAGTTTTTATTACAGTTTACAGACAACATATTAGTTTTGATTACAGTTTAAAACTGATAGATGCATAATTGGTTTTCATTATAAACCCTTATGCTAGTCTTAAAAGTTAATTTCCTACAGATTGAGCATACAGATTGGTTTTCGAGTTGGGTATGTGTCCTAGTTCACATACCCCAGAACTATGAGCCAATATAGGTATAGATTCAGATTATTCCCATTAATATGGATGACAGATACAGATTGTGATCACTTAGCTCAAGTTATGCTCATTTCCAAGAGTATGACACCTCTTCTCAACGTAATGTTTTCCCCTTAGGGGAACTAGACGTTGGACATCATGATAGCTCACATGGTGTATGTCGGTTAGAAGAAACTCCCTAAAACCTAAGTCCTAAAATAGAATAACAGAATAGCTTTTAGAAACTAAGTGTAAAGGCTCATGATTTTATTCAAATATTATTTTACATATGTCATTAGCTATGAGATTTCATCTTTTAATTTACAGATACAAAGGTGAGTCCTTTTACACTTAGCCTGCATGATTTAAAAATAGACTTAACTTCAGTTCTACTTATTCCACTAGCAAAAAGAGTAAAAGTACAGCTTTTAGAACTAAGTGTTATGACTCGAAAGATTTATACAGTATGTTTTATCATTCATGATTTTCAGATTTCAGTTATTCCAGCCAATGTGAGTCATTTATACTTAGCATGCATCTTTTTACAAGCTTATATAAACATTGAGATATTGTTTTACTTATGCATTCACTCCCACATGCTCAGTACATTCCAAAAGTACCAATCCACATATACGTTTATGTGCTACATTGTTTAATAATATAAGTACCAGCTCAGTTGTAGTCCATATATCATGATTAGACAGTTACAGATTTCAGCCAGCAGATGATGAGTCCTCCTACTTCGGGGACTTCAGTTAGATGTTATTTATGTACTTTACTTTCTTACTCATAGTATTGATTAGTGGTAGTTAGATTTGCATCCTAGCTATCTATAGTCAGTATAGTAGAGGCTTCATAGATATTAGTCAGAGTCAGTCATGTAGTTTCAGTTCCTCTTTACAGCTCTATCAGAATGTAAAATTGTATCAATGTTGTATTTTTCCCAGATTTCATCATGATTATGTGTTTGCACAGTAAACTCAGTTATTTTATACATATTTAAATCAGTTGCTTAACAGTATGCCATCTCATGGGTTATCTTAGGATCACTTATGGTCCTACACACTATGTGACATCCAGAGGGTAGTCTCAGGGTGTTACAAACTTGGTATCAAAGCACAGAGTTCAAGTGTCCTAGGGTGTCTGTTAAGTCGTGTCTAGTAGAGTCTTGCAGAGTGGTACAGATACGTCTGTACTTTTCTTCGAGAGGCTACAGGGCATTTAAGAAATGTTTCCCTTCGGTTATCTGTAACTCAATAACTCTCCATTCATAACCTTTCGAGAAACCCTGAGAACTAGATTTTAATTCCTCTCAAGATGATGCTCTTAGATTTACTATTAGTAACTTCAGAAGTCACACAAAGGGGCTTGAGAAGAGCTCGCTAGTGTGTTATAAGTTTCTTAAGTTGAAAGTTTATATCCTCATCCATAGGAGTTGTGTAGTTAAGAAAAAATATGTTATGAATTCAGATTCCTCATTAACCCCTTTTATTTGGATAGTGCTCATGAGAGGAGATAGTATGAACCCAGAGTATTAAATAGAGTTTGCATTTGAGGGATGCTATGACCTTGAGTGTTAAGATTCATAAGTGGTAGAACCTTCTTATAGTTGGAAGTGTGGGTTTAGAAGTACAGTGACAAGAAAGTGGGAATGACAATTGATAGAAAGTATAGAGATAAACTTATGCATGCTATAGATTTTACATTATGGTGATATGTCCTTGTGCGTTAGTTTAGTGGAAGGTAGAGAAGGAGTTATTAGTTAAGGTGAATTATTGTTTGCTTGGAGTATGAAAGGGGTTATTGATGATATTTGTTGTGTTGGAAAAGTATACGATATTCATAAAGTATTTGGTGGTTGAGTATTGTTAATATAGGCTTCCCCATGTGGCTATGAAAAAGAAGATTTGTTGATGCTTTAAGAGATATAAATGTAATTTAGGTGTATAGATAAGTAAATAGTCGTAATGTGTAGAAGAAAGATGTGCTAACGGATTTTACTAAGTTACACCATATGATTACAATCGATTATTGTTGTCATAAGGTTCTAGTGGATTAGTATTTCATGATGTCTTATTTTATAGCTTCCAAGTAAGAATAGTATGTGAGGTTATGCTTTTAATCATGCCTAGCACTAGACACTAAGATTGAATAGCGGATGATAATCAAGGTGGATATAATAGTTGCTTGGTTAGTGATGCTAGTTATGAAGGTGGACCAATAGGCTTGAAACATTGAATGCAAGAATTTAAGTTTATTGATTTGAGATTAAGTATGGTGTTGTAGGTATGATGTAGAAGTGTACCCAAGGTGATATGGGGTTGCATTATTATCTAAGGTTATTAAGTGTTGTGTGTGGTTAGTAGTACCCTTGAGTTGCTAAGTGGAAGAAGGCTAGTTATATAGTACATGATGTTAGTAGTAGACAAGTTGAGGAGTTATAGATAGTTAGTGGTGAATATTTTAAGTATGATTTTGATTCATATGGTTTGGGAATATCCATGTTAAGTGTTAGAATCTAAGTTTGAATCTTTGAAGATTAAGCAAATAGAAAGAAGAGTTGAAATTCTAGATGGTGATGCTTCTAAAAATTCCAAGTTAGTCGGTGTTTAAGCTATTATAAGATGACTATTGAGGCTATAGAATGTTAAGAGTTGTAGTTCAGAAGGAAGTATTAACAGTGGGTTTTATACTTTTAGATGCAGTCTTTCAGAGTGAGTTTAGTAGTTATGTGTATTATTATACCCCAGACTCTAGAGTCAAGTAATTGCAGTTTCGTTTAGAGTTTAGTAAAGTGATCCACGGACTTGGAGTGATGGATTAAATCTAAAGGGGAGGTGATAGAACAAGTACCCAAGTCAGGCTTTCATATTCTAGTAGTGATGCTAAAGTATTGTAGAACAATAATAAGGGAGAATGATACCCAACCTATTCTTATTTCAGTGTTGAATTTCAGTCAACATGATATCTACTCATGCCTTACATGTCAGCTCCATGTATCTACTCATAGTTCATGTTCATGCACATAATAGTGAATCATGTACTCTCCATGTTCTTAGTATGAGGAGTTCCAGTTCATTCAGTAGTACAAATCATGTTCCATGAGTTTATGAACTCTAAACTTAGGTCATGCATCTCATGACTCATGTACTCATGCTTTACAGTATGTTTAGTTCCAGTAGTCATATTACATTCCTAATGATCAGCGAAATTCAGTTTATGAAATATATGTCCTCAGTTTAGACCTCTTTGATGAATCTATTATATTGATACTCTATTCCTCAGGACTCAGTTAAGTGTCTCAGTTATGCATAGTATACTTTCATATATCAGGTTCTCATGCACTAACCTTTTAGTAACCTTTTCTTAGGTCAAGATAGTGATGATGAACAATTGTTTAGATGGGAGAAAGTAAGTGTTTCATATTGGGAAAGATTGTTGTATGCTTGTTTTATGTAAGTATATAAGTTTGAAGGAATATGATCCAAAGTAGGTACAGATTCAGATTATTCCCATTTATATGAATGACAGATACAGATTGTGATCACTCTTTGGCAAGAGTATGACACCTCTCCCCAACATGGGTTTTCCCCTTAGGGGAACTATACATTGGACATCATGATAGCTCACATGGTGTATGTCGGTTAGAAGAAACTCCCTAAAACCTAAGTCCTAAAATAGAATAACAGAACAGCTTTTAGAAACTAAGTGTAAAGGCTCATGATTTTATTCAAATATTATTTTACATAAGTAATTAGCTATGAGATTTCAGATTTTAGTTTAGAGATACAAGGGTGAGTCCTTTTACACTTAGTCTGCATGATTTGAAAATAGACTTAACTTCAGTTCTACTTATTCCACTAGCAAAAAGAGTAAAATTACAACTTTTAGAACTAAGTGTTATGACTCACAAGATTTATACAGTATGTTTTGTCATTCATGATTTTTAAGTTTCAGTTATTTCAGCCAATGTGAGTCATTTATACTTAGGATGAATCCTTTTACAAGTTTATGTGAATATTGAGATATTGTTTTACTTATGCATTCACCCGCACATGCTCAGTACATTCCAAAAGTACTCATCCACATATACGTCTATGTGCTACATTGTTTAATAGTGTGGGTACCAGTTCAGCTGTAGTCCATATATCAGGATTAGACAGTTGCAGATTCTAGCCAGTAGATGATGAGTCCTCCTGCTTCGGGGACTTCACTTAGATGTTATTTATGTACTTTACTTTCTTACTCATATGTATTGATTAGTGGTAGTTGGAGTTGCATCCCAGTTATCTATAGTTAGTATAGTAGAGGCTTCATAGATATCAGTCAGAGTCAGTCATGTAATTTCAAATTCTCTTTTCAGCTTTATCAGAATGTAAAATTATATCAGTATTGTATTTTTCCCAGATTTCATCATGATTATATTTCAGTATAGTAAACTCAGTTATTTTACACATATTTAAATCAGTTGCTTAATTTATGCCAGTTCATGGGTTAGCTTGGGATCACTTGTGGTCCTAAACACCATGTGACATCCAAAAGGTAGTTTTGGGGCATTACATTACCCATCTACTACAACTAGTGGAATGGATGGGTAATCTATTGCGACAGACGATTCATATTTTACAACAGATTACCCATCTGTTGCTTTGGTTCTCTGAACCCTACTCAGTAGATTACCCATCTACTGTAAATTATACAACAGATAGGTAATCTAATACAACATATATTCAATCTATTGCCATATATGAATCATCTGTTATGACAAAAAGATCATTTGTTGTATAAGTTGTCTCTGTTAACATGTAACCCAACTGACTACAAATTATTATATGATTTAAATATATCTGCCTTTTTTTATAGGTTGTGCATCCATGGATCGTTCCTACTGAGAAGGAGTTGGGGATGTCTTCTTTTATTACTCTAGGTCTTGTTGACTGTAAATTGTTTGACATACTTTATTTTTTTGCCAGTTACTTTAACTATTTTTTTGTTTTGTAGGGTTTTCATGCAGCTGTTTTTGAGTTGTTACCAAATGCTGAGGTTAGAAGGTGTGCTGGGCATATCTAGTCCAACTGGAGTCAAGAGTGGAATCAAGAATCAACTGGTGATACAACAATCCCTGTTGCACAAGTAATCAAGAGTCAACTACCTCCTAAAAAATTGAAAATATTAGACAAAAGAGGGAACGAGTTGTAGGTACAGAAGATGCTGGAGAAGGTGGATCAAAAATGGCTAAGAATGTGGGATTTGGGATCTACACAAGTGCAAAGGGCACCCAAATATTGAATGTAAGTTTACTTCAACTTTGTTTCCTTATAGAAAAAAGTAAATAGCTAAGTAAATATACTAAAAATGTTGTTCCTTTTTTTCTAAAAAAACAGTCAGGGACATCAAGCAAGAGGATCCTACAAACTGGTGCAACTTACAAGGATGCAAGTTCTACAGGAGTTGATCTTGGTTATAAGCCTAGAGGCTTGAGATGGAAAAATAGATATGCAGTCACCATAAGTCAGTTGCAGCAGATAGCAAACAAGAAGAAGAAGAAGTAGTAGCCAAGAAGAAGTTTCTCATATTGATTATGTGTGGATTTTTTCTAATAATTTGGAGTACCAAACAAATAATTAGTTTCAGTTGTTCCTTTGAATCTTCTAGTACTGAATAGTAGTAACAATTAGTTGCTTAGAATAGCGGTCAAATACACATCAAAATAGTAGAGCTAAACCATCATGAAAACCAACAATTTTGGTACATCACACCAGTAAAAATTACACCATGAAAAGTTCAGCAATTACGCTTGAATATCCATGTGCTCAACAACACCAAACCAGTAGCAAATATAATATCATAAAAATTTCAGCAATTAGGCTTGAATATTCATGTGCCCAACAACACCAAATCAGGCTCAATAACGCCAACAATGTAGTATTTTCTTGCTCGATTTTATTTCTCTTCAAAAACCCTAGATTACACGATTTGTTTGTGAAGGGTATCGTTCTTCATACCAATCAAAGTAATTACATCCACCCAATTTATATAAAAAAAAGATCAAAATTACAAAACAATTACAAGTCAATAATTAATCAACTGATTAAATAAGAAAAATATTACCTTTGAAATCTTACAAGTAAAAAACCTACGAAATGAATTTTGTTTAGTCCAAGAAGTCTTCAATAGAGCTTCATGACCACACTTACAATATCAAAAATCTTTATCACAAAAAATAGTGGAAGATGAGCTCAACATTGTCAAGCTAAGTTGGAAAAAAAATGAAGAAAAAACAAATATAAATAATTTGAAAAATTTGGATAGAGAAAAAAAGATGAAGAAGATGAAGATTTAGGAATTTAGAGTTAAATTTTAGGAAGAAGATGAATTTATAAGACAATGGGCAAAATTAACCGTTGGGGGCCAAGTCAGCAAAAATGGGAGTTCAACGTGCCTTCGATGTGTGAATTACACGTGAGTTGCCAACAGGGTAAAAATTTCCAAACTGATGCCTATTTTAGGTGTTTAAAATAAACATTGTCTATTTGAGGTGCCAAAGTGAAAGATCGCTGCAACTTTAGGTGCCTGTCGATGGGTTCCGCCTTTTTTTATTTTAAGTCACTTCACTTTACATGTAGTGGCTATTTTTTATGTGTAATGAAAGTTGAATTTTCTTATAATGCAATAGATTGTCTATCTGTAGTAATAGATATTCTATTTGTTCTGATAGACAGTTTATCTATTGCAATAGATTGGTCATCTATTGTATTATGTCGATGTTTCTATCTAGGTCTATCTGTTGCAACAGTGGAAAGACATGTTTGATAATTTCCAACAAATGACCTACATGTTGCAACATATGTCTAAATCTATTTGAACAGATATGTCATCTGTTGCAATAGATACCTTATCTGTTGCAATATTTGAACCTAGTATTCCATTTCAATTAATAAGTTTAAATCTAAGGATAAAATAAAATTCATAGAAAACATATAATAAATCAAAGCCTTCAAAAATTACATAAAATAAATCAACAAATAAATGAAATGTAAAAAAATTGTTATGGGTACAGATCTCAACAAATAAATCAATAATTTAAGTTTTGATGTCAATAATTCCTAAGGAGGGGTGAGGTTATTACTTTCACAGACTCAAGCTATAAAGATCTACTCAATATGGACAAGTTGTTCTTCATCCAGTGCTATGGAATTCGGTGTTGGTCGTCGTGGATCTTTAATGTCGCTTGCGTATGATTTCTGCGCTTTTGCTTCTCTATATTTCCATAAAAAAGATTATCATATTGTCAATGTTATTCAGTAGTAACTTCTACTATGACATCCACCTGGAAAGCCAGAATTATCAATGTTAATCACAGAGATACAAAAAAATAAAAAAGGATAACTCTTCTGTTTTAGCAAACAAATTATCTTTCTGTTGCAACATATGGATTATCTGTTAGGACAAATTAAAACATAAGGAATACCTGTATTATAATTTCTAACGGATGAACCATTTGTTGCAACATATGACTCATCCATTTGGAAAAACTAAAATAGTAGAAAGTCTTGATTTAATTTGTCCCAACAGATGAACCATCTGTTGCAGTAGATAGGCCATCTGTTGGTACAAATAAAAATGGTACGAAGAGTTATTTGATTTGCTGAAATGAATGAGACATATGTTGCAACAGATACTGTATCTGATACAATGAGTTAGTCAACTATTGCAACAGATGTATATATCCGTTTGATAATTTTCAGCAGATGTGTCATATGTTGAAATAGATATATATGTGTCTGTTTGTTAGTTGGAATATATGACATATATTAACCTTCTTCATCTCATGTTGCTCTCCTGTGGCCCTTGTACATTGCTCAATAGTGCAACACAAAGATAGAGGAGTTGTAATGTTGCTTTTTTGGATGCTTGATAATGCCTTGAAAATTACTTTTTTTTCTCCTCTTAGCTTTAATCTCTAATGGAGTGGATGAATATGAAATCCTCTTTGATGGAATGAAACCCCTCTTAGATGTTAATTCCTTTACAGAAGCAGTTAATGCATTAATAGCATTAATCACTACATCACGTTTCGCCTTGCAGTCTTGACATATGCATGCAGAACATTCGCTAGGAGGGAAAAAATTGTATGGATAGTATGATCATACTCATAATGGTTTGTTTTAGAAACTATAAAAGGAGTATCATTAGCCCCAACAGCAGCACCACTATCACCACCAAACAGCTCAATCACCACTAACACCATCAATAATAACATGCCCACCCTCCAAAATTATTTTTCTTGTGATGACTGTTGCTCCAAACAATTCTATTTTTATTCTGTCAATGACCTTAGGGTTCGATAAAGTTTGCACACACTGTAAAGTAAGAAAAATGGCATATTCAACTCTTGATTGGTCGGAACAAGCGACGAATGCATAATCTAACATAAATCAATACATATATTAGAATGATGATTAGATCATTCAAAAAAGTCAGTAATTAAAACAAAAACTTAATAAGAATTAGACTTACTACATCCTTCGGTGGGTTGAAGAGATTAAGAAGTTTTGTATTTTTATTAGTTTTGGCCGACAACCATCCCAGGATTCTTGGACAGGAAACTTCTTTCTGGTAGTTCACTTGTTGTCTAAAATAAGAAATGACTTCAAATGCCCAAGCCTATAAAATAACCTCAATAAATCAAAATCATTATTGAATAAAAAAAAGAATCATATCATAATAAAAGAAATATTTATCATGAAAGCCCATGAAAAGCCATATAAGTTGACTGTCTGTGGCGCTAACGGAGTCAATAAATATTTAAAAGTTATTTTAAAGCTTTCATAACCCCAAGTATAGTTGTTAAATGCCTCAAGATCCTCGGAGAGCTTTATTAAACCAAGTGGTATATTGTTGTTAACATCTCTCGCCCGAAGAATATTATGTATAAACTAAACCAAGAACAATGATTGTTTGTGCTTCTTTGAAAGTGTTTTATGTTTCAACGCTTCTATCAAATTTTTATTTTTGAAGCTTGGACCAGCAAGGGACACCAGGTCATCATGATTATTTGAGTTGTATTTTCCTTTTTTGGGTGTGTGGGTGCTTTTTTGGGGTTAGAAAAGGTATAACTTAAGAAGGAAAAAGAAGATAATATTTTAGTCCAGTAACTATGGCAAACTCCTTCCAACCAAAACAAACAGGCATGCCACTGCAATTTATCCATACCTCATCCATCTTATCTTTGTTTTCATACATAAACCTACGCTTGAGAAGATCATCTACCATTTTTATTTGAAAATAAATATTGTTGTCCTCCAGTAAATCAAGATATTTCCCAAAGCAGCTGTCCCTAAAATAAGCATCCAAAATTTATTCTCGAAGTATTTTTCTGAAGGCGTCGAAAGATTTTCCCATGGCTGACTTAACCATGAAATCACCCATTAAATTTGTGGCACCATCGCACTGCATTCTCACAAGATAACTATCAATGCTAAAGGTTTTGACCAACTCTTCGGTGGAAGGGCTATTAGCATTTGGATCATCTCTTTCGAAATATTCCTCTTCCCCATGTTCATTATCTTCTACTTCTGATTGAGATAACGCTTGTAAAGCAAGCTCATAGAGTGGATGTAGACTAGCTGCTTCACTTGTTCCTTCACTTGAACTTGATTCAATTTCATTTCCTTTGAGAGCCATATTATCTAAAATTAACTTAAACATAGAATAGATTATAATTGATTAATGCATCGTTAAAAAGGGATAACAATAAATCTAACATGTGCAACAGTAAAATAACGATTCCAACAGATCATACATCTGTTGCACCAAGTAGGTTATATGTTGCAACATATACCTAACCTGTTACAATGGATAAGTAATTTGTTGCAATAATAAAAACAAATCACTTATTTGTTGAAACAGATGACTGTTCTATGTAACAGATCACACATTTGTTGCAACATATGAGTGATCTATTGGAACTATTATCAATGCCCAATATTGTTTAAATTTCTTCCAACAAAAGGGTTGTTTATTGCAACAGATAAAAGATCGGGAAAAATCAAGTCTTGGACATGTCCTGTTGGAATAGTTGATAGGATTTTATCCAGTAGAAAGTTTCTCTGTTGCATCAGATGATTAATCTGTTGCATTAGATTTTTAATCCAATGGTAAATCTATTGCATCAAATTGTTCCTCTATTGCATTTGATGGTTAATTTATTGCATTAGATGGTTAATTTGTTGCATCAAATTTTTAATCTGATGGTAAATCTATTGTATCAGATGGTTAATCTATTGCATCAGATTTTCAATTCGATGGTAAATCTGTTGTATCAAATTTTTAATCCTATGGTTCCTTTATTGTACAGATGGTAAATTTGTTACATCAGATGGTAAATCGATTGCATCATATAGTAAATTTGTTGTATCAGATTTTTAATTCGATGGTAAATATGTTGCATCGAATGGATAATCTATTGCATTAGATATTTAATCTGATGGTTCCTTTGTTGCATCAGATGGTAAATTGATTGCATCAGATAGTAAATCGGTTGCATCAGATGGTTAATCTGTTGCATCAAAATGTTAATCTGTTGCATCAGAAGGTTTATTTATTGCAAAAAAAGTAACATGATTTTGTTCAATAGAACAACAACAATATCACCATTTTTATCAAGAACAAGAACAAATCAACCTAGCAACAGGCCCAATAAGAAAAACACCAACATCGTTGTTTTGTTTGTACAAACACAAACAACAAAAATCAAACTTCAAAAAAATGCAACAAATAATAAAAAATTATATTTCACTTAAAAAAAAGAAATACCAGAAAATAGGGTTTTATTCATACCATATTTTAAATTAAAGCAATAAATATTAAAATTATTAACCAATACTAAAAGAGAAGTTGGCTCAAGTTCCCCTTTTTCTTCAAAACTAAAAGGCCATAATTTTTTACCTGTGAAGGAAGCAAATGGATGATGAAGAGATCAAAACTGTTGTGGCTGGAGAGCAAGGTTGTCACGATGATTAACGATTGAAAGTAGAAAAGGAACTCGAAGCCCAACTATTTATCGTCGGAGGTTGAAGTCACCGAAGATTAAAGGGAGAAATTTGCAGAACTGTTGGTTGGGAGAAACTGTCTCAAGAGAGAGGGGAGAGAGATGGTTTATTTGGAGAGGGGGGAGAAGTGGGTTGATTTGTATTTTTGAAAAGATTAAAAAGTTTTAAAAATATTAATCAAGTTCCTTATTTTTAATTCTCTCCGTTTTTCAGATATTATTTGCTTTAGTTCTTTATATTTTTGGAATTTTGTTATGTTATTCATCTGTACAATATTTATAATATTTTGGAGGGTGCGGATAACTTGGGTAATTTGCATGGATAACTAATAGATAACTAGTACTTACTAGTTCTATCATGTTAATTGAAATGCTATGTCATAGTATTCCTTATTTTTTTGTTTTAACCTTATTAATTTTTCTATATTATTTTTAAGGTATTCTATATGTTTCATATCTCTAGTTTTTAGGTAGTCAAGTAGATTCTCTTTCATAAGTATTTCTGTTAATCTTATTTCCTCCATATCTTTTCTCCAATATTCTAAGTATTCGTAGTTTATCATCTTATCCTAAAGTAGTTGTAATACTGCAAATTTCTTTGTAATAATTTATTCTAATTGTACTATATCTGACATTAAATTCTAGGATATCTATTTTGTTAATTATCCTGTCTTTTTCTTCTATGAATAATTTTATGTCTAAATCATATTTTAAACTGTCTTTTAATTCTAGTTGTTTCATGGTTTTATCTATCCAAATTAATCTTTCTTTTAATTGTTTTCTTCCTCTTCTAAGATGGTTTCTATAATTAATTTCTTCGTATAGCCAACTTTTTTTTTCTCTAACTCTTTTAATATATTCTAGCATTTAATCTGTATAATATTCATCTGAGTAATAACTATTATTATCTGAGTAATAACTATCTGAATAATATAAGCTAAGATCATGCATATCTTCTAACCATTCTAGACTTAACGATTCTTCATGAAATATTTTTTCCCATATTATTTTCTTTATATCTTCTATTTCTAAGTCTTTAATAATACATAAAACAAGTATTTTAATTTCATCATATATATAGCTTGTCATATTGTTCATATGATAACTTGGAATCAGATTTATGGGTTATTAAATGCTTTATCATAATATTTACTGGTTGTTTGTTTTAATCTTAATAATTCTTGTATATTTTTCATTAAGGAATTCTATATATTTTATATCTTTAGTTCTCATATATTTGTTTCTAGATTTGTTTTCATTTGTTTTTCTATTAATTGTATATTTTTCATATCCATTTTTCCAATATTCTAAATATACATAATTTATCATGGTTGATGTGTAGGTTTGGTATGTAGGTATTTGTAAGAGTAGGTAGGTAGGTGTGGTATGTAATTTATTCTAGCCATAAAATATTTATCAAATATTTTTTCCCATATGATTTTTCTTATATCTACAATTTCTATATCCTTAAGTACATACAAAACAAGCATTTTAAATTTATCTATCATTTCATCAGATAACTAAGTATTCATTTTTCATATGATGCTATTTCAATATATTCCCTTCAATCATACACATAACAAAATATGGTCATCTTGGATCACTATATACTAGATTATTCTTAAATAATTATGTTACTCTGTAACTATTAGCATGGTAGTCTGGATACTTTTTCCTTAAACAGCGCCTCTACACTGGTTACTCCCCTATCACGGTCTTCTTGCCTCACCGATTTCAACTTTAGGATGGCATAGTCCTAGAGATTTTTCTCCTTTTCCTCTTTGCTAATAAACATTGTAACATATTATTCTTCAAATAATTCTACTATATAGTAACTAATATGAACTTATTTTATCATATCATGATTGTCAGGAATTTATGAATTTAGTTATTCATAATCATAAATAAATATACCTGTTCTGGTAGGTTTGATAACTCTGGGCTTTGTTCATCCATAGCTTTTCCTTTGAAATATCATTGTTTTTATTAAATATTCAAAAGTTGTTTGTGTACAAGAGGGAGCTTGCTTCAACTCGTGAAGTCTTGCCCTTTAACTTGTCGAAGGCTTACATATTTATAGACTAAAAAGAAAATGCGTAAACTACTTTATATTGTTCCTACTTTACACGTATTCTATATATTGTTTCTAGTCTTTACATTTGTCCTAAATTCTTACAACTTTTCAAAAAGTAAGAAAGACTTTAAGGCCTAAAAAGACAAAGACTTATTAAAAGCCTTGCCAAAAAGTCAAAAAAGCTAAAAGCTAATAATTTCTATACAATTATTTACATAAAGAAAGTTATCTAATTTATTCACATGTCGCTTTCATAATTTAATATCTTGTCTTCTTCCATTATTGCTCCGTTGTTTATCTTTTTTGTCGTGATTCTCCTGCTGTTCTAATTTTTTTGTTTGCTTCTATTATAGTGTTACTTCTGGAATAATATTATGTCGTCTGGTACAACAGTTGCATTGATGATCATTATATCTCTATTCAATTAATTTGCAGAATTATTCTATAAGTCTATCAGAAAGAACTCTTTTCTTGATAGATCTTGTGAGAGGGTTATCTTCTGGTTTTAATAATGTCATTGTCCATCTACGAATTTCTTCCATATCATTTTCTCTTATGTCTTTACATGTTGAATAAACCAATAAATAATCTCTAGAATAATAATTCCAAACTGGATTACGGTTCAAATAGTTATGTGCTAACTCTTGTATAATTGTGCTCAAGCCAATAACTCGTTTGTTCTTGAAAAAGTCTGGTATCTCGGTTTTCTGTATTTCTTCTTGTTCAGATATTTCTTCTGGTATAATATAGTCTCTTGTCATACCAATTTTTACTATTGTAACCACTGGTTTAATTTCATCAAATAGTATCTCAGCGGGGGCCGAATAAAATCTTACGTAAAATAGTTGCCCTTTTGTAATTTTTATATATGTCAGAATTCCTTTATGTACTTTAGGAATCATGGCTAATTCTTTCCCATCTGTTGTATATACTGTTGATAATAATCCATAAGAATAACATGTAGCGATTAAATTTGGGTTGATTCCTGGGAGCGCAATAAGTTTATTATAATTTTGTAACTTTTAGGTTATATACCCTTGGTGTTTTTTGGCTAGCTCAATATCTTGGACGGGTTTGGTATTTAGTAAGGTTTGGATTGTATATAAATTTTCAATATAAACACGGGTTAAATAGTTGTAAGCTTGTTTTTTCGGGTTAATTGTTTCTGAATAAGGGTATAACAGTGGGGGTACAAATAATCCATTCTTTTGGATATTTAGTGGTGCATAAGATTTTTCAAATATCTTATTTAGGTTGTAATTCTTTTTCTTTGGTAATTCAGTTTTTGGTAAAAAATTTATAGTGGGTAATTCCTTAGTTGTACCTGATGTTCCTGCACATGTAACAACCGTTTCGGTTTTAAGGTGTGTCCGAACGGCACATTCTAGGTCTAGTTTTTTAAAGTGCTCTTCTTGCACTATATCTGTGCCTTTGGCTTTTTCCTGTTTTTTAGAGTGCTCAGATTGCACTTTTAATTCTGCGACTTCAGTAGTCAGTAGAGTAACTTATTCTTTTAATAATTTCACTTGTTCAAATAATTGAACTAGTAAATCATTCTGAGTAACTTCAATAGTAACTTCTTCTGTTGTTAAATCAGTCTGAGTAGCCTTGTCGTGACAAGTAATCTGCAATGACATTTTTGTTAGTACTAGTTACTTCAATTGTAAATGTAAAATTTAATATGTTCAAGACTAGTCTCTGTATTTCCTTTGTTGTAACTGAATTTTGTATTTTCTTTGTTAACCACCAACGTACCTGCGTATTATCTGTTCGTACAATAAACTTGTTATATACAATATATGGCTCAAATATTAATAAACATTTATATAATGAGCATAATTCTTTTCTATTTATTTTTCATTTTATCTTTGTTTCATTGAACGTGCCTGAGTAGTATCTACAATGATGTTCTAATTTTTCTTCTTCATATTTATATTTAAGTACTCCTCCATAACTATATTCGCTTGCGTCTGCTTCTACTATATATGTAAATTTTTTATTTTCGTCTGGAAATTGTAATTTTGGTAATTCTTTACAAAGTATTTTTATTTCCTGTACTTGTTTTTTATCTTCTTCGTAGTAATTATATTCTACATCCTTTTTTAATTTTTTCTGTAATGGCTTTAGGTTTTCTGCTAATTATGGTATATATTCTCTTACTTGGTTTACTAATCCTAAAAATGATTGTAATTTCTTTTTTGTATCTAATTCTTCTTTTGAGTTTATTATTTTTTGTACTATATGTTGTTGCATTTTTACTCCACTTTTATCTATTTGTATTCCTAAAAATTCTATTTGATTTTTCATAATTTCAGTTTTCTTTTCACTTAAGCTTATTCCTGATTTTTCTATTATATCTATAAATTGTTCTAGTAATTTTAAATGTTCTTCTTTGGTTTTTGTGTATAGTAGTATATCATCTATATATACTATACAATTAGGTAATTGTTTAAAATAACTATCCATAAAATGTTGATATCTACCTGGTGCATTTTTATATCCGAATGGTAATACGTTCCATTCATAAAATCCTTGTGGTACCGTAAATGCAGTTAATTCCTTAGAATCTTCATCTAACTTTAAATGGTAAAATCCTAATTTACAATCAAATTTACTAAAGCAATTATATCCTTGTATTTGTCTTATTTTTTCTTTATTATTTCTACCTTATCTATTGAAAATATAGTTATTTCTTCTTTATTTATTGAAAATATAACTAGTTCTATTGTGTCTTCAATATTTTTTATATTTTCTAATTTTTGTGTGATTTTTTCACTTTCTTTTATCCAATCAGTTTTCTTTCTTATTTTATTAATAACTCTTTTTGCTCTTACTTTTTATTTACATGGTGTTGTAAGCCACCAGTGTGTTCTAGTTATTATATGTGGGTATAATTTATCTAAAAATGGCATTCCTAAAAGCATAACTTTTGATGTTAGTTCATAATTATAGATTTCTTCTATTGTTAATATCTTATCCCATACTTGTATTTTTACATTTCTAGCCTTATAAGTAATTAAGCTTCCTTCGTTATTAAATCCTCTAACTACTATTGATGTTTTTAATTTATCCCATTTACTTTCTGGTAAACAATTATATCTACATAAATTGGCTTCTGCTCCTGTATCTATCATTGGTGTATAATATCTATTATAATATCCTTCTACTATTATTTTCATAAGTACATATATTTTCATATCATCTCAAAGCTCTCTTTATTAATATTTTTTCTCTATTATAGGTTATGGTTATTTGTGTATGTTCTATATTGTAGGGTTTTACTTGTTCTAATCATTTTATTCCTAATATTATGTCTGCTTTTTGCATACCTTCCTTTATTTCAAATTCTATTTTTATTTTTCTAACTCCTATTATTATTTCTTTTTCTAATGTATCTTTAATGTTTATTAGACTCCTTGGTAGATCTGGACACATATTACTATTGGAATTTATTTCTTCATTTTTTACTAGATATTTTGCTAGGTAATTTTTTTTCTGTCCTGTATTTTTGAGTATTAAATATTCTTTTTCATTTATTGTTCCTGTTATGTAATATTGAGTTAAATTAACTATTGAAGTTGTTTCATAATTTGTTCTTTTTTATGAGCTTGATGATTCTGATTTTTCATAAGCTATTCTTTTTGTTGTACTTATCCTATCATTTATTATTTCTAAATCTTCTTCTATGTCTATATCTTTGTAACTATAATCATTGTTATCAATTGTTTTTATGAATTGTTCAAAAGGACTTTCTATGTGTATTTTATTAATTTTATTCTTTTCAGTTATTTTATGTTTTGTTGTTAATACATATAGATTTTTACATCTTGCTGTAAATATTTTACTTCTTGGGGTTAGTTCTATTCCTGATATTTTCCAATATAATACTAATGATTTATCTATATTTTTATCTATTATTAGTACTGAATAATTTGCACTTATTATAAATTTGAATTTTTGGTATATTAAATTTCCTTTTATGGCACTAATTATGCTTTTTTCTATAGGTTTTACTATCCTATCATCTGCTAAATATAGTTCTATTGGTGTATCTATTCCTTCTCTAAAACATGTTTTTATTAATATCGTTGTTCCTCCAAGGTGTACATATTTTATTGGGTCTTTAATTTTTATATCGTTTATTTCTTTATTAATTATTCTTTTTATTACTAGTGGTATACTAGCTTTGCCTCTTGCATATTTACAATCTATTACGTACTCTTTTTGGCTTACTACATAGTATTCCTCTTTTCTTCTACTAAATATATTTTTTATTGTTGGTATTTTAAATATTTTTTCTACACTTAGGTCTAACTCTTTTCCTTTTATTTCTTCAAATATCTTACTATCAAATATTACTTTTTGGTCAATTCCTTCTTCATTTAAATATTCTTCCTTTGTTATTATTTTTATATCTTCTTCAGTCATTTGATTCATCTAATTCACTATCTATTTCATTATTTGTTTCATTTTCTGAAATTTCATATATACTATCTTCACTTTCTAATTCGTAATCTATATAATCTATTTGCATATATTCTGCATTTTCTATCTTTATTTCTGATATTTGTTTCTTTTTTGAATCTTTAGGCATTTTACAATCTCTAGCTAAATGTCCTAGTTTTCCACAATTATAACAAGTACATTCTTTTATAGATTTCTTTTTCCTATATGGTCTTTTATATTTATAATTTTTTACATAATATCTTTTTCTTGGTTTCTTATACTTATATTTTGATTTTTTATATTTCTTATGTCTGTTTTTTTCTTATAATATCTTTCTTCACATCCAAATTGAGGTGCTATTTTATCTTTGCAACATGCTAAATTTTTTATTAATGTTTTTTCCGTTTTCATTTCTTCACTGTATTTTTTACATAAATTTCTATACCATTGTTGTAGAAATTTTATTCTTGCTCCTAGAGTATCTACTATGTTTGCTTCATTCCAACTCTTTATTATTTTTAAACTAAATGGTTCAGGTAATTTACTAAAATATAATCTTCTCACTTCTTTAATTTCTTCTGCATTATATGCTCCTTTATAGTAGTATTCTTTAGATGCGCATGTATATTAATCTATATAGCACATATTACATATTTCTAGTTTTAACATTAAATTCCTATTTGTATCTTTTTCTTTGTTTTGTTCTACTTCTTCTGTTGCCATACTGCTAAATTCATCTCTTATAGTCATTTCATATTTTTTCAATATGTCTATAGGTGTTAGTTTAGTTACTGTTGTTCCTTGTATTTCTTTACCATTCCTTAATACCTTTTAACTATTGTCAGTTATATTTAAAAACCATAATTTTGTTGTTCCTATTAGTGTTCTTTCTATATATTTTGGTGTATCTATTGCATTTATACCATTGTCTAATAATTGTTTTGCAATATATCTTATCTATAATTGTATCGTTTTATCTACATGTATTACACAGTCTAAGTCTAAGAAGTTATAATTTTTATTAATTATTTGTTTTGGTGTCCATTTGTTATATTCATTTTTTAGGTTATATTTTTTTAAACTAATCTTTATAATAATATGTAGGTTTTCTTATTTCTGATGTACTAGGTATTATATTTTCATCGTCTTCTTTATCAAGAGTATTTATTTCCGTGTTTGTATTTTCTAAATTTTCTATATTAATTACTTCTTGTTTTTCATTAATTTCTAATTTTTCTATATTTGTTAAGATTTCTGTATATGTTTCACTATCTTTCGAATCATAATTATTTGTTTCTTCAGCATCTATTGTGTTTATTTCTATTTCATTAGTTTCTAATTTTTTATTTTCTTCTTCTAATTTTTCTTTAAATTGATTTATCTCAATTAATAATTTTTGTTTTTTATCCTTTTCTTCTTTTTCTTTCTGTCTTTTTTCATACAGATCTTTTAGCATTTGTAATTCTTTTTCTAATTCAGTAATCCTACTATTTTTAGTTTCCTCTATTTTTCGTATTTCTTCTGCAGTCTGTTGTTTTATTTTATCTATTTCTTTTTTCCTATTTATTTCTTCATTTTCTTTTGTTATTCTTACCATAGCTGTTAATTTATCTTCTAATTTTAATTCTTCTTTTTTCTAACTTTAAATATAAATGTTCACTTATTTTCTTATATCTTCTTCCTAAATTGAAAAATACTATCCTTATTTTTAATCCTTCATGGTTTTTATATGTTTTTTCATCTATTATAAATTCTTCTTTGTTCATTTTATCTACTTGATATTATATAGATCATGTTGATATATGTATTCTAGACTATCTATTTGTGATTCTAAATATGATAGTTCTTCTTTTTGTGCTTTTATTGATTTTTGACATACTCCTGCAATCATGTTATATTGTAGTCTTTCTATTCTTATTTTTAATTCTCATAATGTGCAATTTCTCATAATTAACACATCTACTTGTATGTTTTTTAAATAACATAGGCTCTGATACCACAATGTAGGGGATTGCAGATAACTTGGATAATTTGCATGGATAACATAATAGATAACTAGTACTGGCCCTTTAAGTTGGTCAATGTTATCAATCCTTCATTCAAGACTTAAATGACATCTTTCCTTCAATTTTCTCTAGAAAGTTTCCTTTTGAGATACTATTCTTAATTATTCCTGATATTATTTGGATAGCATCAAATTATTTGTAAGACGAGCTAGAAAGAAAGAATTATTTATGGTATTATAATACATTAACTTTCTGATAAAAAATTTGGACAATTTCTTAGTCAATAATAACATTTCCTTCACAAACTTTTGTTCTAAAATTATGTTATGTCATAGAATTGCATTATTTGCTTTTTGCTCGAATTGGTCTATAATTTTTATTTTTCAAATGAACTATTTTCTTTTTTTAACAAGTGAACTTATATTTCAGAAAAAAAATTGAAGACCAAGTTTTTAAGGGACAAAAAAGGACCTTTTAAATTTTAATAATAGCAGAAACTGTTTTTCAAGTTAAAAAAAAAAGTAGTTTTTTTCACAGATACTTTTGGAACATTGGTCAAACACAAAGTACTCTCTAATATTGAAATATGATTTTCAAATTGATTAAACAAATTCAAATTGCTGCCCTGTCTATCCCATAATACTTGTCATGTATTAATTCTCGAAAGTCAAATTATATAAACTTTAATCAATATTTTAAGATAAATTCTTTCACCATATTGATATTAGAATATTGCAATACTTAATGTTTTTTGAGTAGTTCTTGAATATATCTAAATTAATTTTAAAATATTAAATTAATCTAATTAAATTCAATTTTGAAAAATAATCAAATTAACCCTTGAAAAGTGAAATGCACCAACTACTTTGAGATAACAAATATTCTTCAAAAGTAAGCTTTTTTCAAAAAAGAAACAAAAACATATTTTCAAAATAATCAGATTGTAAAAATTTAGCCAGATAAAATGTTAATTTTACAATTCATGTTGTTTTCTTGAGATAAACATTAGTCTAATTCAGTCACCCCACGGCCCCAACCCAAACGAGGAAAAGGCAAAATTTCTACTATATATAAGGAGAATGTAACTTTTTGGTAGTCCTTAGTTACATTCTAACTATGTCTTTACCAACTAAAAACATTTTTTTAAGGGAGAAGATAACTTTTTGGTAGTCCTTAGTTACATTCCAACTATGTCTTACAAACTGAAAAGTTTTCTCTTAAAATATTGCCCTTATATTTGTCTTTTATTACTTTCTATACTACATAAAAGTTGAAAAAATTTCAAGACTTTTTTGATAAATACATTTACTTTCTATACTACATAAAAGTTTAAAAAATTTCAAAACTTTTTTGGTTTTATATGATCTCTTAAACTAACTTTTTGAAAGTTATGTCACATGTTCTATTTTAAATAAATTTAAATTTATAATTTGAATCTCCTTTCACGAAATACTAGATTGTTTATAGATTGTTTATATAGAACTAAAATTATTTTATATTTTTATGTGGTAAATATTTAATTTTTTTCTTCATATATCTATTTTCTTATATTTTAAATTTTCTAAGTGAAATTCTGATGCTGACAAAATTTTTGGTACTCCAAGCTTCTTATATTTTAATTTTTTGCTCAGCAATCTCCTTTCACGAAATATTAGATTGTTTATATAGAACTAAAATTATTTTATATTTTTATGTGGTAAATGTTGAATTTTTTTCTTTATATATTTATTTTCTTATATTTAAACTTTTTAAGTGAAAATTCTAGTTCCGCCAAGATTTTAATATTCCAAGCTTTTAATATTTTAATTTTTTGCTCAAAAGATACTATCACGCATGAACTTAGTGGGTTAAAATTTAAAGTTGTTAACCTATTTAAAGATATTTTTTTAATTCATTATCGAATAAGTTTATAAAAAATATCATTAAATCACTCTATTAATGTTTTACTAGAAATAAAAAAAATTACATATGTAATATTCATATAAGGCTTCGAACACACAATTTTTATATTTACTTATGAATTGTAGGTGTAATCACAATTGATGTGTCTGTCAACTCGCAAAAAAAGATATTTAAATGAAAAATTTTCTTTAAAAAATGAAGTACATTAAATAGTCAGTGTAAAGAGCTTTTACTATATTATAGAAATATATTTATATGGAAACTTTCATAAAAATTGAGATTTGTAATATTGAAAATAAGATATATAATACTCCATTCATTTCTTTTTATTTGATTCATTTGGGTTGTGTTTATATTCCTAAATATTTGCTACTTTGATCTTTCAAGAATAGTTTGAACAAAATGTTCCCATTATGCCCTTGTTCAACAAATGTAGTTATTATTGATTTGAAAAGAGGTATAAAATTTAATTAGGAGTATCTTAATCAAATTACTTTTAATTTTATAGTAGTAAGAGATTAAGGTGTGTCCAACCCAAGTAGAGCAAATAAAAAAGAATGAAGAAAGTACGATATAATAGATAAATTAACCTGCATGTAAAATAACTTTAAACTAATAGTAAATAACATGTTTTTTAATTCCTTTATTAAAAAAATTTAACTCCACTAATATTCATTTTATTTTTGCTCTATTTTTTTATAGATAATTTTCAACTATCAATAATATATCTTTAGTTATTTTATATTATTTCATTATGAAAATGAATGTATGATATATTTATATGGATAAGAACAATTTCTTATCTCCTTAATATAAATATGCTATTTACATATATTTATTTAGTATATTAGGTAAGAAAAATCATATTTTAATAAAATATTGAAATCGTAAGATTTTATAAAAATATAAATATATTAACACTTATAGTTTTAATTTATCCTCTTGTATAATTTTCAAATAAAATTGAAAAATAAAAATATTAAAATTTGTTATTTAATTCAAGAAAATGTCTTTGACCTGATGTTAATTTTAATAACAAAATAAAAACGTTAAAATTGGTTATTTAATTCAAGAAAACATTGAAGCATAATTTTAATTTTAATTAGGGAAATTTAAGTAAGTTGTAAGCGATTATTTAATTTTATAAAAATAAAAAATATACTCCCTCCGTCCCATTTTATGTGTCGCCATTTGATTAGGCACGGAGTTTAAGAAAAAAGGGAAGACTTGGTAAAGTTTACCAAATTATCCTTT
Source organism: Capsicum pubescens (assembly GCA_030864215.1). NCBI lineage: Eukaryota > Viridiplantae > Streptophyta > Magnoliopsida > Solanales > Solanaceae > Capsicum > Capsicum pubescens. Next base: position 110,848,144 of record CM061542.1, read on the forward strand.
ATCAAAAAATGTGTCAATATCTTTTTTTTAATTAAGTGGGACCAATAAGGGTAAAAGGGTAATTGTGTCTTTAAAAAGTTGCCTAATAAGGAAAGACGACACTTATTTTGGGATGGACTAAAAAGGAAATGATGACACATAATTTGGGACGGAGGGAGTAGCTTTTTTAAGTGTGATCTTTATTATTATTTTCTATCATTTTATTTAAAAATATTAATTAATTATTTTAATAAAATAATTAAATATCAATAATATATTTAAAACTGTAATATTGGGACCGTAAAATGGGCCTTCATTATCTAGTATGAATAATAAAAAGCTCATTTCCGTTTCCTAATAATTTTTCTTAATTAAAACGTTAACCCCACTTCCGACTGGAAATCAAACAGAACTCTCTATTCCCTCCGTTGCTTTTTAGTTATCAAAATAAAATTTTCTAAATTCTTTAAAAAAATATTAAATAAGAGTGGCATTTGATTGATATATTTCTTATATTTTTTATAAAAAAAATAATTCTATTTATGTGTTTCTTAATTTTAAAATAATTAATATTAAAAGTAATTGAAAAAAAAATTAATTATCTTTTGATTGTTTGAATTGACAACAATTTTGGAACAAATTCTTTTAGGATACATCTATCTATCTATAATCTATAATCTATATCTATATTTATATCTATATCTATAATCTATATCTATATCTATACCTATAATATAATATATATATATATATATATATAATATACAACAACAACGAACCCAGTATATTCCCACTTAGTGAGGTCTGGGGAGGGTAGAATGTACGCAATCCATACCACTACCTCCGAAGAAGTAGAGAGGTTGTTTCCGATAGACCCCCGGCTCAAGACAAAGGACCATAGTCAAACGTCGCAAGCATACAAAATGATAAAAATAACCGTGATACAACAACTACAAAAATAGAGTACATTGACCAACGAAGGACACCCCCCTCCCCCCAACCCTAGCATTACCAACCAAGCTACACCAAACTCTCCTAGCTACAGCCTATGACTAGACCACACACCTTAGCCCTCTACCCTAATACACTTCCTCCAAACCTTTCTATCGAGGGTCATGTCCTCAATGAGCTGTAATTGATCCAAGTCACGTCTAATCACTTCTCTTCAGTATTTCTTTGGTCTACCCCTACCCCGCTTGAAACCATCCAAGGCCAACCTCTCACACCTACGAACTGAGGCATCTGCGCCCCTTCTCATTACATGTCCAAATCATCTCAACCTCATTTCCCGAATCTTATCCTCTACCGATGCTACTCTCACTTTCTCCCAAATAATCTCATTCCTAACCCTGTCATCCCTCATGAATCCACACATCCAATGCAACATCCTCATTTCTACTACCTTCAACTTCTGGACGTGAGAATTCTTAACAAGCCAACACTCCGCTCCATACAACATAGTCGGCCGGACTGCAACTCTGTAGAATTTGCCTTTAAACTTGGGAGACATCTTCTTATCGCATAAAATTCCTGAGGCGAGCCACTACTTCAACCAACCTACCCCAATATAGTGAGAGACATGCTCATCAATCTCATCATTCCCCTGGATCATAGACCCAAGTTACTTAAAACTATTCCTCTTACAAACCACCTGAGACTCCAACTTCACTACCACCTCGTCTTCTTGCCTCGAGTCACTAAAATGGCACTCTAAATACTCCGTATTGGACCTACTCAACCTATATCCTTTAGCTTCCAGGGTTTGTCTCCAAACCTCCAACTTATCATTAACACCTCGACGTGACCTATCAATCAAAACTATATCATCCGCAAAAAGCATACACCAAGGTACCTTACCTTGAATACTCCAAGTCAGCACATCCATCACCACGACGAATAAAAATAGACTAAGAGTCGATCCCTGGTGCAACCCTGTCAAGATCGGAAAATGCTCGGAATCCCCTCCCACAGTCCTGACCCAAGTCTTCGCCCCCTCGTACATGTCCCTAATTGAATGAATGTACGCTACTGGGACCCCCCTCACCTTCAAACATCTCTAAAGAACCTCCCTAGGGACTTTATCATATGCCTTTTCCAAGTCAATAAACACCATGGGCAGATCTCTCTTCCTTTCACTATACTTCTCAACCAATCTCCCCACTAGGTGAATTGCCTCAGTTGTTGAGCAACTAGGCATAAATACAAATTGATTCTCCGAAATAAACACTATCTTCCTCAACCTACGCTCCACAACCCTCTCTTAAATCTTCATCTTGTGACTCAACAACTTAATACTAAGGTAGTTTTTTCAACTCTGAATGTCACCCTTGTTCTTATATAAAGGAATCATTGTGCTCCATCTCCATGCCTCTGGCATCTTAGTGGTCTTGAAAATGTTGTTGAATAAGTCGGTCAGCTACCTTAACCCTGCCTCACTACTAAACTTCCAAAAACCCATCAGAATCTCATCGGGCCCCGTCGCCCTGCCTCCTCGCATCTTGTGAATAGCCTCACAAACCTCCTCTACCTTAAAATGTCGACAATAGCTAAAATCACGATAATCTTTGGTGTGCTCCAACTTTTCTAACACAATGTCTCTATCCCCTTCATCATTCAATTGCCTAAGAAAATACGACTGTCATCTTTTCTTAATAAGAACGGCATCCACCAAAACTCTGCCATCTTTCCCCTTAATGCACTTAACTTGGTCCAGATCCCGACCTTTATGATCCCTAGCTTTGGCAAACCTGTACAACCTCTTTTCCCTGTCTCTCTCCTCTAATCCCGCATACAATCTCTCAAATACTGATGTCTTAGCAGCAGCTACTGCTAACTTAGCCTCTTTTCTAGCTAACTTGTACTTCTCTCTGCTCACATATCTCTCATATTCATCCTTACTCTCAACCAAGTAATGTAAGTCGCCTTTTTCGACTCCACCTTCTTCTTAACTTCTTCATTCCACCACCAATCTCTCTGATGTCGGCCAGACCCGCCCCTCGAGACACCTAAAACTCTATAGACGTCTCCTTGATGCAACCTGCAGCCATTTTCCTACATACTTTCCACGTCCCTCTACACTCCCAGGCCCCCATCTCCCTCAATTTTGCCCTTATCTCCAAAGCAGTAATCGGGGTCAGGCCACCCCATCTAACTCTAGGTCGACCCTACCTACCCCTTCTCTTCCTTCCCTTCTTAATAACTAAGTTTATCACCAGAAGTCTATACTGGGTCACAAGATTCTCACTCGACAAGACCTTATAATCCTTACACAAAGCTCTATCCCCCTTCCTAAGTAGAAAAAAGTCAATCTGAGTCTTGGCTAACCTACTACAGAAAGTGACCAGATGCTCCTCCTTCTTCGGAAAGCAGGAATTCATTACCACCAACCCAAAGGCCCTCGCAAAATCCAAAAGAGCAGCTCCTGCATCATTCCTATCCCCAAAACCAAAGCCTCTATGCACATCACCATAACCTATTGGTGATGCCCCGATATGTACACACACACACATACACACACACACATATATATAATATATATAATATATTATATTAAAAGTGTGAAGAGCCTTAGAAATGTTGTTTGCACTTTATACCCTCCATTAAAAGTCTCCGTTTTAGATAAAATAGTCTTTTTGAATTTCTCTTATTATTTTAATAATATTAATTATTAAAAACCTTCCCTCATAAAAATAGGATACCTTTCCTCCCAAAAAAACTAACCACTCCTAATTAAAAGAGGACAACACAAACCCTAAATCTAAATATTCAAAATAATTTTAAAAAATATAATCCCTTCTTGTCCCAACGTGAAACTCAAATTTAAAAAACAAAAACAAATTTTTCCATCTTTCTAACGCTTCTTGCCAAATTTTAAAAAAAAATAAAAATATTTTCATGTTTTCTATTTGTTCTTAACGTGAAACCCAAACTATTAAAATATGTTTATTTAAAAAATTCCATCTTTTCTATTTATTTAAAAATCGAAAACAAACTTTTCCATCTTTCTATGCTTCTTGCCAAATTTAAAAACCAAATATATTTCCATCTTTTCTATTTGTTCTTTCTGACGCCATCAAAACCTTTTTTTACACAAAATAGGATCAAAATAATTCCTATCCCATATAAAACAGGTATCTTTTACCAACAACTATAAAACCCATGCTGATTTTGTTTTTTTATTGTCCTCACCATATTTTTCTTTCATCCACAATTGCTCTCTGTTTTATCTCTTCTCCAGGTTTCGTTCTCTTTTTTAGTTCTCTTCGTCAATTCATTTTAACTTCTTTGTCGATTGTTGTTTTCTCATTAATGATTTAAACACAATATTAATTGCTACGCCAGCAATTTAGCTTATATTCTTAATTGATCTAATCTTTGTTATTAGTACAATTTATGTTCTTATTGATTTAATTTGTATTATTTGTTGTATTTATTAAATATACGAAGACAACTCACATATTCAGGTACAATCTACTTAACTCGTCAGTTTATCTTCATTCTAAGTGATGCATTAATGTTATTCTAACTTTTTTTAGACTACTATGGCAACGGATGTAAATACCGTAGTTGTTCCAATTAGTGCATTGAAGCCATCCGATCGCATGTACATAATAAAAGTGTTGATAATAGGAAGTGGCCCAATAAAATAATATAATAAAAAACAGCCGCCACTCGAAAGCTTCTTAAGTTAGTTGATGAAGAGGTAAGAATTTTTCTTTTCTAACTTCGTCTTTAATTTTCCTTGTCGCATTTGTTTTTCATCCATTAAAATTAACACCTATACAATATTTTAGGGAACAAAACTTGGTGCTATACTTTCAACAATTCAATCAAAAAATAGGCAACATTATTAGAACAAGGCAAGTTTTGCTATATTATGAACAGCCGCGTTACTCCTGCCAATCCTGGTTTTCTATCCGCCAATAAGAAAATCGAGAATGGATTCATCGACGACACCATTGTTCAAGAATGCAGAGGTTCTTTTTCTACTGTTCCTTTTTCAAATAATTTTGTTTCGTTTGAAGTTGAACAATTGCAATTGATGGAAAAAACTTTGGGTAATTTCCTTGTAGACACCTAATTTTGTCCCTCCCAAAACCCAATTCATTCATTTTAACCTCGCGTTATCGTACACCCTCACCCATGCAATTATACCCCATAAAAATACAAAAAATAATAAATTTTAATAAATCCCTAACAAATCAAATGCCTAATATTCCCTTATCCTAACAAACCTTATCTCAACCAACTCACCAACCTCACCATCCCTACCCCTTCCCTTTAAACCCCCATGTTTCTTTCCCACAAAGAAAAAAAGAATATATACACCTACAAAAAGAGAACACACTGGAAATTCATAGGGAGTCAATACACAGCATCACAATAGATAATATACATACTACCATACGTATAATAGAAAAGAACAAACCATTATATACTTTTTTTCTCCTCCACCAACACAGACACAGACGGCATATCACATATACTCTCACACACACAAATAAGTAAAAGAAAATAGGGGAGAGAACACTCAATTCTCTTTATTCTCATACTCGCACACACAGTGACATCTAGAGAAAAGGGAGAAGATAGAGAGAGAGAAGAGTAATAGAGAGAGAAAGAGTAATGAAGAGAGAGAGAGTGACGGAGTAAGAGAGAGAGTAACGAAGAAGATGACATGAGAGAATTTGAGAGAGAAGGAATCGACCAGAGATCGAGTTTTTCGGCCATTCATCACTGAAAATCACTTCACCCGTTTCGATTTCACTCTGAAATTCACTGGAAAACTCGATTAAATCCATCTCTATCGCCGAAATCATAACCAGCTACTTAAATCAGCCTGAAATTAACCTATTCGAGTTTATTTCAATCTGTTTGGGTTGATTCCAGTCTGTTTGGGTTGAATCCGACAAGTTTCGAATTGATTTCGATGACAATTGGTGTGCGGGTCTCGTTCATTTCATTTTGCAGTTCTTGATTTTGAATATTCATCTGTCTCTTCGTGGATTTCATATTTGAATCAGATTTTGGAAATTTTCATAGCGGAGTTGGTTCGTAGTCGAGATTGCGGTACCTATTGAGGTTATTGGACGTGGGTTTTATCGTGATTAATTGGAATAATACATCAATTTTTGAAAGCGGCATTGAGGTCCAATTCTATCTTCTTTTCCTTTAATTTTTACGTAATCATGAATGATTTGTGTGTTTGGTATGTTTGAATCTTGATTGTGTATTGGTTGATGTTGGATTTGAATGTGGAAACTTGAATTGGTAGTCGAAGAATTAATTAATTATTTTGTGAAAGGATGCGGGAAGGAATTGGTCTCGATAAAAGTAAATTTGGATAAATTTTGATTCATTGACGATGTTGAACGTGATAGAATCATGATAGGTCGAGCCGGATAGGCAAATAGTAGGTTCGGGTAGGCAAATTTAGAATTTGTGGATTGTTGAATGTTCAAAATATTTGTTGAATGGTTTATTTTATAAATTTGGATCAATTGTACTTATTTGGCCGGGTAATGCCCTGAAGGAAGTTGTATTTATTCACCGAGGAATGCCCCGACGTATCATATTTTTGAAGAAGGTTCGTGATCAAAGCTCGAGGTATGGGGTAAAGCACAGAAGCATAGTTTAGGATTAGTGTAGGTTAGCGTAAGTTTATGTTTCTGTATTTTTCAATTTTGGGACTTTATAATTAGACTGGGACACTATATTTTGGATTTGTTTTGTTTTGTATGTTTGATTTATTGTTTTATTGTTTTGTATGGTTTATACATTTGTAATGTCAAATTAGCCGATACGCTCCACCAAGCGACCGTGGTTGAACTACGGGATCGAGGGGTGCCTAACACCTTCTCCTCGGTCAATAGAATTCCTTAGCCGAAATCTCTATTCGCAAACCAGTTTTAAAGAGTTAAAAACAATTTTGCAAAGGGATTTCCAAAGGTGACTTGGCACACCCAATTATACCAAGTGGCGACTCTGAGTTGATTATAAAAAAATGAATTCTTTTCGAAATAATTTTCATCTTTTGTCACTTAATAATAAAAACTCTTTTAAACATAAAATCATAATTTTTTTGGGTTAAAAAGGGGGTGTGACAACTCTGGTGACTCCGCTGGGGAATCTTTTCAGAATTCAAGCTTATTTTTTGGATTTATATCAGCTTAGTTTGACATTATGGGTGTATAAACATGTTTGTGTGATTGTTTGTATTGTTTTATCATTGTGGCGTGCTTATGTGCTCTTTGTTTATAGTTTTTTCTTATGTGTTATTGCTTTATATCTGGCATCATGTGCATAACCCGAGTCATTCTTTCTTCAACAAATGCATAGTGCATGTTGTGTACACGACCTCTAGTTGAGTCACCCTCATTTTAGGAGAGGGAACCATCGGCTGGTATGGAGTGGGTGGAAAGCTAGCGCAGCCACTATCGACCATACGCTCCCCCGAACAGCCCTGTTAGTGAACTCCAGCATAGGTTAGCCTTTAGGTCATGCTTATCTGCATCATATTGAGACCTAGCAGGACCCACTTGGTCCTTTGTAGGAGACTCACCTCTAAAGCATCCCTATGTGCTAACTGTTGAATTTTTTAGGGTAACGGGGTTATTTGACGGACTGATTTGGGCAAAAGCATATGTTAGAAGCAAAGTGTGTAGGCAAGAAATTGTTTGAAAAAAAACAAGAGTGAAAAAAGGAAGAGTTTCATAGTTTTTTTAGAGTTCTTTATAGCTTTTATTTTACACAATTCAAAAATTAAAAAAAAAAAAGATTTTTCTACCTTTTTCACGCATTTACTCAAAGACAAAAACCTTTAAAAGATTTTCCCTTTATCTCCTTTGGCATGCAGTCATAATTCAAGAATTTCAAAAAAGATTTATTTTAGGAGTTTCTATAAAAGAAAATTCAAAAATAGTAGTAGTGTCCATTTCATAAAATGAAAATACCAAAAGATTTTTCTTTTATAGTTATCGGTGTCATTTTTATGTGAAGTGTCTAATTAAAAACCCCAAAAAGATTTTTCTTGATGTTGTTCAGTGTTTGTCTTTGGTCGTGTCTCCTAAGTTAGGTTTAGTTGTTTGTTTAACCTTTAATTGTCCAATCTGGACGAACTACGCACCCCTGATTCTACTCTCTCGAGAGTGAGATACATAGGCAGCAAATTGTGGGTTCGGGGATCTTATTTCAAAAAATTGAAAAAGATTTTCTTCACTCTTCATTAAAGTAGGTGTTTCATGTATATTTTTAAAAGAAAAATACAAAAATATTTTCCTTTAATAGGTTCAAATTTTATTTTCGTATGAAATTCAAAATCAAAAATCCAAAAAGATTCTTCTTTAGTAATCATAGGTTTCATTTTGTATAGGGATGTTAAAGCTGAAAAAATCAAAAAGATTTTCGTCAATTCTTTTGACAATTTGTTATTTTCTTTTCTTCTTAAAATTTCAAGAAAAAAAAAGAGTTTTATTATTCCTTTTGTGGTCAAACTTCACAAACTACGCACACCTGATTTTCCTCTCTCGGGAGTGAGATACGTAGGCACCCTTCTTGGGTTCGATGATCTTTTCAAAAAGAAAAAAAAAGGTTTTGGAAAAATGTTGAACTCTAACATATTTGTTGTCTCTTGTTCAGTTAGTTTAAGGTTGTTGGTTTGTGGCATTCTGTCTGGTCCTCCACATCACACCAAATCCAAGGAAGGGTTAGTTGTATTCAACAAGGATATAGAGAGTGATATCATGGATCAAATAAAGAGTCAGGAAAATAAGAGTTTAAAGCAAAAAATTAGAAGACTAAGGCAACAAATGACGGGAAATGTACCGATCTTGGGACAGTGGGTTGCCTCCTCCTCCATTCCCCGCTATTGATCCTACAGATAGCTCGAGTTTTCCACCAAAATCGAAAGTCAGTTTCCAACTGTTTTGATACACTGCAACATGACTCAGAATTTATTCCAAGCCAAAATTATCCCAATACTTCCACCACTCTTTCTCTAACTCCACAAACATGCCAAATCCTTTCTATGCTTGATTTTCAATCCAAGCCAAATAATGAAATTAGACAGAATTCGAAAGATAGCTTCACACCAATTGAAGAGTCGTATTCCAGCTTATTTCAGAGATTGGTATAGTGGGTCATGATCACTCCTCTCCTTGGGTAAACTCTTAATCGGCTTTAAGAAATTTTGATCCTAATGTACGATGTGCGTATCATTCTTATGGTCAGGGTCATTGTATTAAAGATTGTCAAGATTTAAAAAGAGAAATTAAAAAGATGATTCAAGATAGATCAATTATGGTGCAAAACATTGACAGTAAAGAAAACTCTAGTCATCCTGATGTGCAAATCAGTGGTTGAGGTGTCAAGCTCAGCAATTGGGAAGTCACTCATCTCCTTACCAGGAAGGATTATTGGTAGTTTGTTTTGTTTTCTTTCCTATTTTTTGAATTATATCAGGGTTGTAGTTCGGAATCTATCTTTTTTTGTTTCTTTGCCGTTCATGTTTAAACCCTTCTATCTTTTATTTTAACTAAATAGAATATCCCTTTTTCCTTTGTGTTTTAAATATGTGTTGTTTGTTTGTTTTCTTTACATAGTACATTTTATGTTAGCTCTAGTGATATGACATGCTTGTGGAATTTTTAGTCGGGTCTTAAAATCCAATTTGAGCATGAACTCTAAATCAGGGGGCTAGAATTAGAAAAAAGGCATTCGAGAAATTGATAGAGTGTTGACACATTTAGTGACCATGTTGAAGCCTTCTTTAAAAATAAAGGAAAATATTTTGAGAATTACAAGAATAAATTGGTCATCAATTGAAAGACATGCTCAATTAGGTCAAAATGTGTGATCCTATATCAAGAGGAACAGAAAGAAAATCAATTCCACAAAAGCATGAGTCATTCAATGCGAGGGATGTACAATAAAGATAGGGTTGTATGCTAGACAAGCACAGAAGAAGTAGTGGCACACATGCTCAGTTAAAGTTAGTATTGTTAACATGTCACAAATGATCTTCATCTTTCATTTTCATATTGCATGATGTGTACTTGCATTTTCAAGGATTGATATGATGAAGGAATTTTATTCTACTATCCAAACATTGTATCATCCTTTGTTTACCCCATTTGAGCCTTAGTGTTATTTTCTTTCATACCTCTCTTTTGGAATCAAGGTAGAGTCAACAAAATTCAAAAAAATGTGTCGAGTAAAAGAATAGAGTCAGAAAAATTTTAGAAAAAAAAAAGAAGAGGAAAAAATATGTCCAAAAAGCAAAAAAAGAAAAGAGTGTCAAGAAAAAATAGAGTCAGAAAGGTCCCAAAAGAAAAAAAAGTCAATAAAAAGGGAAAGAAGAAAAAGAAATCGAAATCAAGAAAAAATAAGTTGTCGGAACTACACATGACCTGATTCTCCTCTCTCAGGGATAAGATACGTAGGCTGCCCTACTCGGGACTCGGTCCAACCAAATAAACAATTTAGAATCACCCAACCAAAAGAAACTGGGGCATGGGTTAATCCTCATTATTTAAGTCGATTCCAAAAGTTGAAAGTCCTACCCCACTTCAAGTGTCGTTTGGGCCTCATGCCATCCTTTCTTTGTAAACTTAACCAAAAGCCAAGTTACAACCAAAGAAAGACCTTCAGATCAATTTTGAGAATGTTAAGGCTAAGCATTCAATGGATATGATGATACATTTTGGGAACTACTCGCCTTCCTCAGCATAAGACATCAGGAGAGAAATAAAAATAAGAAAGTCTTATTGGTGAAAACCCTCACGGGTACCATAAGACGATGATAAGTTGAGAGAGATAAAAATAAGAGAGTTTTATTGGTGAAAACCCTTACGGGCACTGTAAAACAACTGTGAGTTGAGAGGGATGAAAATAAGAGTCTCATTGGTAAAAAAACTCTCACAGACACCATAAGGCAATAGTGAGATGAGAAAAGAAAAATAGAGAGGCTTATTGGCGAAAATCCTTCAAGGTGCCACTAGCCGAATGAGGTCTTAAATATAATTAACCTAAAGAAGCAACTCTGTTTCAAGACCATTAACTCAACAAAAAATGGTAGAAAGTGTGGATGGAAAGATCAGACATATTAATCCAAAATGCATGGCATAATCATTAGAATAAACTATCAATTTTAGATAAATTTTCATTTCCTCATTTCAAATGGGGACGTTCATTGTCTTTTCTTTCTTTTCTGTGTCTTTATTTTATTTTCTTGAGTTAGTTATCCAAATAAAAAAATCATTATGGTCATTTTTTGTCTTGTCTTTGAGTCAAGTCCATGTCAAAATAAGTGAGAAAAGATTTCAAAACTGGCTACTAACTTCTTCAATTTCATAAAGCAAGACAAAGGGCCAGCACATGAAAGAAACAAGATTACAAGTCAGAACAAGGCATGCAGGAGGTTGTTGTCAACACACAAATTTGGGGAATTCATGGAAATACCAAGGTTTAAAGGGGATTGACTGAGAAACATAGCAAAACAGAGATATTTTGTTTGTTTTAAAGTTACTTTTAATATTATGAGTTTTGACCAATGGTGCAACAAGGAAATGGCAAATGCTAATGATTGGAAGCAAGATTTAAATGGGACAAATGCAAGAGAAATCTCCTCAAATGCCAAAGCCGCAAGCCAACCACCTTATTTTAAACTCACAAGTTTTCTTTGTATGAAACAGGAACAGTTGCTGCCTTCAAATTAACGGCTTCAAAGCACAAATATCTAAAGGTGCAATTCCTCATTTCTATAAATGCAAGAGCAGTGTTGTTGTACAGGTTTGGTAATCTTAATTATGATAAAACTCATCATCTTGTACCCCTAAGAGACACATTCTCTAATTTGGGTCTTTCATGTCTCACGGCTAGAAGATGTACTTCCTAATTTGAATCGTTAATTCTAAGAAGATGCACTTTTAGCAAGAACCTTTCACATTCATTCTTAAGAAAGGGACTTGTTGGTCTCAGTTATTCAATATTACCCTCAAAAGGGGAATTTGTTGATCAGGTCTTGATTCATCTTTGAATTATTCACTGTTGCAAGTAGTTGTGATTGGGTTTGGCATCCGCAAAAGATTTTGACGAAAACTGGGGCAAAAATTAAAAGTAATTCATATTATATGGAACTTCACTTCAGGACCCTCCTGAAAAATGGGAATTTACTTTATGTTCAGGACCCTCCTGAAAAATGAGAATTTACTTTATGTTCAGGACCCTCCTGGAAAATGGGAGTTTACTTTATGTTCAAGACCCTCCTGGAAAATGGGAGTTTACTTTATATTCAGGACCCTCCTGGAAAATGGAACATTACTTTCAGAAAAATGAAATCTCTCTTTATCATAATCTTTGTTTGGGATAATTTTTGTTCTAGTTTTGATTTTGATTTTGAGAACCCGCCTGAAGAATAGGGTAATAAAATTGCAAGTCAGGAGCCCGCCTGAAGAACAGGGTGAGGAAATTAAAAGATATTGAAATTGAAAGTCAGGAGCCCGCTTGAAGAACAAGGGTGATCAAAATTGAAAGTCAGGAGCCCGCTTGAAGAACAAGGGTGATCAAAATTGAAAGTCAGGAGCCCGCCTGAAGAACAAGAGTGATGAAACTGGAAGTCAGGAGTCCGCCTGAAGAACAGGGTGATGAAATTGAAAGTCGGGAGCTCTCCCAAAGAATAGAGTGATGAAACTACAAGTCAGGAGCCCGCCTGAAGAACAGGGTGTTGAAAATTGAAAGTAAGGAACCCGCCTGAAGAACAAGGGTGTTGAAATTAAAAGTCAGGAGCCCTCCTGAAGACAAGGGTGATGAAGCTTGAAAGTTAGGAGCCCGCATGAAGAACAAGAATGTTGAAATTAAAAGTCAGGAGCCCACCTGAAAAACAAGGGTGATGAAAATTAAAAGTCAGGACCCGCCTAAAGAACAAGGGTGATAAAATTAAAAGTCAGGATCCCGCCTAAAGAACAAGAGTGGTGAAATTAAAACTCAGGATCCCACCTGAAGAACAAGGGTGGTGAAATTGAAAGTCAGGAGCCTGCCTGAAAAACAAGGGTGATGAAACTGAAAGTTAGGAGCCCGCCTGAAGAACAAGGGTGATGAAAATTGAAAGTCAGGACCCCGCTTGAAGAACAAGGGTGATGAAATTGAAATTCAAAGTACAAGATAATGAAATTAAAAGTCAGGTGCCCGCCTGAAGAACAGGGTGATGAGATGACAAGTCAGGAGCCCGCCTGAAGAGCAGGACAAATAAATGGAATATCAAAGCAACAAAGTGAAGAAATTGAAAGTCAAGCAACAAGGTGAAGCAATTGAAAGCCAAGAAACAAGTTGAAGAAATTGCAAGTCAGGAACCCGCCTGAATAATAGAGAGATGTAACTCAAGTCAAAAGTCCAAAAGAAACTACATAGATAAGATTTTTGTAATTTTATTTATGTTTTAACTTGTAATCTTTATTTTGATGTAATGACAGAGCCGCAGATCGGAACCTCGATGGAACATCACTCGACTCTCAAACTCAGTACAATCCACTTCTCTTCTAACCTTGAGACACCAGTGGCTTGACTCTCGCACAACTTGGGATGAGTAGGTTGTCCAAAATGAAGACTTGGTTTCCCTCCCTCCTCTTGCTTTATTTTTCTGAATAATGATCAGGAAAAAATTCTATCTCGTTGTCTACTTCTTTGTATGAAAACACCTTGTGTTTACATACAAAGGGGGGAAAATGTAGACACCTAATTTTGTCCCTCCCAAAACCCAATTCATCCATTTTTTACCTCACGTTATCGTACACCCTCACCAATGCGATTATACCCCACAAAAATATAAAAAATAATAAATTTTAATAAATTCCAAACAAATCAAATCCCTAATATTCTCTTATCCTAACAAATCTTATCTCAACCAGCTCACCCACCTCACCACCCCTACCCCTACCCTTTAACCCCCACATTTCTTTTTCACAAAGAAAAAAAGAATATACACACTTACTAAAAGAGAACACACTAGAAATTCATAGGGAAGCAATACACAACACCACAATAGAGAATATACACACTTCCATATGCACAATAGAAAAGAACAAACTATTACATACTTTTTTTTTCTCCACCAACACAGACACAGACGATATATCATATATACTCTCACACACATAAACCAGTGAAAAAAATAGAGGAGAGAATACTCGATTATCTTTATTCTCATACTCATGCACACATAGTGAGATCGAGAGGGAAGGGAGAATACAGAGAGGGGGAAGAGTAACAAAAAAAAAGAGTGACGGAGTGAGAGAGAGTAACAAAGAGGATAATGTAAGAGAGTTTGAGAGAGAAGGAATTGACCATAGATCGAATTTTTTGGTCATTATTCACCAAAAATCACTTCACCCATTTCGATTTCACTCTGAAATTCACTGAAAAACTTAATTAAATCCATCTCTGTCGTCAAAATTAGAACCAACTACTTGAATCGACCTAAAATCAGCCTGTTTGGGTTGATTCCGATCTGTTTGGGTTGAATCTAGCAAGGTTCAGATTGATTCCGGCGACAATTGGTGTGCGGGTCTCATTCATTTTATTTCATAGTTCTTTTTTTTTAATATCCGTCTGTCTTTTTGCGGATTTCGTATTTGAATCGAATTTTGAAGATTTTCATAGTGGAGTTGGTTCGTAGTCGAGATTGTGGTACCTATTGAGGTTATTTTACGAGGGTTCTACCGGGTTTAATAAGAATAATACATCAATTTTTGAAAGTGGCATTGAGGTCCAATTCTATCTCCGTTTCCTTTAATTTTTACGTAATCATGAATGTTTTGTGTGTTTGGTATATTTGAATCTTGATTGTGTATTGGTTAATTTTGGATTTTAATGTGGAAACTTGAATTGGTAGTCGATGAATTGATTAATTATTTTGTGAATGGATGCGGGAAGGGATTAGTCTCAATAAAAGTAAATTTGGATAAATTTTGATTCATTGATGATGTTGAACGTGATAGAATCATGATAGGTTGAGCCGGGTCGGCAAATAGTAGGTTCGGGAAGGCAAATTTAAAACTTGTGGATTGTTGAATGTTCAAAATGTTTGTTGAATGGTTTTATTTTATAAATTTGGATCAATTGTACTTATTTGGCCGAGGAATGCCCCGAAGAAAGCTGTATTTATTCACCGGAGAATGCTCCGACGTATCATGTTTTCGAAGGAGGTTCGTGATCAAGGCCCGAGGCATCGGGTAAAGCACAGGAGTGTAGTTTAGGATTAGTGTAGGTTAGCATAAGTTTATGTTTCCGCATTTTTCTATTTTAGGACAGTATAATTGGACTGGACACTATATTTTGGATTTATTTTGTTTTGTGTGTTTGATTGATTGTTTTATGTGTTTTGTGTGGTTTATACATTCTTAATATCAAATTAGCCTATACGCTCCACCAAGCAACCATGGTCGAACCACGGGATCTAGGGGTGCCTAACGCCTTTTCCTCGGTCAACAGAATTCCTTAGATGGAATCTCTGTTTACAAACCAGTTTTAAAGAGTCAAAAATAGTTTTGATAAAGGATTTTCAAAGGTGACTTGGCACACTCGATTATGCCAAGTGGTGACTCTGAGTTGATTATAAAAAAATAAATCCTTTTCGAAATAATTTTCATCTTTTGTCACTTAATAATAAAACCCTTTTTAAACTCTAAATCAGGGGGCTAGAATTAGAAAAAAGGCATTCGAGAAATTGATAGAGTGTTGACACATTTAGTGACCATGTTGAAGCCTTCTTTAAAAATAAAGGAAAATATTTTGAGAATTACAAGAATAAATTGGTCATCAATTGAAAGACATGCTCAATTAGGTCAAAATGTGTGATCCTATATCAAGAGGAACAGAAAGAAAATCAATTCCACAAAAGCATGAGTCATTCAATGCGAGGGATGTACAATAAAGATAGGGTTGTATGCTAGACAAGCACAGAAGAAGTAGTGGCACACATGCTCAGTTAAAGTTAGTATTGTTAACATGTCACAAATGATCTTCATCTTTCATTTTCATATTGCATGATGTGTACTTGCATTTTCAAGGATTGATATGATGAAGGAATTTTATTCTACTATCCAAACATTGTATCATCCTTTGTTTACCCCATTTGAGCCTTAGTGTTATTTTCTTTCATACCTCTCTTTTGGAATCAAGGTAGAGTCAACAAAATTCAAAAAAGTGTGTCGAGTAAAAGAATAGAGTCAGAAAAATTTTAGAAAAAAAAAGAAGAGGAAAAAATATGTCCAAAAAGCAAAAAAAAGAAAAGAGTGTCAAGAAAAAATAGAGTCAGAAAGGTCCCAAAAGAAAAAAAAGTCAATAAAAAGGGAAAGAAGAAAAAGAAATCAAAATCAAGAAAAAATAAATTGTCGGAACTACACATGACCTGATTCTCCTCTCTCAGGGATGAGATACGTAGGCTGCCCTACTCGGGACTCGGTCCAACCAAATAAACAATTTAGAATCACCCAACCAAAAGAAACTGGGGCATGGGTTAATCCTCATTATTTAAGTCGATTCCAAAAGTTGTATGTCCTACCCCACTTCAAGTGTCGTTTGGGCCTCATGCCATCCTTTCTTTGTAAACTTAACCAAAAGCCAAGTTACAACCAAAGAAAGACCTTCAGATCAATTTTGAGAATGTTAAGGCTAAGCATTCAATGGATATGATGATACATTTGGGGAACTACTCTTCTTCCTCAGCATAAGACATCAGGAGAGAAATAAAAATAAGAAAGTCTTATTGGTGAAAACCCTCACGGGCACCATAAGACGATGATAAGTTGAGAGAGATAAAAATAAGAGAGTTTTATTGGTGAAAACCCTTACGGGCACTGTAAAACAACTGTGAGTTGAGAGGGATGAAAATAAGAGTCTCATTGGTAAAAAAAACTCTCACAGACACCATAAGGCAATAGTGAGATGAGAAAAGAAAAATAGAGAGGCTTATTGGCGAAAATCCTTCAAGGTGCCACTAGCCGAATGAGGTCTTAAATATAATTAACCTAAAGAAGCAACTCTGTTTCAAGACCATTAACTCAACAAAAAATGGTAGAAAGTGTGGATGGAAAGATCAGACATATTAATCCAAAATGCATGGCATAATCATTAGAATAAACTATCAATTTTATATAAATTTTCATTTCCTCATTTCAAATGGGGACGTTCATTGTCTTTTCTTTCTTTTCTGTGTCTTTATTTTATTTTCTTGAGTTAGTTATCCAAATAAAAAAATCATTATGGTCATTTTTTGTCTTGTCTTTGAGTCAAGTCCATGTCAAAATAAGTGAGAAAAGATTTCAAAACTGGCTACTAACTTCTTCAATTTCATAAAGCAAGACAAAGGGCCAGCACATGAAAGAAACAAGATTACAAGTCAGAACAAGGAATGCAGGAGGTTGTTGTCAACACACAAATTTGGGGAATTCATGGAAATACCAAGGTTTAAAGGGGATTGACTGAGAAACATAGCAAAACAGAGATATTTTGTTTGTTTTAAAGTTACTTTTAATATTATGAGTTTTGACCAATGGTGCAACAAGGAAATGGCAAATGCTAATGATTGGAAGCAAGATTTAAATGGGACAAATGCAAGAGAAATCTCCTCAAATGCCAAAGCCGCAAGCCAACCACCTTATTTTAAACTCACAAGTTTTCTTTGTATGAAACAGGAACAGTTGTTGCCTTCAAATTAACGGCTTCAAAGCACAAATATCTAAAGGTGCAATTCCTCATTTCTATAAATGCAAGAGCAGTGTTGTTGTACAGGTTTGGTAATCTTAATTATGATAAAACTCATCATCTTGTACCCCTAAGAGACACATTCTCTAATTTGGGTCTTTCATGTCTCACGGCTAGAAGATGTACTTCCTAATTTGAATCGTTAATTCTAAGAAGATGCACTTTTAGCAAGAACCTTTCACTTTCATTCTTAAGAAAGGGACTTGTTGGTCTCAGTTATTCAATATTACCCTCAAAAGGGGAATTTGTTGATCAGGTCTTGATTCATCTTTGAATTATTCACTGTTGCAAGTAGTTGTGATTGGGTTTGGCATCCGCAAAAGATTTTGACGAAAACTGGGGCAAAAATTAAAAGTAATTCATATTATATGGAACTTCACTTCAGGACCCTCCTGAAAAATGGGAATTTACTTTATGTTCAGGACCCTCCTGAAAAATGAGAATTTACTTTATGTTCAGGACCCTCCTGGAAAATGGGAGTTTACTTTATGTTCAAGACCCTCCTGGAAAATGGGAGTTTACTTTATATTCAGGACCCTCCTGGAAAATGGAACATTACTTTCAGAAAAATGAAATCTCTCTTTATCATAATCTTTGTTTGGGATAATTTTCGTTCTAGTTTTGATTTTGATATTGAGAACCCGCCTGAAGAATAGGGTAATAAAATTGCAAGTCAGGAGCCCGCCTGAAGAACAGGGTGAGGAAATTAAAAGATATTGAAATTGAAAGTCAGGAGCCCGCTTGAAGAACAAGGGTGATCAAAATTGAAAGTCAGGAGCCCGCTTGAAGAACAAGGGTGATCAAAATTGAAAGTCAGGAGCCCGCCTGAAGAACAAGAGTGATGAAACTGGAAGTCAGGAGTCCGCCTGAAGAACAGGGTGATGAAATTGAAAGTCGGGAGCTCTCCCAAAGAATAGAGTGATGAAACTACAAGTCAGGAGCCCGCCTGAAGAACAGGGTGTTGAAAATTGAAAGTAAGGAACCCGCCTGAAGAACAAGGGTGTTGAAATTAAAAGTCAGGAGCCCTCCTGAAGACAAGGGTGATGAAGCTTGAAAGTTAGGAGCCCGCATGAAGAACAAGAATGTTGAAATTAAAAGTCAGGAGCCCACCTGGAAAACAAGGGTGATGAAAATTAAAAGTCAGGACCCGCCTGAAGAACAAGGGTGATAAAATTAAAAGTCAGGATCCCGCCTAAAGAACAAGAGTGGTGAAATTAAAACTCAGGATCCCACCTGAAGAACAAGGGTGGTGAAATTGAAAGTCAGGAGCCTGCCTGAAAAACAAGGGTGATGAAACTGAAAGTTAGGAGCCCGCCTGAAGAACAAGGGTGATGAAAATTGAAAGTCAGGACCCCGCTTGAAGAACAAGGGTGATGAAATTGAAATTCAAAGTACAAGATAATGAAATTAAAAGTCAGGTGCCCGCCTGAAGAACAGGGTGATGAGATGACAAGTCAGGAGCCCGTCTGAAGAGCAGGACAAATAAATGGAATATCAAAGCAACAAAGTGAAGAGATTGAAAGTCAAGCAACAAGGTGAAGCAATTGAAAGCCAAGAAACAAGTTGAAGAAATTGCAAGTCAGGAACCCGCCTGAAGAATAGAGAGATGTAACTCAAGTCAAAAGTCCAAAAGAAACTACATAGATAAGATTTTTGTAATTTTATTTATGTTTTAACTTGTAATCTTTATTTTGATGTAATGACAGAGCCGCAGATCGGAACCTCGATGGAACCTCACTCGACTCTCAAACTCAGTACAGTCCACTTCTCTTCTAACCTTGAGACACCAGTGGCTTGACTCTCGCACAACTTGGGATGAGTACGTTGTCCAAAATGAAGACTTGGTTTCCCTCCCTCCTCTTGCTTTATTTTTCTGAATAATGATCAGGAAAAAATTCTATCTCGTTGTCTACTTCTTAGTATGAAAACACCTTGTGTTTACATACAAAGGGGGAAAGATGTAGACACCTAATTTTGTCCCTCCCAAAACCCAATTCATCCATTTTTTACCTCACGTTATCGTACACCCTCACCAATGCGATTATACCCCACAAAAATATAAAAAATAATAAATTTTAATAAATTCCAAACAAATCAAATCCCTAATATTCTCTTATCCTAACAAATCTTATCTCAATCAGCTCACCCACCTCACTACCCCTACCCCTACCCTTTAACCCCCACGTTTCTTTTTCACAAAGAAAAAAAGAATATACACACTTACAAAAAGAGAACACACTAGAAATTCATAGGGAAGCAATACACAACACCACAATAGAGAATATACACACTTCCATATGCACAATAGAAAAGAACAAACTATTACATACTTTTTTTTCCTCCACCAACACAGACACAGACGATATATCATATATACTCTCACACACATAAACCAGTGAAAAAAATAGAGGAGAGAATACTCGATTATCTTTATTCTCATACTCATGCACACATAGTGAGATCGAGAGGGAAGGGAGAATACAGAGAGGGGGAAGAGTAACAAAAAAAAAGAGTGACGGAGTGAGAGAGAGTAACAAAGAGGATAATGTAAGAGAGTTTGAGAGAGAAGGAATTGACCATAGATCGAATTTTTTGGTCATTATTCACCAAAAATCACTTCACCCATTTCGATTTCACTCTGAAATTCACTGAAAAACTTAATTAAATCCATCTCTGTCGTCAAAATCAGAACCAACTACTTGAATCGACCTAAAATCAGCCTGTTTGGGTTGATTCCGATCTGTTTGGGTTGAATCTAGCAAGGTTCAGATTGATTCCGGCGACAATTGGTGTGCGGGTCTCATTCATTTTATTTCATAGTTCTTTTTTTTTAATATTCGTCTGTCTTTTTGCGGATTTCGTATTTGAATCGAATTCTGAAGATTTTCATAGTGGAGTTGGTTCGTAGTCGAGATTGTGGTACCTATTGAGGTTATTTTACGAGGGTTCTACCGGGTTTAATAAGAATAATACATCAATTTTTGAAAGTGGCATTGAGGTCCAATTCTATCTCCGTTTCCTTTAATTTTTACGTAATCATGAATGTTTTGTGTGTTTGGTATATTTGAATCTTGATTGTGTATTGGTTAATTTTGGATTTTAATGTGGAAACTTGAATTGGTAGTCGATGAATTGATTAATTATTTTGTGAATGGATGCGGGAAGGGATTAGTCTCAATAAAAGTAAATTTGGATAAATTTTGATTCATTGATGATGTTGAACGTGATAGAATCATGATAGGTTGAGCCGGGTCGGCAAATAGTAGGTTCGGGAAGGCAAATTTAAAACTTGTGGATTGTTGAATGTTCAAAATGTTTGTTGAATGGTTTTATTTTATAAATTTGGATCAATTGTACTTATTTGACCGAGGAATGCCCCGAAGAAAGCTGTATTTATTCACTGGAGAATGCTCCGACGTATCATGTTTTCGAAGGAGGTTCGTGATCAAGGCCCGAGGCATCGGGTAAAGCACAGGAGTGTAGTTTAGGATTAGTGTAGGTTAGCATAAGTTTATGTTTCCGCATTTTTCTATTTTGGGACAGTATAATTGGACTGGACACTATATTTTGGATTTATTTTGTTTTGTGTGTTTGATTAATTGTTTTATGTGTTTTGTGTGGTTTATACATTCTTAATATCAAATTAGCCTATACGCTCCACCAAGCAACCGTGGTCGAACCACGGGATCGAGGGGTGCCTAACGCCTTTTCCTCGGTCAACAGAATTCCTTAGATGGAATCTCTGTTTACAAACCAGTTTTAAAGAGTCAAAAATAGTTTTGATAAAGGATTTTCAAAGGTGACTTGGCACACTCGATTATGCCAAGTGGTGACTCTGAGTTGATTATAAAAAAATAAATCCTTTTCGAAATAATTTTCATCTTTTGTCACTTAATAATAAAACCCTTTTTAAACTTAAAATCATAATCTTTTTTGGTTAAAAAGGGGGGGGGGTGACATTCCTTTCTTTATTCAAATAATCTATCAATTTATATAAACACAATATTTACTCCTATTTACCTAACCATATTCACTTAACCATGTATAATTATTATTATTTGTAGATATTTTTGGAATCTTTGTGAGTTCTAAGCTCTTCGCAAGTGGAAAAAATCAAAGAGAGATAGTACTTATGAATGAAAAGTAAGTCGAGCTTCGTTTGTTAGTAAAAATCGTGAAGAAAAGCTATTTTTTCTTTCAAAATTCTTCTTTTGTTTGATAAAAGTTGTATATTCGAACTTTGTTTCACCTCTCTGCCTACAATATTATAAAAAAAATTATTTAATCTTATTTGTTTGGCTGCAAAATTTAGGTGTGATTGGAAAACTATAACATTATGGGGTGAATCATCAGACATAGATAATGAGTTGCTCCAGAAGTTGTCTGTTCAAAATCTTATTATAGCATTATGTGATGTTAAGACTACACTATACCAAGGTATTTTCTTAAACGCTCTTGTGTTTATAGTAAATTTTGTATTTTTCCTAGACACTAATTTTTTTTTACCTATTGTTGTAAGAAATTTTGGGCTAGGCTCCACATCCATTTCTATAATGTGGATAGATTCCACTTTTGAGAAGGCATAATCTCTACAAAATTGATAATATATATTCACATATTCTTATTAATGAACACTAAATATGTACTTATCATGATGTACTAACTAAATACCTTGCAGGTCTTTATTGAAAAGAAAAAACATCCAGATATTACTCTACTACCAAGTTTACAAATTAACACAGCTAAAACATTGACAATTGCGTATATCGCGGGTGGTTTGTTCTATAATGAGGTATTATTCTTCAATTACTTCATAAAATTTATGTGTTCCAAAATTATTACTACTAACCTCTTCTATATTTCTATTTGTAGCTTAAATGTTGTAAATTCAATGCAGCAATCAAAACTATACTAAATCTCGACGACCCGTACTATGCATCTTGCACCAAATGCTACAAAAAGGTTGAGCGTACCGATTCAAAGTGTCCTTACTGCCTCACAGAAATAAGTGGTTATGAGGAAAGGTAACCCACAGAAAGATCCAAATTTATTTTCAATAATTTTTAAAATCAATATATAGGCTAATCGTTTTCTATCTAATGTCTTTTGTTTCTATGTTTCTTTTTCTAGGTTTCTTCTAAAACTAGACGTTTTTGGTAAGACTGTTGATAGTACAGAAACAAACGGATGTATTGTTACATTGTTTGAAGCTGCACTATATTTGATTGGTTGAGATATTGCATCGTACATACAATCAATATTAGAAAAGGTTATTTAATCTCTACTTGCAACTGTTTTCTATATTTAAAAAATAACAAGATTCATTGACCCTTTTTTCTTTCTTAAAAAAGGGTCACTAAATTTCCTCATTATAGGTATATCGTGTCTCTAATATTGAAATCTTAGTCATCATTATGTTCTGTGGGCATAAAAGCATAAAAATTAGAGGTGAAGAGGAGATAATAACAATTATCCTACAGTTCTAGAGAGTAAATCATCAAAATTTTCTACCTACTCTAGGTATCTAAGCGACATACAAATATTATACATCAAAAAGGTCCTTATAATAAATATTAAGTTCAGTTAGTAGGTATTCTCTGTTTATGTCCTTTTTTTCATTTTTACTTGCTTCGTCCAATTCTAAATAGCTTCCTTAATAGAAATAGTCCTAAATACAGATTTATTTTTCTTACTCATACATTATCTTCTTTGATACAGAATGAAGAATCCCCATGTTATCGTACCTTGATGCTAAGTACCAGGAAAGAATACACATTTCTTGCCAGGCTTGATGCAAAATATGTCAAAGATCGAGCGGCACGATGCTTCATTACAGAAGAAGTACACGAAATTAAAAATCCTATTGTAGTTGACGTACTAGATAAGGAAACAAAGTCAAAAACTACAATCAAGAAGACCCAAAAATATAGAGCCCACGAGGATGCTACTGAAGACCCAATAGCCCCTAAAAGGGTCAAACTTG
The DNA here is from genome assembly GCA_030864215.1 of Capsicum pubescens. Taxonomy (NCBI): domain Eukaryota; kingdom Viridiplantae; phylum Streptophyta; class Magnoliopsida; order Solanales; family Solanaceae; genus Capsicum; species Capsicum pubescens. The sequence continues at coordinate 110,871,863 of CM061542.1, forward strand.
AAAAGGATTTGTGATGCTTTATTCTTATGTAGACCCTGCACCATATCAGAACTGTATAAATCTTTTTTATCTTGAAAAAAAATAATGGAACGTCCATGTAGCAAATCATAAGAAAAGCATTAGAATAGAAGACAAAGTAAAGATTAAGTCTACCATATCCCAAATAACCATCCAGGAATCCATGGAATGGGGGAACACAAACCATCAAAACCAAGTCTAGGGTCCTTCTAACCTAAAGCACCTCCTCCAGGCAAGGTACCTAGTCCACAATAACCATAAGCATTTTAAGGATAAGTTCTGGAATGCAGGCCTCATAGCCATTAACCCAGTATTTCCCTTTACACCACCATTTATAATGACATTAGAATTTTCATTAGCAGAATCCACATATAACAATGTTATGTTAGTAGATGTTGCAGAGGTGGTGATCTCATCTTTTGGCAGGGCAGCTAGAATAGAGTTTGATGTACTGGTTGGGGGTGTGACAGGTAATACAGATAATGATATCATTGCGATCCATAAACTTGGCCATCACGCCCCAAAGAAGGGACATGCAAAGTAGCAGGTGACTATGGATTAAAGGGTGAATATTCATATCTATGATGATACATAAGTAACCCATTGTCCCCATAAACTCCCTATATTTTGACCAAATCAAAACCACAAACATAGACAAAAATCAATATTTACTCGAGCTAGAAAGAAAGTCTGAACAGCAACCCAAAAAAAAACATGGTACCAAATTCCAATTCCGGGGAAAAAAATTTAACACCTCAAACGTTGTAGCAAGAGTTCAAGCAGAATAACTTAGAGACATATCAATTCCATCTGAATTCACATATCGTGCATAGTCCTACCACTCATTAGCAGAAGCATTATATCCTATAACACATAATAAAATATGTTATAAAAAAGCATTGTCATGTCATGTGCAATAAATAAAGAAACAAATACTCATTTAGGAAAGCCAAACTTCACAAAGAAGGTAGTTGTAGGAATGATAGCGGCAGGGTTGTTGTAGCAATAGGAGCACACACACACACACACATATATATATATATACATATATATATATATATATGTAATCCGAACCTTTTAATTTTACAATGCATTCCCCTAGATACATCTGTTAGATATGCCTCACGTAGAACAGATTATCCATGGTAATACATCGTCAATATATTTGTTGTGCTCGAACTTTCAATAATTATCACACAATATATTTGTTTTCTACACAAATCAATATTTAGCTAACAAGATATGACAATGAAACAAACATACCAAAACTCATACAAGCTCTATTTTCCCCTATCTCTAATGATATACTTACTGAAATAATAATTCTTGAAATTCTGATTATCATTCTTAAGTGTATCTTTGTCTTTTCCCACACTTTTTAAGTGTAACACTAACACATGTAGTGTTTGTTTCTCTTTGCATCTAACAAAAAGGTTCAATCCGCAAAAGATCTTGATATTGAAGAACAAAGACCTATAAAAAATGCAGAATAAATTGGTTCTTGAAAGCTCTTTCCGAATGATATAATATTGAAGGTAATACAATACAAACTTATTAATTACAGATATATCCATTCTATTTGTGCTACATTTATTATTAATTAATTTTTTTAAAATTCATCTCCATAAATTTAGGTGAAATTGACTACATACCATCAATTTCATTTGTTCACTAGTTGAAAAATGTTTCTCCATGCACACATTATCGGGTTGTGAGGTTTGAACATGAAACACCAACTTTCTATTGTGACGGTGGATCAATCAAGCTTGCAAATGTTGTAGTTCCTGCTCAACTCTATGACTTATTTTTTTCACGATCAAAAGTAGCACAAGAATTTTGCAAACACATTAGAGAATATAACAACATATTTTTATTTACATCTTTTGGTGTTCAACTCGTCAATGATCTGGCATCTTCAAGACAAGGAGTTTATACCTTTAGAACATAGGGTCAAATATATCATGATCTACCCTCTTTAATCCCATATGATAATACTCCATGTTATTTTTCAGTTGTACTTTTTTTACACAGAAAATGAGGTATACAATAGGATTTCAAAACTCAAAGAAGCCAATTTATCCGAAGAACTTATGGAAATAATAAGACAAATAATGGATGCTAATCCTTATGCACAATTTTTCGCCAGCTAAAGGATCATTCAAGCTTTCAGAATTTAGAAATTCAAATTACTTCAAATGCTAAACTAGATCAACGTATCTACAACAAACCATCAGTAGATCAAGTTACTGCTATTTGGATAAACGGAAACAACCCCAATGTACCATTTGATAGAGAGATTATTGTTCATGAGCACTCAGGCAATATACATAGAGTTAAACATTATTATGGTTGTTATGACCCACTCCAGTATCCTCTACTTTTCTCAAATGGTGAATCAGGTTGGCACCAAGGAATACAAAAATAACATAAAACAAAAAAAGGTTCACATGGGACCGAAGTTGCAAGCTTCAATCAAAATATTTTTGTATTTGCATCCGCTAATGAGGTGTTTGACAATGAACAAGATATGGTTTTGAAATAAATTTATACCGACTCTTATATTTTGGTAATTAAAATTCTCATATCAATGTTTTAAAAAAAAATTCTCGGTGTACGGCGATGAGGTAAACATTGTGTCAGATGTAGAGAGTACTACTGCTATAAGCTACAAATATGTCATGGAGAAGACACAATAATACTATTGTGCAGATGATTTTTCCAATAATTTTTCGTTGACATGTACATCAAGCTGGAAACAACACGACATGAATATTTTAGACTAGAGCAATCAAATCTTAGAAGGGAAATTTTGCAAGGTATATTTGACAGAATCCTAGTGGGTGAAATTAGAGGAGCTAAAGTAGGCCAGAGAGTAATACTTCCTGCATCATTCGTCGGAGGTCCTAGAGACATACGTCATAGATATTTGGATGCAATGTCTTTGGTTCAACGTTTTGGAAATCCAGATCTATTTATCATAATGACATGTAATCCCGATTGGGTGGAGATCAAAGAAAATTTGTTAGAAGGACAACTTCTTCAAAACAGACCTGACTTGGTGACTAAATTCTTTAGAGCAAAGCTGCAAGATTTAAAAGATCAGTTATTCAAGAAAAAGATATTTGGTCCTGTTGCAACACATGTTTTTGTGGTTGAATTTCAAAAAAGAGGACTACCGCACATACATTTTTTATTGATACTTGAACAAGGATACAAGATACATCGACAAAGGATTATGACAAGTTTATTGCCGCTGAACTTCCTGATAAAAAAAAATTCCAATCTTGCATGATTTGGTTGTCAAGCATATGATGCATGGTCCTTGTGGAAAGAATCGTCCAGCAAATTCATGTATGAAAGATGGACAATACAAGAATCACTATCCTTGACCATTTAGTAATAAATTGCTACAAGAAAAGGATGGATATCCTATTTATAAGAGGCGAAATGATGGAAAAAGAGAAAAGGTCTGAGTTCCATATAATCCTTATTTACTCCCTAGATATAATTGTCACATCAACTTAGAGTCTTATTCGAGAGTAAAAGCAATAAAGCATCTCTACAAGTACATATATAAAGGTCATGATAGGTTTGTTGTTTATATCGAATCGGATGATGGAGAAAAAGTTATTGATGAAATTAGCATCTTTCAAGATGCACAGTGGGTGACTGCACCATAAGCGCTATGAAGAATTTATGAATTCAATCTCAGTGAAATGCAACCTCCCGTCATTAACCTTTAACTTTATCTCCCAAATAAATAAATAGGTAAGTTATATATATCCAACAATTATACTAATTTAACTTATGATGAACCCTGTATTCTGAAATAAGAAAAGGGCTGATAGGGAGCACCTGTATTTCGAAATGCTCCCGATAGCTGAGGATAGGATTGATTAGATTGTTGTTGATAGCCATTATAGTAAGCAGCATATCCTGTATTGTTGTATCCATAAGGATCAGTATTCTAAATTTGGAACAGTGTTGCTCATTTAATGTAATGCAGCTTGATGTTATGACTTACTTCAAATATGGAAGGGTCATAATCTTTAGAATAGACAGATTCTTTGAAACAAACTCCTTCTACTCATCTTGATCTATCTTTCCATCACTCTTTTTATCTACTTAGCATCAAATGTCTGGTGCACAAGATAAAAGTAGGTGGTCAATATAAATAGAAAAAAAACACATAAAATTTGTGACATAGAAGATGGAGTCGAACAATCAACCATATCTATAATTACTTCAACTACATCTGAAAGAACCGCGTCTAATTCATTCAGAAATGCCAAAATCATCTCTTTCAGTTGCAATTAAAACCAACCAGTGAATATTGACTTTGTGATATAGTGTGAGGACACACCAAAGAGGAAAATCAAGTCAAGAACATTCAATCCTTTGGATTGGAAGAATTCAATCAAATCAGTGACTAACTCATGACCCATTGGGACTAATTCATCTGTTTCCTTAGCAGTAGAAGTTGTGCCATCTTTTCTACCATATGCAACCATCTAGTATGGACCACCTAATGCAATTGTGGCGTCTCTAGCTGCTGCTGTTAGAATATCAACACAAGATACTATTTTGGGATATGTTTTTCCACTTCTTTTTTTATATCATCTATTATTCAAATCCTTTTAATGTCTTGCTTGCATTGCACTTATCTCACTTCCTTCGTGGTCTAAAAATATTAAACCATCATATCCCTATATATAGCAATCTATACAGCTTAATTAATTTGGTAAGTTTCTGACAAAAATCTTAAAAGCAATATAACTCTTTTAAAATCATTCCATACATGCAAAAATAACCATTAAGAATATCCCTATTTAAATATATTTGTTTGTCAGTTATTATTATTTCTAATATAGTTTTTCACATTGTAGTGTGCTATTGGAGGAATCAAAATTTGAAAAATATTATTGCATGGGAATACGCCTCGCAAACCATGCTCACAGAATATTTTTGAAGATGTTCGGCGGATAGCGAAGCACGAAAATATCTATACAGGAAATTTCCAGAGTACTATGTTTGAAACCCTCAGGGTAATATATGGACACCAAGAAAATCGAGATATGTTATTGGTTGAATTGTTGTTGGTAAGGCATCCAATAGAATCACTTTTAATATTTTTTATGTTTAAATTCAATTTACTTAGTTTTTTTATTTTAATATTGCAGCTAACCCAGCAGAAGGTGAAAGATACTATTTGAGATTGTTTTTGAATCACGTACCAAGACCGACATCATTTGAAAACTTGTTATCTATTAATGGAAGGAGGTATGAAATGTTCAAGGAAGCTGCAAATAGAAGAGGTTTATTGGAATCAGATAACAGTATTTTTGAATGCTTACGTGAGGTCGTAATCTTCAAAATGCCATCGGCTTTGAGAAATTTATTTGCAATAATTTTGGTTCATTGTAATCCAATAATATGAGAATGCTCTGGGATACATATTATGATGATATGTCGGAAGATTTTAAGAGAATACATGAAAAATCTCCTACTTCTCAATTTCAATGCACATTGAAAAACATAAATCATTTCTTAGAGAGCATGGATAAGAGAATTGAAAATTATGACATTCCTAAACTTGAGCAGAGGTTGGATGATGGAATTATATCATAATGCAAAGAAATACGGGAAGAAAAATCTATAATAATGTCTCCAGAAGATTGGATGCACAAACAAAGCTAAATCTTAAACAGGAACAAGTGTTCAAGATCATATTGGAAAGGATTGAGTCTGGACAATCAGGATTATTCTTTGTCGATAGACCTGGAGGGACTGGAAAAACTTTCTTATAGAGTGCATTACTTGCAAATATCAGATCAATAGGCATGATAGCATTAGCAACGGCAACAAGTGGTGTAGTAGTGACTCTTTTATCGGGAGGTCGTACAGCTCATTCTAGATTTGAAATACCGCTTCAAAAAACTGATGCAACTGTCACACGTATGTCAAAGAAAAGTGGTGGAGCTAAATTAATTAAAAATCCAAGATAATTATTTGAGATGAAGCGCATATGGCCAGTCGTCGGACAATTAAAATAGTTGATAGGAGCTTTAAAGATATACTGGACATTAATGAACTGTTTGGTTGAAAAGTAATGGTTTTTAGAGGATATTTTCGTCAAGTACTTCCAGTAATTCCAAAATCTACAAGAGCTGAAACAATAAATGCAAGTTTGGTAAAATCATACTTATGGCATCACATGAAAAGGATTAAGTTAACAAGAAATATGAGAGCAAGAACAGATCCATCTTTCAGTGAATTCTTACTGCCTATAGGTAATAGGGAGGAGCCTACAGTAAGATATGATTTGGTACTTCTTTCAAAAGAATTGGTTATTCAAAATACGAGCAGTAGTATTGGTGAAGATACATTAGTAGAACAAATATTTTTGTCAATGGATAAAAATGCAAGTTGTGCAAAATACATGACAGAACGGGCTATCCTAGCAAGCAGAAATGAATACATTGATTAACTAAATGAAATGTTAATTTTTAGATTTCCAGGTGAAAGTAGAACGTTTCTGAGTTTCGACTCTGTAGAAGATGATACTAACAATTATTATCAGGAAGATTACTTAAATACTCTCACACCAAATGGTCTCCCTCCACACATGTATGTTCTTACATATATCATCCAAACTATATCAAAAGTGGCAATATAATACCTAAAGCAACATAAATTCCATTAAGAAAGCCAAAATTTACTTTCTAACTAAAAAACATCTCTTAGTAAGATCATATTACCTATTTTGGATAATTCGGTAGAATTCCAGGTAGCAACACAAATTTAGGCATTTTGACAAAATGTGAAAATAGGTTGACTTTCTCTCTAGACTCCCTTAAGTATACGGGCATGTCTCCTTCCCCAATTATTCTTACGTTGCTCTTTGTTTGCATATCTACTCATACCCAGTTGTTTTCTTCCTCATATATAGAAAAACGCAAAAATATTAATTATGTAACACATGAAACATTTACATCAAAGTGATAACCAAATACCACGTGTGACTTTCTAAAGTGCACAATCTAAATATTCATGAAATAGCAAAGTACCAGATCAAACACACACAATTGATGTGCAAAACAGAACTAGGAATCTAAATTTTAAGAAGGTAAAAGCGTGGAACAACCACTAAATAAACTGATTATATAGATGCTAACCTTTAGTTATGTGTACAAGAAAGTGAACTCATGTTTCTATTGGAGCTGCCTCTGGAGCACCTGATTCTCCTCTTACATCCTGATTTTTCTAGCACGAACCTGATATTGAATATGAGCTAGAGTGTGCCTGCACCTTATTTTATAATATTTGGTTGGAACTTATTATTAAAATTCTTCACATTATCATTCTTATAATATTTTATTGATTTGAAGATTGGTTTTGAAAAAAATGCGCCTATTATGTTATTAAGAAATTTGGATGTTTTCAATGGCTTATGTAATGGCACAAGAATGATATGTAGAGATTTTGAAAAAAACGTCATACATGCAGAAATAATGATTGGACAAAATGCTTTCAAGCATGTGTTTATCCCACGAATCCAGCTATCGCCTCCCAAAAATGAGGATACCCATTCCAGTTTATTAAAAAATAATTTTCGGTGCGATTATGCTTTTCAATGATGATTAACAAAGCACAGGGACATACAATACCAATTGTTGGATTGTACTTTCCACAACATGTTTTTTTACGTGGACAGCTATACATTGCACTCTCAAGAGGAATATCAATGTCAACAACAAAGGTTTTGGTCATGACAGAGCAACCAAAGAGAAAAAAAAGAACGTACACCAAATACATCGTCTACAAAGAGATATTAGGTAAGATACAACACATCAAATTACCTGATACAAAATATTTTTTACACATCCTAATTTATTATTACTAACTCACCTCAAATATTCATATTCGCAGGTTCAGGAGATGCACAATTACATTAGATTGATCTATTGTGACAAAGTAATGATGGATAATTTCTGTATAGCTATATAAGTTCTATGTCTCATACTACTGACATCACTCTTTTTCTTTCATGTTGATGCCTTGTACTACAGTCTTATTTGCTTTTACAATCAACTTGAAACTTCTTTGGATAAAATAGAAGCAGCTGAATTTATTATGAAATGAAAAAGTTATTGCAAAAAAGAAATGGTCGTGAAAATACCATCATTTCTATGCGCCTAGAATGCTCTACTCAAACTAAATGAATTTAACTTTGTAAAACTGAAGCTACATCTCAATGAGGACTGCTGACACAACGAGCTCATAACATACTCATAGGATAAATATGTCTATTAACTTTTTCTTGGCATCAGCAATGAATCTATGAAGACACCTCTCTGTCTATGTTCAACTATATCAGTATAAGGATAAATCATATAGAAGACAACAAGAACAACTTGAAGTACACATAGAACAATTATTTTCAATCACATGTGAATCAGAAAACCCCAATATCGACCATAGTTCTCTGGGGACACGTCTATATTTCTGGTCACAAAAATGTAGGTTGTGTCCCGTTCGAAGCACATTCTACTTAAAAGGGATGGAAAAGAATAGGATCTTCAGAAAGTAAAAGGCAAGCAAAACAATGAAAGTGATACAGAACCCACAAACCTTACAATCTGAAGCCCTAAACTCTGAAATTACAAGTTCATTTATAAAAAAAAAATTATAATAAAATATGCTTTTGATTTTGATACTACATCCAAAAAGAGCAGACAAATGGATTATCAGACTTTCAGTAATTAATAATTGAAGCTACCTTTCCCATGTATCCAAAAATTATAACCCGTTGCAATTAGTCTTGTCCTGGATATGGTGATGATCTAAAGGAATACATCTTACTCCACACATAGGAAATATTTGACAACATTTGGCCTATCTTGTATATGTACCTGATGTATTTATCATTTCATTGAACCCAAATATTCATAAACTGATATCAAGTCAAAGTTCAATCCCTGAGGCAATACAATTTGTACAACAAACTTACAAGGTGTTTGATTAATTTCTTAACCAAATCAATCGATGGAGATTAGTGAGAAAGACTTTGATATAATGTTCACGTTTACCAACAACTCCACTTCCTAAAACATCAAAAATACATCACGATGATTAAGCATTGATTTTTACTATCTAAGACAATAGCAATTACAAATGCATATTAGAATGCTGGTAAGCTCCCAATAAATTAAACAGATAACAAAAATATCCCCTTGTCAAAATATAAATGGTATCAGAATAACATACTATATTTTGATTTTGGTTGTTCGACTACTTGAGTAGTGTCACTTCTCAAACGAATAGTATCCAGAACACAATCAAGTAAACAAGATAAAAAAAGGTACCAGAAAATTAAAATGATGAGCTCATCAGCTATTTCATAACAATTTCAATTCTTCATTCAAGTAGTAACAACAAACTATTAGCAGAAAATATTACAGTACTCACCTGGAAAACCTCGTAGTTGAATTGTGCAGATACTTTATTTATCGATTTATGAGCATAAAGATTCAACTTTTGTTGTACAACCACAATTGCTTTATAGACTTTTTCTGTTTCCAAGGATTTTGTATAAGTTTTTATCATCTTAACACCAAACTTTGCTTTCTCTGGAAAGAACACATATATCTGGAATCAATAAACCAAGGAAATGGCTGAGACTTGGGTAGCAAATAATTGAAATACAAGAACCTCAAATATTGAAATAGCTAAAAATTATCTGTCAAAATTGTTATACTAAATACTTACCAAACATAAACTAAAAGGACATATGGTCATATCATATTCCCATTACGTTGTTTCCTTAGTTAATACTCCCTCCATTTTCAATTTGTTCGTCTGGTTTTGACTTGACACAGAGTTTAAGAAAGTATATATGTATAATGTATCAGAATGTCCTTTAATCTCATGGTCTTAAACATGCTATGTGAAAAGTTGGAATTAAAGACTTGCGAAAAAGGAGAGAGATATTTCTTTTGAAATGGACTAAAGAGAAAAGTTAGAAAAACAAATTTTGAAACAGAGGGAGTATATTTTTACAAGTAAAACTTTGTTATTTTCCTTCTGTCCTGCATTATTAAGATGTCAGCTTATCAAAGTTAAATACTCCGATAGATTTCCTTTCTATTGTAAGCAAGTCCAACATTGAATTCATTATTATATCCATAAAAATTATATCTAAATGGAGTGACACAGATAGTGAGAATTCATACAACCGACATTGTATCCCCATCTAGCTTGAGATTGAGGCGTAGTTATCGTTAATGTATCCTTCATAAATACACTTTCAAAACTTTGTAAGTGTTTTATCTATATTCTAGATATTGATAAGCGTCTTCTTCTTTTCATAAAAAGTTTGGTTTACAATAAAGAATTTTCTTGTTGTGGAGAAGTCTAATTCCTTCCAAATTTCATTACTATATCGAGGTTTTCTATCCATAATCAACCTCTAATGCGTCTTCATTTTCTAATTGAAAAACCTTATCTTCATTGGTAACCATGGTGTTCGGCCAGCGACAAACTAATATTCTTACCTTCCCTTTACTTCATTCATAAGGGACAACATTGTTCAGAAAAGAAGAAAACATTTTACTTCGCTATGTGGTGTAACGCGATAGCTATCTTTTATGATTTCAATGCTATGTGAAGCTATAGTAATTAAGTAATTATTCGGAAGCACCGAAGAACCCACTTTGAAATACTCAAAACCAAGACAAAATCTCCAAACCAATATGGTTATGTAAACACTACACACCAATACAAACTCACAAAACGATATAAAAAGCTACACAATAAGAAATCAATACATTTATTGTCCTAATCGCAGTTAATCGCAATAAATTGAGGTGGAGGAAAAAGAGAGCTCACAGTTCTTTGAGAAATTGAAGATCCTAAATCCAAAATGACTTATTTTTTTCATCGGTCAAGACAAGATCTCTAATATAACTCACCATTTTGGAGCTGAGAAACGACATAACACGGAATCTAATTTGTAACAGCAAACAAGCTATCTCCGAAAATCATTTTTCATATTAGGCTCTAAATAAGCTCTGAATATAGTAAAATCGAAACAATGTTAGGACAGAAAATATTCACGGAGAAACAAAGATGACCATGAGAAGATGATGAAGCCTCTGGAGTTCAGACAACAGTCATTATGTTTACTTTCCTATTTGTTCTATCTGTTTAAGTTGTTGGGCTAAAACGGGTTTGGGCCATATTTACTTATTATTTTACCCAAAATACATGTTTTATATGTATGAAATGTTTGAAATTTAGTATAAATTCTCTACTTAGTATTAATTTATATAAAGTATTTTAAATATGTACAAAGTTTTAAATTAAATGATATATTTTCTATTATTATCAATCATCTCATAATAAGTAAAATAGAATTTTTAATTTATTCTTACTAAGTATATACATGACTAAATTTCTCTTTAATCAACTATAAGAGTATTTTTTAATCTTGAGATTTGACGTTGTTTTTTTTAATACTTAACAAAATACCTGACAGACAAGAAAACTTTACATTTTTTTTATTTTTTATTTTTTGTACTTAATAAAATAACAAACACACATCTATTATATTTTTTATATATGTCTATTTTTAAAAGCATTTGATACACGTGCAATGCACGTCGCTTTATTCTAGTACATACTAAAAAATGAATAGAGAGAATACCTTTTTCGCTTTATTTTATGCGAGCTTGCTAAAAATAGTTGTTTCAATTTAGTATTCCTTCCAATTCTTTTTATATTCTTCATTCATTTTTCATGTCAATTTGACTACATTTCAAAGCTAAATTAGATTCGATTAATTTTTTTAAGAAAAAAAATTAGATATTCAAAAACTTTATGAAAAGTACTATAATTAAAAAAAATTCCATTTGATTAAGAAATACTCCATCCGTCTATCTTTACTTGTCAATTTTTTAATTTTGGGATGTCCAACAATATTTGTCCAGCTTATAAAATCAATGGATAATTTACCCATTTCTATTCATTTTACCTTAGCACTAAATACGATTTATTATTTAATGCATTTTTTAAAACATCAAATTATTATATTCAAAGAGTAATATGATAAAGTTATCCCTATAATTTACAATTTTTTAATTTATGTGATAACTGAAAAGTGGACAAATAAAAATAAACGGAAGGAAGGAGTACATCTTAAAATATTGATCAAAGTTTGTATCGTTTGAATATGAAAAAAATGCATATAAAAAATGGAGAAATTATTTATTTAATTATGAAATTAAAAAAAGATTACATTTTCTCCATATATTATCCAATCAATAAATGATTACATAAAATTTAAGTAGTTAATTTTAGATTTCAAAGCATACTTAATAAAATTAATTTAATAACTATCTGTCCATCTTTATATATTCATTATTATCTTAAGACACACCTTAATAAATAATAATTAATAGGAGTAATTTACTATATCACTTTATAAATATAATAAAATTAATATTTTAAAAAATAAATAATTTTAATTGCAAAAAAAATATACATAAAATTTTAAATTATCAATTAATTTTTTAAAATAAATAAATATTAATGATATCTTTTTTTATTATAAAGGACAAATTAAAATAGAGGAAAAAGTAAAATAAATTTCTAACATATAGGGTGTGTTTGGTATGAAGGAAAATGTTTTTATGGAAAATATTTTTCTAGAAAATATTTTCTTGAAAAAGAAGTTGATTTCTTACTTATTTTCTTATTTTGGTTGGTGAGTGAAAAATATTTTCTAGTGTTTTGTTTGTGAATGAATAAATATTTTTCAAAAAATATATTTTAGTGTATAGCTAAAGAGTAAGAAATGCTTCTTTATAAAAATAATTTTTGACCCCAAAAAATACTTTTTTTAGGGTATGTTTAATATGGAGAAGGAAAATATTTTCTAGAAAAATAAATTATTTCTTACTTATATTCTTATATTTATTATGCAAGTAGAAAAATATTTCTAAAAATATTTGTATATATTTAAAAAAAAATAATGAGAACAGATAGGATAAGAAGGGGAGGGGGGAGGGGGGTAAGAAAAAAAGTTTAATAAAAAAATAAATTCTTTTTGGGTGGGGGGGGAGGGTTGGTGTTCAGAATAGATGGTAGGGGTTGAATAAGAAAAAAGTTTTGAGTTTTTCTTGAAAAAAAATTAAAATGATAATTTTTTTTAGGGAAAGGAGGAGGGGAGAGGGGGGAATGACTACTAGGGGATGGGGTCGGGGGTAGGGTGTGAGCGTGGGGTAAGAACAACAACCAACAACAACATACCCACTATACTCCCACCAAATAGGGTTTGAGGAGAAGGGAGGGGCCGGTAGAGAGGGGGTCAGGTAGGGGATGAGATCAGAAAAAAATTAATTTTTTTTAACAAAATTAAATATTTTTTGGGAGGGGGGCTTGTAGGGGGTGGGGGGTCGGGGTAAAAAAAAACTTATTTAAAAAAAAATTAAATATGTTTTTTGGATTTGGGGTGGGTGGGGTGGTGGGTGGAGGTGGTAGGGAATTGGGAGTCGGGATAGGAATGAGTGATTTTGAGAATTGTATGAACATTTCAATTTGAGAGTGATGTTTAAAGAAAGTTTTGAAAAATATTTTTCTTACTTTTTGAAGGAAAATCATTTTCTTTAGATTTTAAAAAAATAAATTAATTTAAAAAATATTTTTCAAAATATTTAAATCAATTAAACATGAAAAAATTAAAAAATATTCTGTGAAAAATGTTTTTCTTCATACCAAACACACTCATAGTATATATTTTTTTAAAAAGAGGTCCTCAAATCAACATAAATGTAAAATGAAAGGGTGGGAGCATCATCGTTTCCGTACACGAGCGAAGCATGCCGTCAAACCTCGTATTAACACCACGTAAAGTAAGGTAAAATATCTCTATTTGTCCGCTTATTGGAGAACCAGAAAGGATATTTTCGGAAATTCATGCGTTCCGGCTGACAATGCCACGTCAATTTCTAATCGCATACCTCCACGTCACCATATCAAATTCACTGACCACATCCAGCCTCCTCCTGTCTATAATCCAACGGCTGATGATACAATTATTCCAGATGTTTCCACAGAACATGCTTACGAAGATAACCTAAGGGATCGTTGTTTGGTGTGAGGTATAGAGAATAAGTAGTTTCGGATAAAATAAAAAATTATTTTATCTTATATTTAATTAGAAGTATTAGTAATATCGAGATAATTTATCCCACTATTTACATCATAATTCATAGTGATGAGATAAGTTATCCCACATGCATGGTGTGATAAGTTATGCCGGGTAATTTCGAGATAATTATTTTCCAACCAAATGACCCCTAAATGTCTCGGTACGAGTCTTCATCGGTATGAAGTCACTTTTATATTAGAACTAGTTTAGTTTACGTGCTTTGCATGTGTAACTTGCATCAATAAATAAAATTATATGTAGAAAATTAAAATAATTAAAAATAGCAATGATGCTAAAATAAATTTATATATATTAAAATTATGTAAATAAATATTGTATATCAAATATGTCATTGTTCGTTGTCTAAAATTAAATATCATGCTTCATACAAATTAAGTATTAATTTTGTATAATTCATATATAATTTTTCAAGCGATTAATTGGAAGAAATAAAGAAAGAACAAAAAGATGATAAATAAATGTCAGAAGATAACTAAACCTAGATAGAGTACAAAAATGAATCATATATGATGTAAGAATTATTTTTTAAAATGACTCACCATAAAATAAAAAAGAGAAAGAGACTATTAATTATTCAATTCTTTCAAATAAAGTAGGAATACATGCAAAAACAACTGATTTTATAGTAAATTCACCTACCAAAAAATTAATCCCTTGTATCATATTTATTTCTATGCTCATATTAGACGTTAACCTTTGACAATTCTTACACTAATTAAGAGTACTTATTCTATTATTTTGTTTTTTTAGCTACGTCTCTTTTCCTTCTTCTTCTTTTTTTCGAAAAAAAAACTGAGCCAATTTAAGCTACATCAAGACTACTTGTTGTTCTATTGTGTTATATTTTACCATGACAGTTTGACTCCTATTTAACACATTTATTTTTGTTGTTGTTGTTGTGCAATTATAGAAATCTTTTATAGTATAAGGTAAAATTCTTATTAATTCAGAAGTATTAAAATTATGATTTCTTAGTTACATCAAATAAGAATGTTAATTAATTTTTAAGTCCTAAATCTAAATATAATAATTAAATGATAAATATTTTTTAAAAAATAGTATATGACTATTTTGTTATTGTAGAAATTTTTATTGAAAAATAAAATTAACAGAAAAATTGTTAGAAATCAGCAATCAACAATAAAATAAATTTTATATCATTTAAATGATATAATGTGTAACCAAAAAAAGACAATCATTGGAGCCTATTATTTAAAATAAAAATGTGATATCAGATCTCATCATTTATTCACAATTGAAACAGTTACATACAATTAAATTTTAGAAGAGAATTCATATAAAATTAGAATGACTAATCAATTTTTCGTGATGAAATGTAACAATTCAAAGAACCTGATGAAAATTATAAATAAGCCAATTTAAAATTATTAATTATTTATGTCATTATAAACAAAAATCATAACAAAAAAACTTCTCAATTAGCAATTATCTATCAAGAATACATGATAACTTACTATTTTCAACTTCAAGAACATACTAAAATCATAAAAGAAAATTTTTCAATTATCAATTGTTTATCAAAATATAAGATAATTTATTCTTGTAAATATAAAAAACATACTAAAATCTAAGAAAACTTATCACAAAGCACAAATAAATTTATCTCTTCAATAGGTCATACTATCAATATTTTACAAAAAAAAATCTCAATGAGCAATTGTATATCAAAAATACGTTATAATTTATTTTGTTGTAAGCTTCAAAACATACTAAAATTCTAGAAAATTTACTGCGAATGATAATCAAAGTTATATATTTAATCATAGATACTATCAAGATTTTAAACATCAAGAACATATTAAAATTTAAAAAAACTTACCTCAAATCGCAAGCAAATTGTCTCTTCAATTATAAGATACATAAAAAAATTCACACAAAAAAAGTGCTTCTCAATGGGCAATTGTCTATCTAAAATACATGATAATTTATTTTGTAAATTTTAAGAACATATTAAAATTTAGAAAACTTATCTCAAATCACAAACAAATTTATCTCTTTCATCACATTTACTGTCAAGAATGTAAATATGAAGAACATGCTAAAACATTAATTTTTTTTACCTCAAATCGCAAGCAAAATTATCTGTTCGATCATAAGATTTATCAAAATTTCACACACACAAAAAAAAAAACTTTCATTGAGCAACTGTTTTTCAAGAATACATGATACCTTATTTATTATAAACTTCAAATAATACTAAAATACTAAAAACCTTACCTCAAATCATATGGAAAATTATATACGTTAGTAAGAAAATTCTATATCTAAACCTATTTTTTCTCTACATGTGATAATTTTAGAGAAAAACATCTAAACGTAAATATAAAAAGACACCTGTCATCAATTAATTAATTAAAGAGTCCTAATGTTACAATGATTCAGAAACTAAACAAAATTCGATTAAAATTTAAACACTTCAGAATTTTTTCATGCATGTTAAGGTTCTGTTTCCGTTTTTTTTTTTTTTTTTTTTTTTCATTTTTTGGCCAACTTTCAAGTTTATATTAGATTTAGGTCTCTTTTTTTTCCTTTTTTCTAGAATATTATTTTTGGTGTACAATCGTGTGTTTTATTATACATGTTTTTCCCTCTATATTTTAGGACTTCTTTTTTTAATTACACAAGGAGAAAAAAACTCTATCAATATTAATTTTTTTTATATTTTTTTCTTACCATATACTGTAGGATTTCTTTTAAATATTATAAATATAATGATATAATAATTAAAAAAAAAATGAAAAAATAATTTTGTCTATTGCAGAGAGTTTTAAGGAATGACAAAAAGTTTAAATCACTTTTCTAAGGTCTTCACATTTTTAATATATTATAGATATAGATAGATATAAATATAGATATTTTAGTTTTAATATACTCCTTCCGTTTAAAAAAGAATGACCTACTTTGACTTGATACAAAGTTTAAGAAAATAAAGAAGACTTTTGAATCTTGTGGCCTTAAATTAAAGTTGTCAAATGTTCTTAATCTTGTGGTCTTAAACATGTCATGTGGAAAGTTGAAATTAAAGTATTATCAAAAAAGGAAAGGGTCATTCTTTTTTAAATGAACTAAAAAAGAAAGTAAGTCATTTTTTTTTAAAGTAAAATTTTTTGATATGAATTTAAATTTAGTAGGACTTTTGAATATCGAACACCGAGTAGAAATAAAAAAAATAAAAAATAGTAGAGCTAATTAATAAACCAAACCATGATTTCAGCAAAACGTGTTTCCACTGGTGGACAACAAACCATAGTTAAAAGTTAAAACTTTTGACGGTAAAAAAGGATAAAAAATAAAAAAATTATTCCAGTTATGGAGATATAGTGCACATTACACATGCATATTTTAATATTAACCAAAAAGCAGCTCAAGCTACATAAGAGCTAAAGGAACCGAGGGTTTTTTGGGTGACTTTGGAGTGAGGAAAGGGTACTGAATCAAATCAAATCTCCACCGTTGAATCTTTTATGTATCTGAATCAGACTGTTAAAAAGTGATTTGGATCTTCAGACGCCGGCATTATTCTCAGATCCGACTTTCCTGTAAGGTGTTTTCCGGCTTCCTTTATTTATTTTGATTTTTTTTCCTGATTGGTCCTTATATGTTCGTTCTTGATATAAATTTACTAGTTTAAGATTCTTATATCAATCTACTTTTTTTTTGGGTAGAGATAAAGGTTTGAGTACACTCTATATCCTCTCTCAATCCCACTGTGTGAGACTATACTGGGGATGTTGTTGTTTTATTGACTGAAAGTGAGAGTTAATCTAACAGAAGAGTCTCATTAATGACTTTACACTATTTTTTGTTGCACTTGAGCCGAGGTCTTTGGTAGCAGTCTCTCTACCTCGACAAGGTAGTGGTATGGTCTTTGTACACTCTGCCCCCCCCCCCCCCCCACACCATACACACACACACCAAAACTTGTGATATTTCACCGGGTATGTTGTTGTAAACGAATTTCAGTTTCAAGTGTTTTTGAATTTTTCTTCAATGTATTTGAAGTTTTTTCTTAACGGATTTAAGATTACCTTTTTAAGATTTTTGTTTTTAAATCTATTTTTTATGTTATTAAATGGAAATGAGAGTTTTATAATTGAATGCTAGTAATATTTTCCAAGAAGATTGCTATTAATTACTTCTACACCACTTGCTTTAAGTATTAGTTTTTCTCGCGAATCCTGTAACTTTTTGCGCAGATTGTGTGTTTTTATTGAAAAATCTAAGAAATACGATTTTGGATCCTATTAACAAGAGTTTGTTGTTGATCTGGTGGCTGAAAAGGAACTTTCTAAGCTTTGATGCCCTCTTGGTCAAGGGTTAGAATCGCTTGGCCACCGTTTAGGCGTTTATTTAATTTGAGATATGTAGGACCCACAAACTTTAAATTCTAGATCCGCCTCTAGGGCTTAGAGAGTGTCATTTGAGTAAATGAATTAGATTCACTAAATTTCGTGTGTATATAACGCGTTCGAATCGAGGTTCAGTTCAAGCGAAGTTGCGTGGACTCTTCACTTTCGATGCTGCACCTGTGTCGGATTCTACAAAAATAGACTACTTTTGGAGAATCCGATACGCACACATTGACATTTTTGAAGAGTCTGAGCAACATAGGTTTCAAGTGTTTGTAGCTGTGATGGTGGGGGTAGCAGGTAGCCAGCCGGTGGAATAATCAAGGTGCATGTAAGCTGCCTGGCACCATAATCATCCCAAAAGGAAAAATCAGATTTGGTCTCCGTACAGAAGATCTACGTTTCTCTGTACCATTGGAAATGAGAGAGATTAAATACTTTCTGTGTTTGCAATAAAACAGTGTTATTTGATAGGAGAGACTGTTATCGGTGTAATTAATTATTCTCTATGCATAACGTGTTTTAACTGAGTTCCATTTTCAAGTGGTTTAGAGCTTAGCATTGATTGTTAACACATCACTAGATGCTTTTCAAGACTTGAAAGACTCACATTAGTTTTGTTACTGTTCTTGTTTCCTTAAGTGCTAAGGAATTAAAAAATCAGTGACAGGGTCAGGAGGCTAATGCCACCATACTCGTGATCGGAAAATCAGTGATCTATTTATATTAGGTTTAACTTTTATACTGGTCCAATTAGGCAACAGTTGTAGTAAGCTTTGAGTTGCTAACTTAGAAAAATATGGATAACCAGCCTACTACAACTAGTCAAATGCAACACACGATAACTGTATTTCAATCTCAGACTTGCCGGGGAGCTGATGTAACTTAATTATGGTGATGGTGTAAACAAATTTCTTACTGTCTCAGTGTATGTCACGTGCGTCCTTTCAATATTTTCTATTAGGTGTTTTTGGTCTTCCATGACTTGAATAACCTTGTAATGTTCTTATTATATTTCTTAACTAATGGCATGCATGAATCCGTGTTGTATTCTGATTTTGTTTTAATCTCTTTACAGATCTTGTGCACTTTCTTATCATCCTAAGATGGATCTAATGTAACACTTGAGATTCTTGATCTCTTGCTGTCCAATATTTGACGCGGTAGTGATATTTACTGTTGCCTGTGGCATCATCTGGGTTGGTCTTGGTTCCTGTTGCTCGTTGATGATTGTTTCCATATTTAATCATTTCCTGGTTTGCTCACAATCGGCTTCCGAGTTTGGCCGCTCAACTGAGAGTGTGGGTAAAGCTCTCTTCTACTGCCATCTCTTTTGTTGATTCTGACGCCCAACTGTGTTTCTCGACCTTTTATGTCTCGTAACCCGGATAGTCCTGTTCAGACCCAGATGGCTGTGGCAATCTTCAAGAGCCCACTTGGTGGGGAGTGCCATGGAAAGGGTAGGATGGGAGGGAAATCGACTGGGAGGAGACGCGTTTTTGTTCAAACTGAGACTGGTTGTGTACTGGGGATGGAGTTAGAACGCAGCGACAATGCTCATACTGTGAAAAGAAGGTTGCAGATTGCACTTAACTTTCCAATTGAGGAGAGTTCTTTGACATTTGGTGATAGGGTGTTGAGGAATGACCTGAGTGCTGTTCGAAATGATTCTCCTCTTCTGCTGACGAGAAACTTTATGCATCGAAGTTCATCAACTCCATGCCTTTTACCCACGGGGAAGGATCATATTCAACCAAGAGATCAAAGTGGTCCCATTGAAATACTGGGAAACGCAAGTCGCTTTGCCGAGACAAAGCAACTTATCCAGGAAATTGTGAAGGCAATAAAGACTGGAGTTGATCCACTTCCTGTTAATGGTGGACTTGGAGGGGGTTATTTTTTCAGAAATAGCAGAGGTGAGAGCGTTGCTATTGTCAAGCCCACAGATGAAGAACCATTTGCGCCAAACAATCCTAAAGGATTTGTGGGCAAAGCTATTGGGCAGCCAGGCTTAAAACGATCAGTCAGAGTTGGGGAAACAGGGTACAGAGAGGTCGCTGCATATCTTCTTGACTATGATCATTTTGCCAATGTCCCAGCTACTTCATTGGTGAAAATCACTCACTCAGTCTTTAATGTCAATGCTGGTGTAAATGGAGACAAGCCTCGCAGAAAGAAGCAGCTTGTGAGCAAGATTGCATCTTTTCAACAGTTCGTTCCCCATGATTTTGATGCTAGTGATCATGGAACCTCAAATTTCGCTGTTTCTGCAGTGCATCGGATTGGAATATTAGACATTAGGATTTTTAACACAGATAGACATGCAGGAAATCTTTTAGTTAGGAAGCTTGATGGTATTGGAAGGTTTGGTCACGTAGAACTCATCCCCATTGATCATGGGCTCTGTCTCCCAGAGAGCTTGGAAGATCCGTATTTTGAGTGGATCCATTGGCCCCAGGCATCTATTCCGTTCACAGATGATGAACTTGTGTATATAAAAAAACTTGATCCTCTTCGGGACTCTGAGATGCTACGATGTGAACTCCCTATGATTCGTGAAGCTTGCCTTCGTGTCTTGGTCCTTTCCACCATTTTTCTCAAGGAAGCCGCTGCTTATGGACTCTGCCTTGCAGAAATTGGTGAGATGATGAGCAGGGAATTCCATAGCGGAGAGGAGAAACCAAGTGAGCTTGAAGTTGTTTGTTTTGAGGCAAGAAGCCTGATTGCTGAAAGGGAGATTCTTTCTCCAAAAGCTGAAGTGGATAACGAGTTTCAATTTGACATAGATTGTGAAGATGCTGTATCTAACTTTAGTCCCAAATTGATCTCTCAGGATTTCATGAACAGAAACCCATTTCATCTTCCAATTGGAGGAAGTGGTTGCTTCCCACTCTCTAAACTAGACGAAAGTAATGAGGAAGAGGAAAGCGCTGAAGAAGATGAGGAGAGCTTTAACTGTGTTCCTCCCCAAGCTAAGAGCATTACTATGCCAAAACATTCAATGTCTCTCAAGAATACCACCTTAGGTGAGAAAAAACTGAAATATCCTAATATTTCAGGAACAAAACCAGAAAATGCCTATCTAGTTAGTTCATCGTCTGAACATCGGAGTGCAAATGAGCAGCTTCCTGCAAGTGTCACCTTTGTGAAGCTAGCAGATATGAATGACGGTGACTGGGCTTTGTTTCTAGAGAAATTTGAAGAGCTTCTTTACCCAGCTTTTGCCAAGCGCAAGTCTATCACTCTTGGGCAGAGACAGATACAAAGGCTTGGGACTTCTTGCCAGTTTTGAGAATTGAGATATTACTATATTTCCTCTATAAGGATGACTTGTGCCTAAAAAAAGGCTGCAAGCTTGTTGAAGTGAAGGAAGTCGTGATAGATCAGAGTGAGGGAGTAGGGCCATAGAATGTGCTGTAAATATTTCTGGAGACAGCCAAGTGGAAGGGGCTGAGTAGACTTGGTTGTTGCCTTTTCTTTTTCTTGTTGACATCTTCAACTTTTCCCCCTTTAACTGCATTAGTCGTTTGTTAGATAAATAATTTGTAGAATGAAATCCAAGAAAAAAAGAGTTGTATGTAAATATTTGCAAGTGTTCTTATGCGTTCATGCTCTGGTACGTCTCACCGCATAAGCTTGATTTGAGCAACATTGATGATGTTACAACATTAACTATACCTATGTTTAAAGCAAGTCGAGATCCAACAACAACAACAGATCTAGTGTAATTTCACAAGTGATATTTAGGAAAGTAGTGTAGATGCAGACCTTGGACAGTAGTGTGTGTTTCAGATGGAAAAGACGCCACAAAGCAATTCGGGAAAAACTAATAGAAGTGAAGACGTCACAGGAAAACACTAAAATACTAAAGATAGCATGAGATAACATTTTGAAGAAAAGGAACAATATCCAACAACAAAATAATAGTCAAAGTAAAAGAAATACTAACAAATAGTAATTGAAATTGAAGAATAAGAAACTATAAGAGTAATTTTATGTCTACTAATATATGAGGATGAATGAGATAAAACTCAACTATCTACTAGCATTCTATCTTAATTTTTGTTCTCCATAACCTCTTATTCAAGGTTATGTCCCTGTTAGGCTGAAGCAGCTGCATATCCTATCTTCATCTTTTGTTTTTTTCAATACTCACATTACCTCTTACACATATGAATTATCATTGTTCACGTCGTTTCATATTCAATTTAATGATAACCATTGTTAAGGTTGAAAAAGATGATATTCTGCGTCCTTGTGTCAACGTAAACTATCTGAAAACCTGCTTAGTGGTTTGTGTATTTTATCTGTTCTTTTCTCATCATAAAACGTACTATTCAGTTAGGGTTCGTTTGGTTTGAAGATAAGTTGGGATTAGTTTTGTTGGGATAAATTATGTTGGGATAACTTATGATGAGATTATTACCTATTGAGTGTTTGGTTTGTCATATTCAAAATAATATGCATTGTATAAGTTCTAAAAATAAGTTGTTTGTTCACAAAATATCCTCCATCTTATTTTTTTTTTTTTTATATTTTCTCTGCAAGCTTTATTTATTCATTTTTAAAAATAATTTTTTTATCTTATTTAACTTTTTGTGTATGCATTCTCATGATTGTACGGTGTGTTTTTAAAAATAAAACTTCCTTCTTAAATTTGTTAAAGTAATTTTTTTTTTATTGTTTTTGTTACTTCATTTAAATGCATATTACTTTTATATTGTAAAATATTAAAATTATCTTTATTTAATTGATATATAAAATTTAAATTTTTAAGTGACGAAAAGACTATTTAATCAAAAATATGTAATTAAGTAGTGGAGTCAATTTTTTATAAGAGAAATCAAATTATAAATAAATAAAAGAATTAGGCAAACAAATTCAACTTATAATATCCATAAATAAAAATTATATTTATAGTGCAATATTTTAATAGAAAAACATATTATAAAAAAATAACAGAGTAGTGCAGAAAATGCTATGAGAATATACATGTATGTTAAAAAGTGATATCTACAAAAGGGTAGGAGGATACTTTTGTTATTTTATATATTTTATTTCGAGGTAAATTATCTCGATATTACTCTACCACCTAAAGATAGAAATAACTTATTAAGATACTAATCATTAATCTTGAAATAAATTATTCTATACTTTTATAACCAAACAAGAAATTAAGAAATATTAAAAAGTTATTCCAAAATTATCTCTTCTTGCTCATCCCACAAGAAATTAAGAAATATTAAAAAGTTATTCCAAAATTATCTCTCCTTGTTCGTGCGACCCTCACACCAAACTACCCCTTATGTCATTGCAAATTGTCATATCGGTCCAGGTTGTACATTTGTATTGTATGTATTCTCTCTCAAGTGGAAAAAGTAATAAGACACTTGTGGACACGCTGTGGACACGCTAAGCAACACCAATTATGGAAACCGGAAAGGCAGCAAAAGAGTGCAGATTGGGTCCCTGTAAGAACCAGTTGGCCCTTTAATGATGATGAGATCAAAACTAACATTATTGAAGATAATTCAGGTGGGGGTACATTTAATAATTGCTAATTAATTTGGTATTGAGATGTAACTCAAATCAACAAAAGTGAAATATAAGGAAGTACAGTCCAATATCTTCAATTGTCCAGATATCTATTGATTGATAATAGTGGAATGTTATTATAGTTTTGTTAATATGAAAGCTGGTTCTCAGAAAAAAAATTGATCGATAAATATTATTATAGCGGATGATTATAATAGAGTTGTCTTATTTCACCTATTGCATATCATCAATAGAACTATAGTTTAAGAATCTATAAAGATAGACATAATTTCCTAAGTCAGGCTAACTGATACGTAGGACCGTAAAGTATAATTTGTAAAGTTTTCGATTTGGCACACAGCTAATCTCAGTTGAAAAGACGGATTTTGACGTTAAAATGAAAGCAAGATAAAAAGAGATAAGCAGATAAGATTTGGTGGAAGTCTGCATCAACTGGACAATATTTCACAAACATGGTCTTTCTGTATAGGCAGGAAGAAGTATCGAAAATTCTAACTTGCGTTCAATTATGACAGACAAGACAAATTAAGAGGAATCGACACCAATGTTGGACTAAAAGTGCATACATTTAACCATTATTTATCTCATTATAGTAATTTTAAATTTTTTAGTACTGAATATTTTATTTTGTGCCTAATATTATATTTTTAATGTGTAAAAATAAAATGATGCGAGAGTGAAGAAATTTGGGGTAAAATTACTCTCTCCATCCGATAATAGTCCACTATTGACTACACACAATTTAAGAAATAATAAATGATAAAAAATAATTTTACTATATTACCCTTTAAATATACTCCCTACGTCCATAAATATTTATCCACTTTTGACTTGACATATACTCCCTATGTTCATAAATGTTTATCCACTTTTGACTTATATATCTTGAGAAATAATAAATAGAGGAGTGATTTTACGATATCCCCCTTTGAGTATAATAAATTTTAAAAATAGATAAATTATTAATTTTATAAACTGGATAAATATTGTTGGATATTTAAAAATAAAAAAATGAACAAGTAAAGATGGACGAAGAAAGTAATAAATTAAATGTTTTGAAAAATACATTGCATTGTGAATATCATTTAATACTAAGGATAAAATAAGCATAAATTGATAAATTATTTATTAATTTTTTCAGATAAATATTATTGACATCTATTTTTATTTTTAGTATTAGTAAATAAACAAAGATGAACAAGGGGGTAAATAACAAGCGGAAGAGCGAAGAAAGGAAAAATAGAAAAATAAGAGCAGATACGTAAGGGGCCATTAATGATCTTAGAAGGGGCAATTAATGATCATCATACATATAATTGTGAAGAGAATTTGCAATTGCAGCAAATCAACGTGAACTGAGGCCACTGGAATCATTGCGGTGCACCATGGGGTCGCGCTATGAGGCCAGCGTCACACAAGGCCAATTTTGAGATCTATTTTTTTTTTAAAAAAATAAAATTATTTTGGATTTAATTATTTTGTTAGAGATTTTTTCTACACTTTTAAACAGTGCATAAACACGTCTTGGGAGGGGTGCGATCTAAAGAAAAATCGAGTCGTCGTCGTGGAGCAAAATAAAAGATAACGCGTTTTTCCTTTTTGGTTATGAATTTTACTACTGTGTGTTTTCACATACTTTTGAGTAGCTAATTTTTTATAACGTTTTGATGGAACCTTTTGTAGAGTGATTTTTTAGTAAGTTATTTAATAATTGAATCGTTCTATTTATCTCTATTCGTTCAACTACGCATTGGTTGTAGTTAAAGCTCCCTTGATTAATGGTGCCGTTATAACTTGTTTTTCACTATCAAAGAGATTGTGACTTAGGTTTTAGTTGAGTAACTCACTTTCAAGCATTTAAAGATTAATAATTGAAATTTAAAAGTGGAGGTTAGAGATAACAAAATCTGGACGCGATCTAAGTGAATAGATTAATTGATTAGTTAGGTTCATTCAAGAGAATATTGCTAGAAAATTACTCCAGTTGATCGAGAGATATTTGTGGTAAGAAAAGATTTATTAGTGATAGAAATTAGTTCAACGAGATTATGAGGGTATTTGGAAGAGCTTATAAGTTAGTCAAAATGACTTGAAAGCCACTTTTTGTTTTTAGAAGTGTTTGACAATTTTGAAATTTGCTTTTAAAAAGTCAATTTCGGCTTAAAAAAATCAAAAATTAAAAGCTCAAATTCCTAACTTATTTTTTTTTTGGCTTTTAAGTCATTTTAGTTTGACCAATTAAAAGACATTTTTGTCCCTCAAAATTCTCCCTTATTCCAAAATTATCCTTGTGTAGCCCCAAAATAGGTTTCAATGCTTGTATTAATTGAATATTTTCACTTTTTGTATTTATGGCAAACTTAACTTTAACTATATTAGTATTCTTTTGTATGAAACTTCTAATTTATGAAATATGAATTTTTATATATTATTCTCCTTATTTAATATATTCTTTTAAATTTGAACAATTATTATTGTACAACATATGAATTTCTCTAATAAAAAATAATAATTCAGCAACCAAATATATGGAGAATATTCATTGAAGATATACAACTTCATGGACGATTAGTGAATGATCCATCTATATTTTACGACGTAACATTCATATTCGCCAATGTTTTATAGTGACAATCATTACTCAATCAACGAGTAATATGTTTTCTAATTAAGAGTCTTTTTATCAAACAAATAGTATCATTTGTGACCAACTATTTATCCATTAATGTAATTATAATGATTTGTAACATATATATTTTGCTTAATGATTTAAACTTTTCTAACCAAAAAAAAGTTTTTTAGCGCACAAATTAATATTCATTCATGAAAATATTATATATATATATATATATATATATATATATATATATATATATATATATATATATATATATTAGTTTTAATTTAAATCATTTTAGAAATAAAAATTAATAATAATCAACTCTATATATTGTTAACAATTTTAAGGATATTTAAGACATTTTAACCAAAAAAAGTGCTTAAAAACACTTATTTACCAAACACATCAATAACTTTTTTTCAGTTTCAGCACTTTTATTTAAACACGTAACTGCTTATTTTTAAAATAAGTTCAACACTTAAAAAAAACACTTTTAAAGAATTTTTTAAAAATTATTTTTTTCAGCTTATCCAAACGGCCCTATAGCTAATATAGTGAGAAGAAATCTGACAATTGGAGAAATCGTAACTCTAGGCCTCCTTAATCTTGAATTCAACACATTCTCTGTAATTGACTAATGGCATGTCGCCCGCTGAGCACAAACCCAATATTTATATCTTTTTGTTTTAATATATGTAACACATTTTGCTTTTTAATTTGTTAAAACAAGAATGTCATTTTTCTATTTTTAGAAATGATTGTTTTTATAATTTTTATTTTATTTTTTAATGAAATGTTTTGATCATCCAAAATCTAAAGTTTATTTATACCACGAACTTCAAAATAACATTTCATTTTTCTATTTTATGTTTAATCAAATAGTATCATATAAATTGAAACAAAAAAATAAAAAAAAAATTAAAATTTAATTTTCTTACTTACGTATTTTATGCTTCATTTATTTGTGCCGAATAAAAGTTGAAATTTTGTTCACTCAAATCTTCGCTCATAACTATGTATGTGATTTTTGTTTGAATCCAATCATTTAGATCTCAATAAGTATACTACTTTCTTACTCCCTTTTTGACACATGTGACTATTACAAAGAACTTCATCCAATCTTTTACTCCCTCCGTTTTAAAAAAAATGACATACTCTTCGTTTTAGTCCGTTTAAAAAAGAATGATCCCTTTTCTTTTTTTGACAATACTTTAATTTCAACTTTCCACATGACATGTTTATAACCATAAGATTAAATGTTATTTTGGTACATTTGACACAACTTTAATTTAAGGCTACAAGATTCTCAAGTCTTCTTTATTTTCTTAAACTTTGTGCCAAGTCAAAGTAGGTCATTCTTTTTTAAACGGAGAGAGTAATTTATTATTTTGTATCTATTTTATCCCTGTTATTAAATATTTTTTATTATCTAATACTTAAATGACTTATAATAACTAAGTAAACGTGATATAATAAAATTACTATAAAAAATACTTGTAATCTTTTTTTATATAAGTCGTCAAGTTAATTAAAAACATAAAGAGTTAATTTATCATTTTGTGTCTATTTTATCTTTTTTTATAAAATATTATTAATTTTTTAGTGCTTAGATGACCTATAATAATTAACAAAGGGATGATATAGTAAAATCACGATTGAAGCAGCGAAACAAGCATGTCTTAAATGACTTGTAATAACTAATTAGAATTGATACAACAAAATTGCTATAAAAAGTACAAATGAAAAAGAATTTAAGTAGATCTCATATAAGACGTCAAGTTAATTTAAAACCAAGAATTAATTTATCACTTTATGTCTAGTTTACTTGTTTTATTAAATATTATTAATTTCTTAATACTTAGATTACTTATAATAATTAACTAGAGGTGATATAGTAAAATCACGGTTGAAACAACTGAAACAGATATGTCATAAATGATTATTTTATTTTTTTAATTAAATATTATTAATTTTTTAATACGTAAATTTATAATAATTAATTAGAAGTGATATAGTAAAATCATAATTGAACCAACTGAAACAAACAAGTCGAGCATGAGCGTTGCCTGCTGCTTTGGCAGCTTCATTGTGACTTACAATATAGGAGAATAATATTTACTTCTTTAATATATGTTAGTTGATAAGTTAGAAATAAAAACCTTAATTTTTAAAAATGGAATAATTTTTAAACATATTTTCTTAGAGATGAAGAATAATTATAGATAGATCTTAAAGTTGTTTATGGGATTCGACTCTAGACTATTAGACCGAATTATATTTGTAGCAATCATTTATCCTTTTTGGGACTAGTTTTGGGCATGAAATTTCAATGTCGTTGGCAGGGAGCTAATGGTTTAGTTCCAGTTTTAGATATTGCCAGGTAAGCCTATCAAACGAACCGAGCTGACCCGACAAGGTCCATTAAGCAAATTCGATCCGATATGATCCGACTTAGTTAGCCCACGGACTGTAGGGTACCGAATTTTGGGCTGGGTTATTTTTTATTTTGGGCCCGATAAACCCGATCCGGACCAAAATCGATTCAAGTCTGCCGGTTAACCGGTCCGGCCCGGTTTTTTTTTTTTTTAAATTGAATTTAATTAAAACTTAGTTTTAATATATTATTAATTTACTATCAAGTATTATTAATTTATATATGTGTATATATATCTTCTATAGACGTATATATTTAACGTATACATGTGTACATGTTTTATAAATTAATATATAACTATATATATAATTATATATTGTAGTATATGTTTTATTTAAAGTAGTACATATATATTGAATGGATATTTGTGTATATATCTTCTATAGACGTATATATTTAACGTATACATGTGTATATGTTTTATAAATTAGTATATAACTATATAAATAGTGTGTGTATATATTATAGTGTATATATATTGTAGTATATTTTATTTAAAGTAGTACATATATTGAATGGTACCTATATGTGTGTATATATCTTCTAAAGTAATATATATTTAACGTATACATCTGTATATGTTTTATAAATTAGTATATAACTATATATATAGTGTGTGTATATATTGTAGTGTATATATATTTAGTATATTTCATTTAAAGTATTACATATATATTGAATGATATGTATATATGTGTATATATCTTTTATAGATGTATATATTTAACGTATACATGTATATATGTTTTATAAATTAGTATATAACTATATATATAGTGTGTGTATATATTGTAGTGTATATATATTGTAGTATTTTTTATTTAAAGTAGTAAATCTATTGAATGGTACGTATATATGTGTATATATCTTCTAAAGTAGTATATATTTAACGTACACACGTGTGTATGTTTTATAAATTAGTATATAACTATATATATAGTGTGTGTATATATTGTAGTGTATATATATTGTAGTATATTTTATTTAAAGTAGTACGTATATATTGAATGGTACGTATATACGTGTATATATCTTCTATAGATGTATATATTTAGTGTATACATATGTATGTGTTTTATAAATTAGTATATAACTATATATATATATTGTAGTATATAAATATATATTGTAGTATATATTTTATTTAAAGTAGTACATATATATTGAATGGTACGTATATATGTGTATATATCTTCTATAGACGTATATATTTAACGTATACATGTGTATATGTTTTATAAATTAGTATATAACTATATATATAATTATATATTGCAGTATATATATATTGTAGTATATGTTTTATTTAAAGTAGTACATATTTATTGAATGATACGTATATATGTGTATATATCTTCTATAGACGTATATATTTAACGTATACATGTGTATATGTTTTACAAATTAATATATAACTATATATATAATTATATATTGTAGTATATATATATTGTAGTATATGTTTTATTTAAAGTATACATATATATTGAATGGTGCGTATATATATATGACTATATATCTTCTATAGACGTATATATTTAACGTATACATGTGTATATGTTTTATAAATTAGTATATAACTATATATATAGTGTGTGTATATGTTGTAGTGTATATATATTGTAGTATATGTTTTATTTAAAGTAGTACATATATATTGAATGGTGCATATATGTGTGTATATATCTTCTATAGACGTATATATTTAATGTATACATGTGTATATGTTTTTTAAATTAGTATATGTATATTGTAGTATATATATATTGCAGTATATTTTATTTAAAGTAGTACATATATATTTAATGGTGACAATATATATATGTTTATATCTTCTATAGACGTATATATTTAACGTATACATGTGTATATGTTTTATAATTTAGTATATAACTATATATATATATATATTGTAGTATATATATATTGTAGTATATGTTTTATTTAAAGTATACATATATATTGAATGGTGCATATATATGTGTATATATCTTCTATAGACGTATATATTTAACGTATACATGTGTATATGTTTTATAAATTAGTACATAACTATATATATTTATATTGTAGTATATATATATGGTAGTATATTTTATTTAAAGTAGTACATATATATTGAATGATGCGTATATATGTGTATATATCTTCTATAGACGTATATATTTAACGTATACATGTGTATATGTTTTGTAAATTAGTATATAACTATATATATATATATATTGTAATATATGTTTTATTTAAAGTAGTACATATTAATTGAATGGTGCGTATATATGTGTATATATCTTCTATAGACGTATATATTTAATGTATACATGCGTATATGTTTTATAAATTAGTATATAACTATATATAACTATATATATATATATATATATATATATTGTAGAATATGTTTTATTTAAAGTAGTATATATATATTGAATGGTGCGTATATATGTGAGTATATCTTCTAAAGTAGTATATATTTAATGTATACATGTGTATATGTTTTATAAATTAGTATATAACTATATATATATATATATATATATATATTGTAGTATATGTTTTATTTAAAGTAGTACATATATATTGAATGGTGCGTATATATGTGTATATATCTTCTATAGACGTATATATATTTAACGTATACATGTGTATATGTTTTATAAATTAGTATATAACTATATATATATATATTGTAGTATATATATTGTAGTATATGTTTTATTTAAAGTAGTACGTATAGTCGTATATATTGAATGTTACGTATATATGTGTAATTGTGTTTATGTGTATATATTTTTTAAATTCTAATGTAGTATATATTATATATATAGTGTGTATATATATTGTTTAACGTATTTAAAATGTATATAGATTGGTATACATAGTGTATATAACGTATTTAAACTGTATATAGGTGGGTATATACCGTTTAAACATTATTTTTTTTAGTTTTTGACATGAGAAAGTGGAGATGCTACTGGTATATGGGCTAGGACCACTAGCTACGTAATGGAAGTGGCTAGAGAGTCTCGGGGGTTTCGAAGGGTAACTCTAATAGACACCGAAGAGATTAGTAGTGGAATGGTAAAGTCCAACAAAAGGTAGAACCAAAGAAGATGAATTATGTGAAATTGGTGGAGAGAAAAGACGAAGATGATAAAAGAACGAAGAGAGAAGTTTATATAGTGGCGAGGAAGGATGCAAAATTGGCAGTGACGGTGGCAAAAATGACAACTTTGAAATGCTTGTACGATGAATTGGGGGTCACAAACGGGGATAAGAAGTTATACATGCTAGTCAAGGTGAAAGAGAGGACGATGTGAGACCTGGATCAAGTGAAGTTCATTAAAGACTATGGAGGCAAAGTATTGTTAGATGTGATACTTATTAGATGGAGATGACAGACATACTTTCATAAACTCTTGAATGAAGAAAAGACAAGGACATTAAGCTGGAAGAGTTGGATCACTCAGAGAGGCAGTAGGCTTTAGTATATGGTAGGTCTATTAACTTTGACTAGCTTAAGTGTGTCATTTATAAGATGAGCAAGGGAAGAATGACTGACCAGACGAGATTCTAATGGAGTTTTTGAAAGAGCATTGATATGGTAGGCTAGAAGTGGTTGACTAGGTTGTCTAATGTCATATTTAGGACTATACAAATATGCTTAAGGAATGCATGTGGAGTATGATAATTTCGTTGTACAAAAAACAAGGGTTATATTCAGATTTGCAACAACAATAAGGGTATTAAATTTCTGAACCATATATGAAAGTGTGGATGAAGATGGTGTAGATGAGGGTGACAAAAGGTGTGTTTATTATCGAGAATCAGTTTGATTTCATGTCAGAGTGATCTACAACAAAAGCCATACACTTTGTGAGGAGACTAGTGGAGTAGTTTAGGGGAGAAAGAGAGATCTAAATATGGTGTTCACTGATTTAGAGAATGTGCATGACAAAGTCCCTAGTGAGGTATTATGGAGATGCTTGGAGACTAAAGGAGTACTTGTGATTTCACTAGGTGATTAAAGACATGTACAATGAAGGTAAGATTAGTGTGAGGACAATGGGAGAGATCTCAAAAAATATCCCAAGATTGCATCAGGTATCGACTCTTTGTCTATTTTCATTGCACTGTTATGGATGAACTAATTTTTATATCTAAGATGAGGTACCACAATGTATGTTATTCAAAAATTTGACGAAATCGACAATAAAGTTAATGCTAAGCTGGAGGTGTGGAGACAAACACTAGAGTGTAAAAGGTTCAAATAGAGTAAGGTCAAGACTAAATACTTGAAATCTAAGTTCAGTGATGCCGCATCTGAGGTCGACATGAAAGTGAGATTGAATGATCAAAGTCATTTCTTAGAGAGGGTATTTCAAGCACTTAAGGTCTCTAATTCAAGGTAATAAGGGGATCGGTGATATCACACACTGTGCTGGTAAGGGTTGGGAAAAATGGAGGCACACCTTCAGAGTCTTATGTGATTAGAAGATACTATCGAAAATTAAAGGTAAGTTTATAGAGTGGCGGTTAGACTAACTATGTTGTATGAGCTAGAGTGTTGGCTAGTTAAGAACACTCATGTAAGAAGATACAGGTCGTAGAGATGAGGATGGTGAGGTGGATATATGGACACACTAAGAGAAACAAGATTAGGAATGAGGATATTCGAAATAAGGTAGAAGTGACCTCCATGACAGACAAGATGAGGGAAATGTGTTGAGATGATTTGGACACTTAAAGTGAAAAAAATAAATGCTCTAGTGAGTTGTGTGAGCTTTTGGAAGTGGCTGCCGTCAAGAGAGGTAGAGGCACACTGATGAAGTTTTGTGGCAGACAGTACATAGTGCAATTTTATGTTACTGAGGACATGACCTTAAATAAGAAAGTTTGGAGGTCGCAGACTAAGGTAGAAGGATAAGCTTGATCAGTTGCGAAGCTAGGATTTTCACTAAAGGGGTTCAGAAATAACATATGAACAAATGGAAGGGGGTTCAACATCTACTATATATACATAAGAAATAATTTTAACTGTGTATAAATAGTATATAATTTTCCACCGAAGGGTGTTCGGAGGGTAGCTCCGCCCCTGCTTGATGGCTATACTTTGACCTGATTTTCTTACAGTAGTATTAGCACTATTCTAGTAGTTTATAGTATTCAATTTTGGCTACCAATGTATTTTCTTGTTCTGATTATTGCATGTTTTCATTATCCTTACTATTCTTTTCCATGTTTGTTATGTAATATCTTGCATGTCTCATTATTGTGCATTATTGTATTTAGTTGTTGTTATTGCCCCATATCTGTAATTCCATTTACATATTGATTGGCAGGATTTATTTAAACTGATGGGCTATTAGAAATAGCCTCTCTATCTCTACAAAGTTTGTGCACACTCTACTCTCTCCAAATTCCACTTGCAGGATTACACCGGTATGTTGTTGTTGTTGACTTGAGAAACATGGCATTTTAAAACTATAATAGGTTAGATGTGGGTAATTCTACTTTTGATCTTCCTACTGCATATTGTGGAGGAAACCACTGGTGGAAATATTATCGAAATGTTCCCGAGATTGAGTTTAAGTTATGTACATAAACTCAATCTTATGTATGGAATACACTTGGTCACTTTTATTGTTGTCTTCCTTCATGCTTCTTATCCCCTACACTATATTATGATAGTTCTAGTTTTTCTTATGAAGTTAATAAGAATAATGAACCAAGGAATTCTCACATGAAGAAGATCAAAGATATGTTTTAAGTGTATTCGGGAGAAAGATGATAAGATAGAACTACAGTTATAAAGGTAAAAGGAAACTCTCCATAATGTGGATGCTCAATTAAGACAAATGGTTTAAGCTTTGAATGCTCAACAAGCTAATATTGTGGATAATATTAATAGTAAAAAATAGGATGTATTAGAGGAAGAAATTGACACCCTAATATAGGAGTTCAGATTAGAGTATCAACAACCTAACCAACCAGATCTTGATAAAGCCAATGTCGAAGAAGTGTTACTAGATTCAATCAAGGAACTTCTTGTTGCAATTTTAATTGACTCTTGTTTGTGTTATTAAGAAGATGTTGATAAGCCTGCACTTTCTATGTGTGAACGGATTAGACCACATTTCAAAAACTTCTCCACATTATTTTTGAACGACAAAATGAGAATGGATCCCTATGAGCATAAAAAGAAGTTAAGGGTAGAAATAGACGAGCCTTATATTATAAAATTTTCTAGGTCATCTAGGAAAATAACACTTCTCAAGAAGCCTAACAGTACAAGTAGAATATGTAGTATTTAGTTGGCACAAAATTGTACCTCTACGCTTGGAGTGTAACCATAAGAATGAAACAAAATTGGGGGTGTAATTTATTAGCTCGCGGTGGAGGCAAAGAGTGATTTATGTCAGTGTCGCTACATTAAATTATACGCTTGTTACTATTCTTCTATTTTTAGATTTGTTATTATAATATTTTTATATTATTGTTTTTATTTTGTAGGAGCATGAGAAGTGAAGCCATTTGAAGAATTTAAAAGTGAGCATGGTTGGAACAACGGGTGGCAAACAGGCGGGTCGAGTCGGATATGGGCGGATCAAAAGTGGATCATGTGAAAATAGATAAAATATCCAACCCAACCCATATTTGATTATGGATAAAATCGATAAATCCAATGGATAATATGGATATCCATAGTATCCGTTACTTCTTATTATGTAAAGACAAAAGTACTCTTATATAGAAAAACTACATGACTTAACAAACATAAGTTTTTAATTATTTAATTTAGCCTAAATTTTGATTAATTACAATCCATAGTCACTCTTGCTAATTAAATACACTCCATAAAGAGGAATAAAAGCTAGAGATAGAAGAGCGAAAAAAGCGAAAGAAAGAAATGAAAAAAAATAAAAAAAATCAAATTAGAAGAAAAAGGGGGAGGGGAGGGGAGGGGGAGGGAGAAAAAGAAAAAAATATAAAAAGAAAAATGAGAAAGAAAAATTAAAAAAGGGAAAAAAGAAGAAAAAAGAGAAATAGAAATTAAAGATAGAAGAGAGAAAAAAATGAAAAGAAAGAAACGAAAAAGGAAAAAAGAAAACAAAAATAGAAAAAAGAAAAAAAGAGAGAAAAGGGTGGTTCAAATAATTTATATGAAAAAAGTCATTTTTTTAAAAAAGAAGTTTAATTTTTTTTTAAAAGTTATGAAAATAAAAATTAAAAAAATGAAAAATATTTTCTATTTTTTTTAAACATATTTTTGAATTTTTTTTTCTTCATTCCAAACACACCCTTAATAAGTATATTTTAGACATTGCTACATCTTTACACATGTCATACATTAAGGAGAGTATAATTGGTGGATACCCATGGGTTATCCATATTTTAGAATGGATAATATGGATTGACCCATATTTGACCCACTATTATATGGGTTGGATACCCAACTCATTTAATATGGATAAAACGGACGGATAATCATATAATTTATCCATTTTGCCATCCCTAGTTAGAACTAAGTGTAGAGTTTTCAAAGAAGGAACCATGCCTGAAAGAAGTCCGAGTAACCCATGAGCTTCTAATATGCTCGAGTAACATAGATTACTGTGTCATGATCCCTTTTTCAAGATTTCGTAGAACTTTTTGGGTTGTGCTTATTCTGATTCGTTTGGTTGCATATCATTGCCTTTTATTGCGTAATAAGAAGTCCATGTTCCTGTTGATCAGTGGTTCCTTTGTACTTTAGGATGTCTGATATTTTAAATCTCTTGGAAAGCTTTTTTGTAACCCTCATCAAAGGAATAGTAGCTGTACATATCTCTTTGAGTTTGGGCCTTTCAGGATTGGTAGAGCCCTAGGAATATAAGCATGAAATTCTTTTTTGATTTGATCTACCATACTATCCAGTGTCTACAAGTACTTTAGGGTTTTGGACAAGTCCCTAATGTTAGGAGCGGGTCTGTTGGTTTATCCATGGTCTTCGTATCCTGACTGCTGAGGTGACTCTCCAAGTGGTACCTATGGACCTAAAGTGGACTTATCCTACAGTGAAAGCTCGTTATAGCTTTTTGATGAGAGTACAATTGTAATACCCCAAAGATTTCTAGCAAATTTCGTTCCAAGAATGCCTAGTATTAGCTTCTAAAGTGAATGATAATTATTCCATGAGGAATTTTCAAAATTTTCACCTTTTGTCATTGTGATACCCCGAGTTTTTCCGTTAAATATTTCGCTTCCAAATGTGTCGAGTCGTTAAAGCCTTTTTATCTTTTCAAGAGTCCGTTAAGATCTCGAATGAAAATGTGTTGAATTTTATTCTTTATCGTGATTAATAATTTTTCTGTGTGGAATTTCTGGATATGCAACCCTTCATCACGTAGAGCATCAAATAAGCTTTCCAACGATATGTGGATCATCCAAAACGGACACTCGAGCGATGAGTTATGATCATTCCGATCTAACCGTGAATAGTGATGAACAGTAAATGTGCAGGAAAAAAATACTGAGGCCAGGCGAATTTTAGGGTCAACTTCAAACGATCATAAATCCTTGTACATAATGATCTGGGTGAGATACTATATATCAAAAGAAAGATCCGAGAGTCCTCTTTCCAATGAAATTGGTTTCATTCAATTTGTCCATCGGAGAAAAAAGTTATGGTCGATCTACTTCAGCATATCAAAACAGTCCACCAAAGGACAGATTTGACATTATTTGATTTTTAAGGGTATTTTGGTCATTCCCACTCCAATCCATCTGGGTAAACCATGGATTTAAGTCCATTAAGAGCATTCAATAACTCATTTTTCTCCAAAATTTCCTAAGGCTTAAACCCCAACCCTACTACTCCAAATTTTATCCTTCCATGTCTCTTGATTGAACCGTAGAAATTTTAAATTGATTTGGGATTCGAGTTGATCATGTTAAGGGCTTCGAGAAGCACCCTTTATTTTCGTGAATAAAGTTTCGGAGTCGGAAGTTCATATTCATCTTCTATTTTAGGTATGTGGGGCTTTGAACAAGAATAATTCTTCCGTTCTTGTGCCCGTATCTTTAATTTTTATTATGGATTATTATGAGTTTGGCAAATGAATTTATTTCCAAGATATCCTACGATGAGATTTTGATTATGTATATATGTAAATTGTTCAAGCTTGCCAATTATGATTATTTAATGGATTCATATGGTTTTGTAAGTTGAATTATGTCTAAATAATTCGATTATGAACTTATAAAGATTTGAATTGTAAGTTTTGAATCACATGAGTATTTGACTATTTTCGTTCTATGAATTGAGACTTAATATTGGGATTCTTGGTGTTTCTATCAAGAATTGATATATTTTGAATTTGTATCCACGTTTTAAGTTCAAGAATGAATTATTGGTATTTCCAAGTGTTTTCGAGCCATGCGTCAAATTTTGAGCTTCCTTATGACGATTTGAGTTATTGGGTATATTGATATCGAAGTTGCAATGAGTCTTGGTATTTTTCGGATGGTTTTGATGAGTTAAATTGTTAAAAATATTACGTATTAAGTCTTCATATCCTTGTCCAAATGTCGAGTCGGTTATGGTTCAATGCATTGATACCTTGTTGATGTTGAGGAAGATTAAAATATTTTGAGCTAAAATGTGTTGAGTTAGGAATCCACAAATTGATATGATTTGATAAATGAGAAAGAGATTTGATTTGGTATTTATGATAGACCCTTGTGATGTTGTGGTGGATTTCCTAACTCGTTCTGAGCTTGTCGGGGAGTAGTACTTAGCACCGAGAGGGAAATGTGGTATTTCTCCAAACCTATGTGCCACCGTAGAGTTGTTTGATGATGATATTATTGGCCAGAGAGCCCGATTGTGATTATTGCAGTTTTAAGGTCGTACTCCCTGGCAAAAAGTATGACGCTCCCGCTAACGGGGGTTTCAAACATTGGTATTCCACGTAGCTCACATGGGGTTGTCGGTTATAGGAAACTCCCGTGTCCATAAGATTAAGTTTCTTGAATTACCGAGTCACTCCGAGATTTGAGTCAAAGAGTTGAGATGTTTATGATGTTTTATGGTTATTTATGATGATTTATAATTACCTATGATGATTTTTAACGATATGATAATTTATGATGATTTAGGATGATTTATCATAATTTATGATTTCTAATAATTTACGTGGATTACGAGATTTTATCATATGAACTGTTTATTATGAAATTACGAAAAGTATGATTTGATATAACTCAAGCCAAGTGAGTCATCATTGTCCGTATGCATGTTTTCATGAAATTAATTATACTATTTATATTGTTGCATGCACCCCCACATACTCAGTACATTTTAAAGTGCTGACCCACATATTTCCATGGGCTACATTCTTACCAGAATGTAGGTACAAGCTGTAGCGCACATATCATGTTCGGCTGGGTCGCAGCTCTCGATCGGCAGGTGATTAGTACTTTTGATTCAGGGACTTGAGTTGTTCAGATTTGAGGTGTATTGTATTTTCTGTATTCAGTCGTATTGAGTAGGGGTAGTTGGGAGTCATGACCCGGCTATCTTTGGTCAATGCTAGTAGAGGCTTCATAGACAGTCACTAGTAGTCAGTGTATTCAGTTTCAAATTTGTATATATATGAGCAGAATTGTGACCGTGTAAATTTACTTTCATGTTGGTCAGACTAAGTTATGGGTTGTTTCCACATTATTCCTTCTATTTTATGTATTTTATTCAGTTGCTTTGGGTTATGCCAGATGAAGGGTTAGCTAGGGGTCACTTGTGACCTTAAGCACCGTGTGACGTCTCGGGATCCGATTTTGGGGCGTTACAGTCATATGAAAAATTCAATAAGCTTTCCATCGATATATGATTCGGTTAAATCCGATAACCGGGTAAGAAGTTATGACTATTTCAAGTTCCTATCGTAAAACAACGCCATATTAGTCAGTGGCGCGCCGCGCCACAAGAGGAAATGACATTTGGCAATTTCCAGTAGGTTTCCGCGATTATGGCACGTCGCGCCAAAACTCAAATTCAGAATTGTCCTTTTTCCAGTGTCTCAGGGCGATTTTCCTGCGTCGCGCCAAAGTTCCAGGTCACGAAGGAAGGGGCAACGCGATGGCTCTGCATCGCGCCATCCCTTAGTTTCCCAATTGTCAAATTCCAGTGACACGGCGCTATAGCGCCGCATCGCGCCAGGGGTTCAATTCGGGAAATTCTTATTGAAATTACAAGACGCGTCCAGGGTTAAAAGGGTTAATTTCTCACCCCTATTTAAGCCCTTTAACACGTGATTCAGCCACTTTTCATCCAAAATTCACTCTCTTCTCTCAAGTTTCTCTCAAGAACAAGCTAAGGTTTTCATAGAAGATCCAATTTCAAGAAGGTTTCACCATCAATCTTCACGAAATCATGAACTAAGGTATGCATAGTGTTCATTCATGAACTTCTTTCGTCCATGACCCAAGAATCCCTTTTCTAAATTCAAGTTATGGATTTTCTTATGAATTTCACGATTGGG
Organism: Capsicum pubescens; assembly: GCA_030864215.1. Classification (NCBI taxonomy): domain Eukaryota; kingdom Viridiplantae; phylum Streptophyta; class Magnoliopsida; order Solanales; family Solanaceae; genus Capsicum; species Capsicum pubescens. The sequence goes on from CM061542.1 coordinate 110,912,613, forward strand.
ATGCTTTTGTTCATGTTGATAATGAGTAATTGAATTGTAATCCATGAATGAGTGTTAAATTCCATATGGGTTGATTTTTATCGGCATGGATTCGTGAAACCCTAGGACTAAACCCTTGAATGATTAAATTGGAATTGAATCACGACAGTTAATTGTTGTATGATGTTGTTTACACATTCTATGCCTACTATGTGTTTGGTTGAATGCCTATATGAAGGGAAAGTTTCTAATTAGAATGATATCATGAAATCCCCATGTACGTACAAGCTTATGCCTATCACATGTTTGATGAAATGCTTCAGTAAATGTATTATGATGATTATTATGTATTCAAGTAAGTCATGCTTTGTCAGTTTCCTTCCATCGAGTCCTGGGGGTACTTGTACTCGAAACATTAGCTGTGTACCTAGAGCCATGTCATGTTTTCATGATACTCTCAGTCAAGCTATGAATCCTTAGAGTTCAGATAGTCTTATGACTCAGGAAAAATCTCCATGATCTCATGACTCAGTCAGTTGTCAGATATCAGTAGTATACCGTCAGTCAACGGAACTTAGTAACTCAACTCATATTCAGTTCAGTAAATCATGTTCAGTGTCTATTCAAATGGGAGTAGGAATTAGCACCGAGTGAACCCAAGGATGGGGACACACACTATCAGATGAGGGTGTGATCCTTAGAAGTCATCCTTGCGTTCCAGAACTATGTAGCCAGCATAGGTTGAGACATCAACACTGTCGATGATGGTTGATGAGGTGGATAAAAACTGTCAGATAAGGGCCCTACCGTTCTTGTATAGGGGACACTATCAGATGAGGGTCGCCCACAGCTTGTCCTTACCAGTGGCGCGGTATTGACACCCTTCCAATTGGGGTTACAGATTGGACCCCATCTCAGCTATAATGGCGTATCAGGGGCATGTCGGTTAAATACTACCTCCCATAGTTTTAGTACCAGTCTCAGTAAAGGAACTCAGATAGTTCTTCAGATTCAAGACTGTCAGATACAGTCGACTCACATACAGTAAGGAACTCAGATAATTTCATCAGATTTAGGACTGTCAGATACCGTCACCCATGTTATCAGTTACATTCAGATACAACTATTTATGCTATCAGATATATCAGTTTTTAGTATGTCATGTCATCAGTATTCAGATTCAGTAATCACGATATCACAGTGTTAGTTACAGTTACATATTTATGTATGCATTCTCACATTCATGTTAGACAGTCAGCTAGCATTATTCATACATGTTAACCCTTGCATTATCCTACCTCACATGTATACTCAGTACATCCATTGTACTGACGTATTTGCGCTATGGTGCTTTCTTTTTACGTTACTCCATAGGTTCAGAGGCATGAGTTTCAGATCAACAGTAGATTCCAGTCTCAACAGTCAGAATAGAAGTGAGTCCTCATCCTTCGAGGACATGATTATTTCTCCACTATTTTATTGATTAGTTATTAGTTGGAGTTAGTTGGGGACATGTCCCATCAACTCCTTAGTCAGATAGTTAGAGGCTTTCAGATGACTATAATATTTTTTATGTTTTTTAAACTTCAGTATTTCAACTTTGTTTTGGTATCGAGATACCACTCTATGTCAGATGTTATTGTTATTATTCAGTTATGTTCAGTATTGATCCTTACGGCCTCTCAGTGCATGTTTCCATATTTTTATGTCATATGATGCAGTGTACAGGTACAAATATTAGTCATGGGTTAGCTTGTGGTACTTTGGGGTCATAAGTACCGTGTAGCATTCCGGTTCAGATAATTGGGGCGTTACAAACTTGGTATCAGAGCCTAAGGTTCAATAGAGTCCTAGGAAGTCTGAAAGTCACATCTAGTAGAGTCTTATACATGGATGTGTTGCGCGCCACATTTATGTGCAAGAGGCTATGAGATGTTTAGGAACAGTTTCCCTTCTTTCAGTATTCATGTCGTGCCAGTGAGCATAATCACAAGTCAATCTCTCAGTCTAATCCGCTTCCTCTCTTTATTTCAGAATATGCCTCTTAAGAGAAGAAATCAGTCAGCCCCTCAGCTCGAAGAACCTTTGGGCGATCATGTTTCTCATGCGGAGTTTAGGACCGCATTTACCACTCTTGCTTAGTTAGTAGCTTCCCATAATGAGCGACCAACTGTCGTTCCGGCCAACCCAGTGGCAAACTCAGCTGCAGCTAGGATTCGTAACTTCACCCGAATAAATCCTCCGTTCTTCCACGGGTCTAAAGTAGATTAGGACCCTCAGGAATTCCTAGATCAGGTGCAGAAGGTGACAGACATCATGGGGGTGACTACTGTTGAGAGTGCTGAGCTAGCTGCATATCAGTTGCAGGATGTGGCTCATACTTGGTTAAAATAGTGGAAATCAGAAAGGTCAGATGATACAGGTCCTATAGAGTGGGAGGAGTTTGTCACTGCATTCGTAGACAGATTCTTTCCCCAAGAGCTTAGAGAGGCTAAGGTGCTAAAATTCATCAACTTCAGGCAGAGCAATATAACGGTGAAAGAGTATTCTCTAAAGTTTACTCAATTAGCCAGATATGCCCCTCATGTGGTTGCAGACGGCAGAGCCAAGATAAGTAAGTTCGGTTCAGGGGTAAATGATAACATGGTTAATGAGTGCAGATCTTCCATGCTAAATAGTGATATAACTTTCACCAGACTTATGACCCATGCTCAGTAGATAGAGGAGCAGAAAATTAAGCAGAGGGAAAAATAGAATAAGAAAGCTAGGACAGGTAGCTTCAATTTTAGTCAGCCTAAATCAGAAGAAGGAAACCATTCTTAGTTTCGTCCTAAGTCATCAGTTCCAACTCCTTTTTCAGCCAGTACTCCAGCTCCTAAGTTCAGAGATAGAGTGCCAGGCTCTAAGTCTCAGGGTAGTGTCAGCAATGCCCGAACTAATTCTCTTTGTTAGACTTGTGGTAAGAACCACAAGGGTGCTTGCAGAGCTGGTAGCGATGTCTATTTCGGTTGTGGCAAGCTAGGCTACAGAGTCAGAGACTGCCCTCAGTCAGGTTATCAGAGTCATCTCCGCTCCTCAGCTCAGATCGATCTCCCGAATCAGCAGGGTGCCACCACCAGTGCTACTAGCGGGTAAAACCCAAATAGACTATATGATCTTTAGAACCGAAAAGATCATGAAAATTCTCCTGATATAGTTACTGGTACGTTACAGATCTTTCACGTGCATGTTTACGCTTTGCTAGATCCAGGTGCATCCTTTTCTTTTGTTACTTCCTATATAACAGTTGATTTCGAAATAGGTCCCAAAATTCTAGCAGAGCCCTTATCAGTCTCCATCCCAGTAGGCAAAACCATCATAGCCCGGTGGGTATACAAGAATTGCCCGGTTATGATATTTTAGAAAGTCATGTCAGCAGATTTAGTCGAGTTAGAGATGACTAATTTTGATATCATTCTCGGCATGGATTGTCTTCATTCCTGCTATGCCACAGTTGACTGTAGAAATAGAATAGTCCAGTTTCAGTTTCCAAATAAACCCGTCCTTGAGTGGAAGGGTAGTGTATCCGCTGTCAGGGGTCAACAAGTTTCCTACCTTCGGGCAAGGAAAATGATATCTAAAGAATGTGTCTATCATTTTGTTTGAGTTAAGGTCACTAGTTCTAAAACTCCCAGCCTTGAATCAGTCCTAGTACTGAATAAATATTTAGATGTCTTTCCCAAAAATCTTCCAGGAATTTCTCCCAAAAAGGAAATAGACTTCGGCATTGATCTTCTTCCAGATACTCAGTCTATCTCTATTCTTCCATACAGAATGGCACCAGCAGAACTCAGAGAATTGAAAGAACAGTTAAAGGATCTCTTATATAAGGGATTCATCAGACCCATCGTTTGTCCGTGGGGAGCACTAGTCTTATTCATGCGCAAGAAAGATGATTCTCTCAGAATTTGCATTGATTACCGTCAACTCAATAAGGTCACGGTCAAGAACAAGTATTCTCTTCTCAAAATCGATGACTTGTTTGACCAACTTTAGGGTGCCAACTATTTCTCTAAGATAGACCTCAGATCCGGATATCATCAGCTCAGAGTTAGAGAAAGTGATATTTCAAAAATAGCTTTCCGTACTTGGTATGGTCACTTTGAATTCTTAGTCATGTTATTTGGTCTTACCAATGCCCCAATATCTTTCATGGACTTAATGAACCGCGTGTTTAAGCAGTACTTGAACATGTTTATCATAGTCTTCATAGATGATATTCTGGTCTATTCTCACACTGAGCGCGATCATGCAGACCATCTCAGAACAGTACTTCAGACTCTTAGAGATCATCAGCTATTCGCCAAATTCAGTAAGTGCAAATTTTAGATAAGGTCAGTAACATTTATTGGTCACATCATTTTTGGTGATGGCATTAGAGTTGATCCTCAAAAGACCAAAGCAGTAAGAAATTGGCCAAGACCTGTCTCTCCATTTGATATCAGGAGGTTCTTGGGTTTGGCTGGCTATTACAGATGGTTTGTTGAAGGATTTTCATCTATTACATCCCCTATGTCCAGATTGACTCAGAAGAAAGTCAAGTTTCAGTGGTCAGACCCTTGCGAGAAGAGTTTTCAGGAGTTGAAGACTCAACTTACCTAGCCCCAGTCTTAGCTCTTCCAGATGGTTTAGATGGGTTCGTGGTGTATTGTGATGCATCCAGAGTAGGTTTAGGTTGTGTCCTCATGCAGTATAGTAAGATCATAGCCTATGCCTCCAGACATCTTAAACCCCATGAGAGGAATTATCCTACTCATGATCTTGAGTTAGCAGCTGTAGTCTTTGCATTAAAGATTAGGAGGCATTATCTCTACGAAGTTCATGTAGATGTCTTCACAGATCATAAGAGTCTTCAGTATGTATTTTCTCAAAAAGATCTTAATCTTCACCAGAGAAGGTGGTTAGAGCTCTTAAAAGACTACGACATGAGTGTCCTCTATCATCTGGGCAAGGCCAACGTAGTGGCCGACGATCTTAGTAGGCTATCCATGGGTAGTGTTTCTCTTGTGGAGGATTGTAAGAAGAAGTTAGCTCAAGAAGTCCATCAGCTTGCCAGACTAGGCGTTTGCTTAGTCGATTCTTCAGAGGGTGGTGTATGTGTTCAGAGTAGTTTAGAATCATCTCTAGTCTCCGAGGTGAAAGAAAAGCAAGATAGAGATCCCAGCCTTGTCAAGTTGAAAGAGTCAGTTCAGGATCAGAAAGTAGAGGTTTTCTCCCAAGGGGGATATGGTATTTTACGTTGTCAGGGTCGTCTCTGTGTTTTAGGTATAGACGACTTAAGGCAGCAAATTCTTGTAGAAGTGCATGGCGCGCGCTACTCTATTCATCCAGGGGTCACAAATATGTACCGCGACTTGTGGAAAATCTATTGGTAGAGTGGGATGAAGAGAGATGTTGCAGATTTTATGGCTAAGTGCTCTACATGCCAGAAAGTTAAGATAGAGCATCAGAAGCCTAGTGGTTCCATGCAGGAGTTCACCATTCCTACTTGGAAGTAGCAAGAAGTGAACATGGATTTCGTGATGGGTTTGCCTCGAACTCATCATCAGCATGATTCTGTTTGGGTCATAGTAGACCGAATGACCAAGTAAGCTCATTTCCTTCCAGTTCATACCTCTTATTCAGCCGAGGATTATGCCAAACTCTATATCAGGAAGTTGGTAAAATTACATGGTGTTCCATTATCTATCATCTCAGATAGAGGTACTCAGTTTACCTCTCACTTCTGGAAAGCATTCCAAAAGAGTCTTGGTACCCAAGTTCATCTCAGTACAACCTTCCATCCTCAGACAGATGGTCAAGAAGAAAGAGCCATTCAGACTTCAGAAGATATGCTAAGGGCGTGTGCAATTGATTTCAAGGATGGTTGGGATGACCACTTGCCTTTGATTGTGTTTGCATACAACAATAGCTATCATTCCAGTATTTAGATGGCTCCATTCAAAGCTCTCTATGGTAGGATATGTAGATCTCCAATCGGTTGGTTCAAAGTTAGTGAGGCCTCAGTCATAGGGATTGACTTAGTGTTTGATACCTTAGAGAAAGTCCAGTTAATCAGAGAAAGACTCCAGGCTGCTCAGAGACGACAAAAGTCTTATGCAGATATTCGTAGAAAAGATCTCAAGTTTAAGGTTGGTGATTATGTATATCTAAAGATCTCTCCCATGAAGAGTGTGAAGAGATTCGACAAGAAGAGAAAGCTCAGTCCCTGATATGTCGGTCCCTTCAAGATTCTCAGTCGTTTCGGCAAGGTAGCTTATGAGCTCGAATTGCCTTCAGATCTAGCCTCAGTTCATCCAGTCTTCCATGTCTCTTTGCTCAAGAAGTGTATAGGTGATCCATCAGTCGTAGTCCCTATTCAGAGTATTGATGTTCAGAATAGTCTCTCTTATGAAGAGATTCCAGTCAAAATCTTAGACTATCAGACTCGTAGATTGAGGAACAAAGAAGTCCCTCTAGTTAAAGTTCTTTGGCTAAATCAGTCCGTCGAGAAAGCTACTTGGGAAGCAGAAGAATGCATGCGTACCAAGTATCCTCACCTCTTCTCCGCCAACTCAGATCAAGCTCAAGGTAACAGTTCTCCTTAAACTTACTCAGTTTCATGATCAGTGTTCATCACGAACTTGGTATTCAGTTTCATGTTCATGTTCCCAGTATAAAATTGGTATTAAGTACCATTGCATATTCATTCATGCATTCATGTATCAGCTCATTTATATAATTATGCATCAGAAATGCATTCTCATTTTGAGAAACTTAGTTTCTCAAAACATTCAGTCATGCATTCATGAATCAGTTACACATGCATTAGATATGCATGTTCAGTATGTTATGTTCAGCTTATTAGTCATGAGATCATGTTCCAGTTATTCATGTTCATCTAATTGTTTCCCCTCTCAGTCAGTCTCATTCGAGGATGAATGTTCTCAAGGCGGAGATATTGTAATACCCCAAAGATTTCTAGCAAATTTTGTCCCAAGAATGCCTAGTATTAGCTTCTAAAGTGAATGATAATTATTCTATGAGGATTTTTTAAGATTTTCACCTTTTGTCATGTGGAAAATTCAAGAAGCTTTTCATCGATATATGATTCTCTTAAATCCGATAACCAGGTAAGAAGTTATGACTATTTCAAGTTCCCATCATAAAACAACGCCATATTAGTCAGTGGCGCGCCACGCCACAAGAGGAAATGGCATTTGGCAATTTCCAGTATGTGTCCATGATTATGACGCGTCGTGCCAACACTTAAATTTAGAATTGTTCTTTTTCCAGTGTCTCAGCGCGATTTCCCCTGCGTTGCGCCAAAGTTCCAGGTCACGAAGAAAGGGGCAATGTGATGGCTCCACGTCGCGCCATCCCTCAGTTTTCCAATTGTCAAATTCCAGTGACACGGTACGATAGCACCGCGTCGTGCCAGGGGTTTAATTCAAGAAATTCTTACTAAAATTACAAGACGCGTACTGGTTTAAAAGGGTCAATTTCCCACCCTTATTTAAGCTCTTTAACACGTGATTCAACCACTTTTCACCTAAAATACACTCTCTTCTCTCAAGTTTCTCTCAAGAACAAGCTAGAGTTTTCATAAAAGATCCAATTTCAAGAAGGTTTTACCATCAATCTTCACGAAATCATAAACTAAGGTATGCATAGTGTTCATTCATGGACTTCTTTCGTCCATGAAGCCCAAGAATCCATTTTCTAAATTCAAGTTATGGATTTTCTTATAAATTTCATAATTGGCCTGCTTTTGTTCATGCTGATAATGAGTAATTGAATTGTAATCCATGAATGAGTGTTAAATTCCATATGGGTTGATTTGTATCGATATAGATTCATAAAACCCTAGGACTAAACCCTTGAATGATTAAATTGGAATTGAATCATGACAGTTAATTGTTGTATGATGTTGTTTACACATTCTATGCCTACTATGTGTTTGGTTGAATGCCTAGATGAAGGGAAAGTTTCTAATTAGCATGATATCATGAAATCCCATGTACGTACAAGCTTATTCCTATCACATGTTTGATGAAATGCTTCAGTAAATGTATTATGATGATTATTATGTATTCAAGTAAGTCATGCTTTGTCAGTTTCCTTCCATTGAGTCCCGGGGGTACTTGTACCCAAAACATTAGCTGTGTACCTAGAGCCATGTCATGTTTTCAGGATACTCTCAGTCCAGCTATGTATCCTTAGATTTAAGATAGTTTTATGACTCAGGAAAAATCTCCATGATCTCATGACTCAGTAGTTGTCAGATATCAGTAGTATTTTGTCAGTCAACAAAACTTAGTAACTCAGCTCATGTTCAGTTCAGTAAATCATGTTCAGTGTCTATTCAGATGGGAGGAGGAATTAGCACCGAGTGAACCCAAGGATGGGGACACACACTATCAGATGAGGGTGTGATCCTTAGAAGTCATCCTTGCATTCCAGAACTATGTAGCCAACATAGGTTGAGACATCCACACTATCGATGAGGTAGATAAACACTGTCAGATAAGGGCCCCACCATTTTTGTACATGGGAAACTATCAGATGAGGGTTGCCCACAGCTTGTCCTTACCAGTGGTGCGGTATTGACACCCTTCCAATTGGGGTTACAGATTAGACCCCATCTCAGCCATAATAGCGTATTAGGGGCATGTCAGTTAGATACTACCTCCCATAGTTTCAGTACCAGTCTCAGTCAAAGAACTCAGATAGTTCGTCAGATTCAAGACTGTCAGATACAGTCGACTCACATACAGTAAGGAACTCAGATAGTTCCATCAGATTCAGTACTGTCAGATACAGTCACCCATCTTATCAGTTACATTCATATACAACTATTTATGTTATCAGATATATCAGTTTTTAGTATGTCATGTCATCAGTATTCAGATTCAGTAATCACGATATCACAGTGTTAGTTACAATTTTGTATTTATGTATGCATTCTCGCATTCATATTAGACAATTAGCTAGCATTATTCATGCATGTTAACCCTTGAATTAGCCTACCTCACATGTATACTCAGTACATCCATTGTACTGATGCATTTGCACTATGGTGCTTTCTTTTTACGTTACACCATAGGTTCAAAGACACGAGTTCCAGATCAATAGTAGATTCCAGTCTCAGCAGTCAGAATAGAAGTGAGTACTCATCCTTCGAGGACATGATTATTTCTCCACTATTTCATTGATTAGTTGGAGTTAGTTGGGTACATGTCCCATCAACTCCTTAGTCAGACAGTTAGAGGCTTTCAGATGACTATAGTATTTTTCATGTTTTTCAGACTTCAGTATTTCAACTTTTTTTTAGTATCGAGATACCACTCTATGTTAGATGTTATTATTATTATTCAGTTATGTTCAGTATTGAACTTTACGGCCTCTCAGTGCATGTTTCTACATTTTCATGTAATATTATGCAGTGTACAGGTACATATATCAGTCATAGGTTAGCTTATGGTCCTTCGGGGTCATGAGCATCGTGTAGCATTTCGGTTCAGATAATCGGGGTGTTACAACAGTATAGCAAAGAGATTTGCAAATTTTCCTTAGTTGTCTTGGTGGAGTTTTGGTGGCGTCTTTCATTACGATGATTGTGATGCTGATGTGAATTACCTTGTTCATCCTCCATAGTGATTGGATCTAATCCATCTCTCAGGTTATATGAAATGATGTACATTTATGTTGATATGATTTTCAGTTCCAACCAACTTATAGTGAGGTATTCACTACACAGGAATATGAAATTTTGTTAGTAAAGATATAGATTGTCCAACTCAATACTATAATTATCCCCAGCTCAATGATTGGCGCTAAATATTGATCATGAAAAAGGTACATTTGAATTGGTTAATGAGTATGAAGGAATAAGATGTTCTAATTCTGTCTGACATAACAAAAATAAAGTATAATACTATAAATTAAGTAAGAGAACTGTAAGTTGTAAATAAGATGAGGTCTGATGGAGCCATCGCTAATAAGGATCGCAGGGGATTGTAAGTGGCTCGATGAATGCTTGCTAGGATTGCTATGCTTGAAAAGATTTCTAAGTTGTTAGATAATAGTGAGAAGAGTAATATTTAGTAAAGCTAAATATGTTCGATTTGTAATCAAATAATTTTAATTGCCTTGTTGTGTATCTCTCTTTGGGATGATTATCGCATGATTTTATATAAGAGTCTAACTCCAATCTTAAATTTGATATATTACAATTGTTACTTAATTAAATTTCCTAATTGATAAAGAATTAACGCCCAAAATTATTTATGAATCGACATTGATGTAACGGTTGCTAACAGATAATGTAAGCTAGTTGACTTTCCTTCGGGTTAAAATATCTTCCTAATGTGTTGTATGAACCTTTGCGGTGCCCAATGTATAATGACTTGATTTTTGGTGATTTTTGTGAGTTATTCATTTCTATGTGATTTAACTATTTTACCCCTCTGTGATTACTTGGTGGTATTTTTGGAGCGTGGAGATGATTGGCATGGTTTCCAATGCATTTCGGTGTGATTTTTATGAGTTTGTGATTTTTAGAGGTTAAAAAGACTTTATAATTGACTTTACTAAAAAATTATTATTCTATGCATTGGATGGCAAACTGAATTGCACCAACAGATCCAGAACATCAATTTTAGGTTGGTAACATGGTGTGGTTTTACGACTTTTATATCTTATTTTGATGCTCAGTATTTCGATGCGGTCCGCGAGAGAGGTACCAAATCGAGGCAAACTCTGAATACTGATATGGTCTTAAAAAGAGGGTTCAAGATTGGCTAGCGAGAAGATGGGGGATAAGCTTCATCGTCGAGATGTAAACAACCCGGATCACCAGCTAAGGCTCCTAAATGATCTCTCAGTGATAAAAGAGGTTAAAAAAGTTGTGAAATTGAGTTTTAGAAGTCAATTTTTTAAGAACAATATTTTTTAAAACTGATGTCGCCATTGATCCCAGAGCATCGAGTTTAGTAGGGTAGCATAGTTTATTTGCATTCTCGAGATTTCAGATAATCCCGAGGGGTTCACGGAGACTTGAAATTTTTCAAGTCTCCAGTTGATACATTGCAGCTGGTGTGACTACTAAAGCATCCCTTTTGGGAGTTTTAGCAGAGGGGCACTTTAACAGTTATATGCCTCTTAAGCGGCCCTGCCAGCCTAGCAAGTGTCGCTTTAGTGAAAAGCTAGCCGCTAAAGTGCTAGCTGCTTTAGTTCCATTTGTCTTCTTAAGCGGCCTTATGTTAGTGCATGGGTACCGCTTTAATGACACCTGAGAGCTTTACTGCTGACCATTAAAGCGGTACAGGGCCTGCTTCAGTGGTATCTGGGTAATATATATACCTTTTTTTTTATTTTTCCACCATTTATGACACTTAAAGTTTTGAGTTTTAGAGTTTTTGTGCGATTTCTTCTATTTTCAAGATTGGTAAGCTCCAAATTCCCATTTCAATTATTTTTCTTTGATTCTTGTTATTTAAATCTTGTTAAAACTCAATTTCAAAAGTGAAGCTTAGAGATTTTGGCCAGGAAGACCTAAATTAGTATTCTTCAATTGAAACACCAATTTCAATTTGTTTTCACTTGAGTTTTGTTCGATGACTTTTTTTAGTCATGGGTAATATATTTTAAACTAAAACTCCAATTTTACCATTTTTCTTTGAAAATCCATTTCAGGGGTCCATTTTGATCCTGACCTAAAAATGGGTAATATGGATATTATTGGCTTTCTTTTGACGCGTATATTCTATATTCTTATGTTTTGGTTGATTCCAAGTTCGTTCGTGAGGGGAAAGGTAATCTTAGGTGGATTTATGCACCTAAGTATCGTTATCGATGCTTGTTTAGCTTTACTTTGAGGACTTCTTGCATGCTTATTGAGTGAGTCTTTGCATAAATGAGAATATAAGTGTTTAGTTATGTGTTTATAGTATTTAAGGTGTGTTCATAATGAGTTTGGAGTCAAAACATTACATTAAAGTTCAAACACGGAAACTAGTACTCTTAGCTTGAGCTATGTTCCTTTTTAGTTCATCGTGTTGGATTCTATGTGATTTTGAGCTCTAATTTGTTGTGTGTGATGTTTTAGGATGCTTGGTGAGTTGACCGAGATGATGTATGAATTATATACAAGCTGGAATTGAAGAGGAAACACAACCACAAAGTTTGGACTTGAAGTCCAAAGGCATGGGATTATGCTTGACGAAATTTAGAAAATTGGGACACATTGGCATGTCGCGCTTCCTAGATGGAACAATAAGGGAATCGAAAGCCCTTGGATGTATTCTAATAAGTTCTTTCCAGTATCCCTATGCGATGTCAACGTACAATGGACCCTATTGTACGCGATAAGGGTGTGGAATAGAGGCTATGTTAATTCGGCAATTTTGGTCCTAGTATAAATATGACACTTAAACAATATTGTAGACACCTTAGACAACCTTAGGGCTTTTAAAAATGCTGGAGAAGGCTTCAATTAGGGTTTTTTCATAATTTTCTTTAGTTTGTTTATGGATTATAACATGGATTCATCTATTGTGATTACGTGTATGTCCATGAGCGCCTTCACACCCATTTCCGGGGTTAAGGCCAAGAACATGATTACTCTTGCTGTGTACTGACTTGGTTTTGGTTATTTATTATTATTGGTTGTTTTTGTATCTTTGTCATTACTATTTTAAGGATTCACGACCCTTAGAATACATGCTTAATTCTATCATGAACCCAAAAGGAGGAACTATAAGATAGAATATGGGATAGATAGAATAGGATCGTAATCTTTATTGAATGATGTTATGATTTGCATTTAGAATTGGAATATACCTAAGTGTCCTATTTGGTTCAATTATGGGATAGAATATAAATGCATTTAACTTAGTTCTTGCATCTACACTCAATGATGTAGTTGTGGAGACTAAGTTGGATAATTGATTAGGGGTTCGGAAAGCCATAGTCATAATATCGACCCCGTGATCCAACAAACAAGATAATTAACCTAGAAAAAATATTTACATAGCTTAGTATGATTTTTCATAGTGCTTTAACCCTAGGTTTCTCCCTGTTGATATCCAAGAACTTTACTTTACCACATTATTTTAGTCTACTTTTATTCTTAACTCTCAAAACCCTCTGTGGTTACTTTACACTTATTTAATTTTTAAAGTGAGACTAGATTAAGATTGTTGTTTAACACTAGTCTCTGTGGTATTGATACTTGACTTTTCATAAGGCCACTATATTACTTGGGTGGACCAAGTATACTTGCGTGTGCGCTTGAGCGCAATAAGTTTTTGGCGCCATTGTTGGGGACTTGTGAATTGGCAACCGTCGTAGTTTTGATTTTGATTTTTTATTTCTTAAGTGCTACTTACTTGATCTTAGCTTTTTAATTTGCAGTCTTAGGCTACAAAATCTAGTAAGTTGGCAAGGTATTGGGAGTTGGTTGAACCATACCCCAAACCCGAGCAATGCTTACACCAACGAAAGAGAGAAACATTACTTCTCTACAAAATTCCTTTAATTTAGCAAGAGAAAGATCATCCTGCATCCATGGCTGAAGATCCACCAGCCCGCAGGACAGTTCATGAAGTAGCAATCCCACTTACGACTAATATTGCCTCCTCCCATCCACAGACCTACTGTCGGAGGTAGATTTGAGTTGAAATAAAACATGGTGCAGTTTTTGCATAGCAACGGGCAATTTACCGACTTGTCACATGAGGATCCATAGGTTTACTTGTAAAATTTTTTGGAGATCAATGACACATTCATACCTACTGGGGTATCCACTGATTACGTGAGTCTGGCACTCTTACCCTTCTCACTTTTTGGGGAAGCAAAAAAGTGGTTGAATGTTGAGCCAATAAGTTCCATCACTACATAGGATGACTCCAGAAATTCTTCATCCATTTCTTCCCATCCGAAAAGACTGCAAGATTACACAGTGAAATTTTGACCTTCAAGTAGAAGCTAGATGAGAACCTTTACCATGCTTGGGAGAGTTTCAAATCTCTTCTTCAAAACTATCCACATCACCAACAGTCCAATGAGGTATTAGCTCCCACCTTTGTTGAAACACTTGACCATAACACAAAATTTTTGCTAAATTCAGCTGCAGGTGGTCAAACACTGGAGAAAATATATGATGATCTCTATACGTTGTTGAACCACATTATTCAAGAAAATACTAACTGGCATGTTGACATGCCTAGGAGTTCAGTGAAAAGGTTGTGGGCATGATTGAAGTTGACAGTATCTCAACCTTAGCCACCCAATTGTCAGCTTTGTAGAATCAAATGATGACTCAATTCAACAAATTTGGTATGAACCAATCTCCATCTCAAGTGAATGCAGTGCAACATACCCTAAGTTGGTGTAATATTTGTGGAAATAGTATCCATTCTGCAGATTTGTGTGCTGCAAATCCTGAATCCATAAAGTTTGTGGGCAATGCACATAAGCCGACTTATGCGAATGCCTATAGCCAAAAGTGGCAGACTCAACCCAGTTATGGATGAGTCAATAATCAGAACCAATAGTCCAGCAACAACATACTACATTGGCTAGTAACATCGAGGAAACTTTGAAGAAGATCCTGGCCAAGTAAGAAGAAATGACTACAGAAATAAAAATCAACAAGTGGCTCAGAAGTAGCTAGAGCAACAGTTGGGGAAACTAGAACACACACAAAATACTTGGCCTCAAGGTGGTTTTCCAAGTGATAATGAACCTCCGAAGCAAGTTATGACAATCACTTTGAGGAGTGGTATGAAACTTAATAACAGGCCTCCGAAGATAAATAAGGAGAAAGATGTAGAGTTAGTTCCATGATAGGTTGCAAGTAATGATGCAGAAATTCAGGAAAGTATGTGTACCCGAAAACTAAGGATTCTAAAAAAGTGATTGATAGACCACCACCACTATTCTCGTACATGCTTAAGAAACACAAGGAGGATACTTTCTTCAAGAAGTTCTTTGACACGTTTAGAGAACTTTACATTAACCTTCCTCTTTTTTTATATTTTGCAGTGAATGCCCAAGTACACCAAATAGTTGAAGGACATGGTAACTAACAAGATTAAGCTTTAGGACATTAAGACGGTAGCACTCATTGAGGAGTACAATTCTATGGTAATGAAGAATATGCCCAAGAATCTTAATCCCCTAGGGATTTTTACCCTCCCTATACAAATTGGTGACAACGATGTGGTCTATGCTTTAAATAATTTAGAGGCAAGTATAAATTTGATGCCTCTATCGGTGTTCAACATGCTTGGTTTGGGGAAGTTAAAGAAATGCTCAGTGGTGCTTCAGATGGCAGACATAACCCAAGTCCGCTCCAAAGGAATTATTGAGAACGTGCTCATAAATTAGGGTAGGCTTATTATTCATGCTGACTTTATTGTTCTTGACTATGATGCAGATGATATAGTACCAATCATATTTGGATGCCCATTATTCATGACGGGTAGATCATTGATTGATGTCAGATAGGGCACTTTCAAGATGAGATTTGGTGATGAAGAAATGGTTTTCAAAGTCTACAAACCACTCAATCCACCTTTCCATTATAAGTACTTCTGCATTATAACTATCATGGAAGTCGATGAGAGTGGGGTGGTGGAAAGTACACCACAAAAGATCTCTTTGGACTCTCTCATAGAGTTGCCTAAGCCCTCAATTAGGCTCAAAAGATTAAAGTTGAAGAAAGAGCCTGAAAAAACTATTGATGAAAAAGATGATGACCTTAAGAGTGCATACTCAAGCGGTTAGATAGAGTGAGATGATGGCCTTTGAGTAGGATTAAAATATTAAGGAAAATGGTTAAGATGTATTGATCTGGGTCGTGCTGCAACACTAAATCAGGCGCTACTTGGGAAGCAATCCAAGTTAAGGAAGGTATTTATTTTTAGTATTTTTAGTTTTTACTTCATGTCGTTTTTATTTTTGTTGAGTCGCAGGTTGATAAAAAGTTTACATACCAGAGACTTGAGCTAAAGATCATGGCAAATACTGAGTGTGAGATCCCCAAACCCTCTTGATATTAAAAGATGCTACTAGCTTGGCCTAGAGGCCTTAATGAGTATTTCTATCCTTAATTTTAATTGTACTTTTGGGACAGAGTAGATTTTTAAGTGTGGGGTGGGGAAATTCCCATGGTTTTGGATGAAGTGATGCTATAGGATCTAAATTTTTTGTTGTTTTCTAACTTTGGGTAAATTTGAAAAATTACAAAAAGATTTTTGTTTGTTAGTTTTTAGTTGTTGGTGTTAGTTTAGTAGGTGCACACTTTATCAACCCCATTGTTGTTCTTTTTGACTCTTTTTCACAGGGGCGCCCTTTGAACCTAGTATTCTTTTTTTTCTTTTTAGGAGTAAATATTAAATTTTTATGTTAGGTAAGTGAGATATTCTTGTTGGTGCTATGTATGATTGCATGAGGCAAGTGGGTTTGTATTTAAAAGTATGTTGATATGTTGAATGACTATAGTTGAAACCCCTAGGCTCATGTTTATGACTCTTAAGCATTGTTGGCTTCATTCTAAATTCATGTGATTACTTGGTTTGGAGTCTATGATGATCCTACTTGATTTGAGCATGCGACATGTGCGAGTGATATTTTTGTATATTCCTTGTTGGATGTGATATCTTGAACTTTCTTGATGTGTGTTAGAAGCAAAATAAAGAGTGTGGATGTAGGAGATAATATATTTATTTCTTTGATATCCATGTTTTAGACCTAGTTTACCTATCCTTGTGCATAATCCTAGTTAGCCTCATTGAGCCTTTAGACTATATTCTTTGGTAGCCTCATATGTAGCTTATTCCCTTTCTTTTATTGACCACAATTTGATCAAAAGCTCCTAAGTACTTTGGTTGAAAATTTTAGAGGTTAACGAGTAAGAAAAATAAGAAGGAAAAAATGTGAAAGTAAAGCTCCAAGATATCAACTATTGGTGTTGAAACAGTGATAAGTTGTGATGGGGATTTGTGTACTAAAAATAAAGAAAAGTGTAAAATCGAATCATATGTGAGAGAGAATACTCCCTACTATATATTTGTGAATGAGCTCAATGAGATGGGGCAGAATAAAAGATGTGTTCCGATGGATGTAGTGGAAATTGGTTGTTAATAGAAAGATCTTGATGTATAGTGTGATGTATTAAAGCGCTTAGGGAAAATAGTCACTATTCCTGGCTAAAATAGTTCCTACCTATCCCTTAGCCTACAATACAACCCCCAAAGTCCTATTTAATCCTGAGACTTAATATAATAATATTAGTGGAGTACATACTAAGGGCAAGCCTATGGTTTATTTTGTGTAACTTTTGAATTCTTTGGGAGAGCGAGCATAATTTAATTCTTGTACCCAGTCTTGTGGTCAATTGCATATCTGTGAGTGAATATAGGTAACTTTCTTATTGTGAGAGCACATGTTTAATGATAGTTAGGTGATTTGCATGAGCTCTTGATTGAGTAATATGCATGAGTTTGACAACTTGGTGAGTCAATTCTTGAGGTAAGGATGTTTTGAAGTAGTATTCTTGAGCTTTCAATCATATATAGCATGCTTGTGTGTGAAACTTACTATCTGTGTAGTCATTGTATGTAAGACCCCGCAAAATTTCTAGTTTAATTCAGTTCTTTAAGCTTGTCAAGGGATCCCAGACTTAGAACAATTCTAGCTAAGTTTCCAGACTTAGTTTTTTTTAGCCTTAGAAATTGGCAATCTCATTTTGCGACCTTAATGTCCTTTAATGGTCTATATTTTTTGTTAATTCCTGATCAAGAATGTCTATAGGGGTTCCCAAATAAGTTTTAAATTTTTTGGACCTCGTTTAGACCTTGTTTGAAATCCCAAAATAGTGAGTCGATGTGATGTTGGCGCATCACGTTGCCAATCGCGTCGATAGAGAAAAGGTTTCTCACCTTAAGGCAATTTCCAGTGAACCAACGTGATGTCGGTGCATCGCGTCATTTATCGCGTTGGTGCCCTCGACGCTCTGCGTCAGATGCAGCATCGTTGGGCACGTTTTTCTGTCTTTTAAACTCGTGACTTTAAGGGTAATTAGGTCATTTCCCCCCGACCTTCATCCCTCATAACATGAAATTTAGCCCTCTTTTGGCGAAATACATTCATTATTTCACAAGTGGTCAAGAAAGAGAAACCCTAGGTGATTAATTTCAACTTAAGAACTCTAGCTTTCTTCTGTCAATCTTCAAGAAATTGTCTACCAAGGTATGTAAAGTGTTCATCCAAGGGTCCCTTTCACCCTTGGAGCTCAAGAAACCCTTTTAAAAATATGAATTTTGAATTCCATGTTGTTGGTTTGATTATACACATATTTATGTTGTGATATGATTTCCAAGATTGAATCTTTATTGTATTCTCATAACTTTATGTTAAGTATGTGGATTAAAATCCTTAAATTGAAGTGCTTGATATAGCCATGATGTATTAGTTGTTGATCCATGCCCTAGAAAAGGTCATGCCTTTCACGTGTTTGTAAAAATGCCCAAGTGAATAAGAATTGTGTATTATGACCTATTTGTGATCTCAATGATGAATTCATGATGTACTCACATGTTTAAAATGACTCCCATGCTATATCTATGTCTTGTAATGATTTGGAGGAATGCTCATAAGTATGGATTTGTGAAATTATGGTATATTAGCAAGCATTCCCATTCATCTGTAAGCTTATGACTTGCAATGCTTCATGAAATTCCTCAGTGATAGTATAATGAATTATTGACTATGGTCATGTGTTCAAGAAGTGTCATGTCTTATTTATTTTCATGCTATCGAGTCCTGGGGGTGTTTAATACCCGATAATTTAGCTGTGTGCCTAGAGCCAAGGTCAGTTTTCAAGATAACCTCAGTCAAGCCACGATCAGTGGAATTCAGTCAGTCTCAAAACTCAGGAAAACTCAGTAGTATTTAGTTCAGTTCTTAGTAACTCAGTCAGTTAACAGAATTCAGTAATATTACGCAAGTCAACGGGATTCAGTGAATTCAGTCCAGTTCAGTCCAGTATACTCAGTTCAGTGTCTATTTAGTTGGGAGTAGGATTTAGCACCGAGTGAACCCAAGGATGGGAACTCACCTACCAGCAAAGGGTGTGATTCTTAGAAACAGTCATTGTATTCCAGAACTACGTGGCCAACGTAGGCCGAGGGTCCCTCATCTAAAAGGTTAAGCCACCTCATTAACCCAAGGATGGGAACTCACTTTGCGTACCAGTACATTCACACGTACTGATACAAATTTTCCTTTTGTGCTATGGTGTTTTATACTATAGGTTCCTGATCGCGCTTAGCAGCTTAGATATCAGCAGTCAGAGTCAGTGGTGAGTCCTTATATTTCAAGGACATGATTATTTCATTCTTTCAGTATTTTAGTACTTAGTCATTTTCAGTAGATGGAGTTAGTTGGGGACATGTCCCATCAACTCCTTATTTAGATAGTTTAGAGGCATTCAGACTATAGCATGTTCAGACAGTTATTTCAATCTTGATATTATCATACCTTGTTCAGACGTTATTTTATTCAGTATTGTTTAGTATTTTGAACCTTACGGCAAGTTTTCCACCAGATTTCCGTATTCATTTAAGTTATATTGTTATTACAATATTACTGTTATTCAGTGCTCAGTTACATATATCAGTCATGGGTTAGCTAGTGGTCCTTTGAGATTGTTAGCACCGTGTAGCATCCGAGGTACTAGACTCGGGGTGTTACAAACTTGGTATCAGAGCCTAAGGTTCAATAGAGTTATAGGAAGTCTGAAAGCCACATTTAGTAGAGACTTATGCATGGGTGTGTTGTGCGCCACATTTATGTGCAGGAGTCTATGAGATGTCTTAGGAACAGTTTCCCTTCTTTCAGTATTCATGTCGTGCGAGTGAGCATGATCTCTAGTTAAATTCTCAGTCTAATTCTTCTTTATCTTTCATCTATAGAAAATGCCACCAAAGAGGACTCAAGGAAGAGAAATAGGGGATCAGCCAGCCCCTTAGCCTGATCAGCCTATTCCTTTAGTCGAACATGTCTCCCATGCAGAATTCAAAGCTGCATTCACTACTCTTGCTCATTTAGTTGCCTCCCAGAATGAATGTCCTACTGTCATTTCGGCCAGCCCAGTGGCCAATTCTGCTGCATCTAGGATTTGAGACTTCACCCGAATGAATCTTTTTTTTTCCGGGTCTAAGAAAGATGAGGACCCCCAGGAGTATCTAGATCAGGTGTAGAAGATTACTGATATTATGGGAGTGATTACTATCCAGAGTGTTGAGCTAGCTGCATATCAGTTGCAGATGCAGTTCACACTTGGTTCAAATAGTGAAAAGCAGAGAGGGCTATAGATGCAGGCAGGGCCTATTGATTGGGAGAAGTTTGCCACCACTTTTCTAGATAGATTCTTTCCCCTTGATCTGAGAGAAACTAAGGTGTTAGAATTTATTAACCTCAGTCAGGGCAACATGATAGTGAAAGAGTATTCTCTTACGTTTACTCAACTAGCTAGATATGCTCCTTATGTGGTGGCAGATAGCAGATCCCGAATGAGTAAGTTTATTTCTGGAGTGAATGATATTGGGGTCCAAGAGTGCAGGACCGCGATGTTTATTAGTTAGATGGACTTATCTAGGCTAATGACCCATGCTCAGAAGATATCGGAGAGAAGAATAAGGAGAGAGAAAAGCAGAATAGGAGAGCTAGAATAGGTAGCTTCAATTTTAGTCAGCCTAAGTCAGAAGGTGGGAATCGTTCTCAGTTCTGCCCAAAGTCCTCAGTTCCAGCTCCTTCCTCTGCCAATTCTCTAGTTTCTAAGTTCAGAAATGGTAACAAAGATAGGGCGCCAAGCTCTAAGTCTCAGAGCAGTGTTAGCAGTGCCTAAACTCATCCTCTTTGTTAGACTTGTGGCAAGCACCATCAGGGTATTTGCATAACTAGCAGTGATATTTGTTTTGGATGTGGAAAGCCAGGACACAGAGTCAGAGATTGTCCCTAGCCAGGTTTTCAGGGTCAGCCTAACCATTTCTCATCTTATTCTGATCGCCTGAATTAGCAGGGTGCCACTTCCAGTACCACCAGTGGGCAACGCCTAAGTAAACTTTATGCTCTTCAGTCCTGACAGGACCAGGAGAATTCTCCTGATGTAGTCACTGGTACGTTACAAATATTTTATATACATGTTTTTGCTTTGCTAGATCTAGGAGCTTCCTTGTCTTTTGCTACTCTTTATATAGTAGTTGATTTCAGAGTCAGTCCCAAAATTCTAGCAGAGCCCTTCTCAATCTCTACCCCAGTTTGTAAAACTATCATAGCCCGATGGGTATACAAGAACTGTCTGGTTATGGTATTCTAGAAAGTCACTTCAGCAGACTTAGTCGATTTAGAGATGACTAATTTTTATGTCATTCTCGGCATGGATTGGCTTCATTCCTACTATACCATAGTGGAATGCATAAATAGAATTGTCCAGTTTTAGTTTCTTGATGAACCCATCCTAGAGTGGAGGGGTAATACTCCAGTCTTCAGGGGTCAACTTGTTTCCTACCTAAGGGCAAAGAAAATGATATCTAAGGGATGTGTATATCATCTTGTTCAAGTTAAGGACTCTAGTTCTGAAACTCCCAGTATTGAGTCAGTTCCAGTAGTGAATGAATATTCAGATGTGTTTCCAAAGGATCTTCCCAGAATTTCTCCTGAAAGGGAAATAGACTTCGACATTGATCTTCTCCCAGATACTCAGCCCATATCTATTCCGCCATATAGAATGGAACCAACAGAACTCAGAGAATTAAAAGAGTATTTGAAGGATCTCCTAGATAGGGGATTCATCAGAACCAGCGTGTCCCCGTGGGGGTGCACCAGTTCTATTCATTCAAAAGAAAGATGGTTCTCTCAGAATGTGCATAGACTACTGTCAGCTCAATAAGGTCACAGTCAAGAACAAGTATCCACTTCCTAGAATTGATGACTTATTTGACCAACTCCAGGGTGCCAATTACTTCTCTGAGATAGACCTCAGATTAGGCTATCATCAGCTCAGAGTCAGGGAATGTGACATTCCAAAAACAACCTTCTGTACTCGGTATGGTCACTTCGAATTCTTAGTCATATCATTTGGTCTTACCAATGCCCCAATAGCTTTCATAGACTTGATAAACCGTGTGTTCAAGTAGTACTTGGACATGTTCATCATAGTCTTCATAGATGACATTCTTGTCTATTTCCGCAGTGAGCATGATCATGTAGACCATCTCAGAATAGTATTGCAGACTATCAGAAATCATCAGTTATTCTCCAAATTTAGTAAGTGTGAATTTTGGCTAAAATCAGTAGCATTCCTTGGTCATATCATTTTCGGTGATGGCATTAGAGTTGATTCTCAAAAGATCAAAGCAGTGAGAAACTATCCTAGACCCATCACTCCATCAGATATCAGGAGTTTCTTGGGTTTGGATGGATATTACAGATGGTTTGTTGAGGGATTTTCGTCTATCACATCCCCTATGTACAAATTGACTCAGAATAAAGTCAAGTTTCAGTAGTTAGATTCATGCGAGAAGAGTTTTTAGGAGTTGAAGACTCGACTCACCTCAGGTCCAGTTTTGACTCTTCCAGATGGTCCAGATGGGTATGTCGTGTACTGTGATGCATCCAAGGTAGGTTTGGGTTGTGTCCTTATGCAGCATAGTAAGGTCATAGCCCACGCCTCCAGACAGCTTAAGCCCCATGAGAAGAATTATCCGACTCATGATCTTGGGTTAGCGGCAGTAGTCTTTGCCTTAAAGATTTAGAGGCACTACTTGTATGGGGTGCATGTTGATGTGTTTACAGACAAAAAAAACCACCAGTACATGTTATCTAAAAAATATCTTATTCTCCTTCAGAGAAGGTGGTTAGAACTCTTGAAAGATTATGACATGAGTATCCTTTATCATCCGGGCAAGGACAATGTAGTGGCTGATGCTCTCAGTATACTGTCTATGGGTAGTGTTGCTCATATTGAGGTCAGTAAAAAGAAGTTAGCCCAAGAAGTTCATCAGTTAACCAGACTAGGTGTCCGCTTAGTCGATTTAGCGGAAGGTAGTGTGTGGGTTCAGAATAGTTCAAAATCATCTCTAGTTTCCGAAGTTAAGGAAAAGCAGGATCGAGATCCCAATTTAGTCAAGATAAAAGAGTCAGTCAAATATCAAAAGGTAGAGATTTTCTCCCAAGGAGGAGATGGTGTTTTGAGTTGTAAGGGCCATCTGTGTGTGTCAGGTGTTGATGACTTAAGGCAGCAAATTCTTACAGAAACGCATAGTGCGTGTTACTCTATTCATCCAGGGGCTACCAAGATGTATTGTGACTTACGTGAGCTCTATTGGTGGAGTGGGATGAAGAGAGATATTGCAGAGTTTGTAGCTAAGTGCTCAACATATCAACAAGTTAAGATTGAGCATCAAAAGCCAAGTGGGTCCATGCAGGAGTTCAATATTTCTTCTTGGAAGTGGGAAGAAGTGAATATAGACTTTATGATGGGTTTGCCTCATACACTTCATCAGTATGATTTATTTTGGGTCATTGTAGACAGAATGACCAAATCAGCTCATTTCGTTCCAGTCCATACCTCTTATTCAGTCGAGGATTATGCCAAAATCTATATCAGAGAGTTTGTCAGATTGCACGGTGTTCTGTTGTTTATTATATCAGATAGAGGTACCCAGTTCACCTCTCATTTCTGGGAAGTGTTCTAAAAGTGTCTTGGTACCCAAGTTTACCTCAGTACAACCTTTTATCCTCAGACCGATGGTCAAGCAGAAAGGATTATCCAGACTTTAGAAGATATGTTGCGGGAATGTGCAATTGACTTTAAGGGTAATTGGGATGACCACTTGCCTTTGATAGAGTTTGCGTACAACAACAGTTATCATTCTAGTATTCAAATGGCTCCATTCGAAGCACTCTATGGTAGGAGATACAGATCTCCAATCAATTAGTTCGAAGTTGGTGAGGCCGCAGTGGTAGGACCTGACTTGATCTTTGATACCTTAGATAAAGTTCAATTAATTAGAGATAGGCTCAAGACAGCTCAGAGCTGATGAAAATTATATGTAGATATGCGAAGAAAGGATCTCGAGTTCGAGATTGGTGATTATGTGTACCTAAAAATCGCTCCCATAAACGGAGTAAAGAGGTTCGTAAAGAAGGGAAAACTCAGTCCCCGATATGTTGGTCCCTTTAAAATTCTTAGTCACTTCAGCAAAGTAGCTTATGAGTTTGAGTTGCCTTCTGATCTAGCTTCAGTGCATCCAGTGTTCCATGTATCCTTGATTAAGAAGCGTATAGGTGACCCAACAGTTGTAGTCCTTGTTTAGGGCATAGGTATTTAGAATAGTCTCTCTTATGAGGAAATTCTAGTCGAAATCCTTGACTATCAGACCTGCAGACTGAGGAACAAAGAAGTCCCTATAGTCAAAGTTCTTTGGCGGAATCAGTCCATTGAGGGAGCTACTTGGGAAGCAGAAGCAGACATGCTGACCAAGTATCCTCATCTCTTCTCCACTAATTCAGACTCATCCCAAGGTGATGGCTTTCCTTAAGCTTATTCTGTTTCATGTTCAGATTTCAGTTACAAACTTGGTATCTAGTTTCATGCTCAGTTTTCCATTTCAAACTTGGTATCCTTTACCATTGCATGTTCAGTAGCATACTCATGAGTCAGTTCAGTCACGTATTCTTGCATCATATATACATGATAAGCTTATCAGTACTGCCAGTCATGCATTCATGTATCAGCTCAGTCATGAAATCATGCATCAACTATGCATTCTCAGTATGAATCTCAGTAAATCAGTAATGTCATCCATGTAATTATACTTCAGTTGTTCATGTTCAGTATGTACTTCAGTTAATTATTTTTCCCATCTCAGTCAGTCTCATTCGACGATGAATATTCCCAAGGGGGAGATATTGTAAGACCCTGTAAAATTCCTAGTTTAATTCAGTCTTTTAAGCTTGTCAAGGGGTCCCAAACGTAGAAAAATTCTAGCTAAGTTTCCAGACTTAGTTTAATTTTAGCCTTTGAAAGTTGGAAATCTCATTTCGCGACCTTAATGTCCTTTAATGGTCTATATTTTTGTTAATTCATCATCAGGAATGTCTATAGGGGTTCCCATACGAGTTTCAGATTTTTTGGACCTCGTTTAGACCTTGTTTGAAATCTTAAATAGTGAGTCAACACGATGTTGGTGAATCGCGTTGCCAATCGTGTCAACAGAGAAAGTGTTTCTAAGCTTAAGACAATTTCCAGTGAACCGACATGATGTCGTTGCATCACGTTAGTTATTGCATTGGTACCCTCGATGGGCTTCGTCTGATGCAGCATTGCTGGGCACGTTTTTTTGTCTTTTAAATTCGCATCCTTAAGGGTGATTAGGTCATTTTCCCCCAACCTTCAACCCTCATAACATGAAATTTAGCCCTCTTTTTGCTAAATACATTCATTATTTCACAAGTGCTCAAGAACAAAAAACCCTAGGTGAATTTCAATTCAAGAACTCAAGCTTTTTTCCATCAATCTTTAAGAAATTATCAACCAAGGTATGTAAAGTGTTCATCCAAGGGTCCCTTTCACACTTGGAGCTTAAGAAACCATTTTTAAAATATGAATTTTGAATTCCATGTTGTGGGTTTGATTATACACATGTGTATGTTGTGATATAATTTCTAAGATTGAATCTTTATTGAATTCTCATGACTTTATGTTAAGTATGTGGATTGAAATCATTAAATTGAAGCTCTTGATATAGCCATGATGTATCCATGCCCTAGAAAAGGTCATCCCTTCCATGTGTTTGTAAAAATGCCTAAGTGAATAAGAATTCTATATTATGACCTATTTGTGATCTGAATGATGAATTCATGATGTACTCACATGTTCAAAATGACTCCCATGCTATAGCTATGTCTTGTAATGATTTGGAGGAATGCTCATAAGTATGGATTTGTGAAATTATGATATGTTAGCATGCATTCCCATTCACTTGTAAGCTTATGACTTGCAATGCTTCATGAAATTCCTCAGTGATAGTATTATGAATTGTTGACTATGGTCATGTGTTTAAGAAGTGTCATGTCTCATTTATTTTCATGCTATCGAGTCCTGGGGTATTTAATACTCGACAATTTAGCTGTGTTCCTAGAGACAAGGTTAATTTTCAAGATAACCTTAGTCAAGCCATAATCAGTAGAATTCAGTCATTATCAGAACTCAGGAAAACTCAGTAGTATTTAGTTCAGTCCTCAGTAACTCAGTCAGTTAACAAAATTCAATAATATTCCATCAGTCAATGGGATTCAGTGAACTCAGTCCAGTTCAGTCCAGTATACTCAGTTCAATATCTATTCAGTTGGAGTAGGATTCAACATCGAGTGAACCCAAGGATGGGAACTCACACACCAACAGAGGGTGTGATTCTTAGAAACAGTCTTTGCATTCCATAACTACGTAGCCAACATAGGTTGAGATATCAAAACCTGTCAGATAAGGGTTGATGAAGTGGCTTAACCTATAATATGAGGGTCCCACCGTTCTCGTTAGAGTACCTGACAGATGAGGGTCACTCACAGCTTGTCCTTACTAGTGGTACGGTATTGACACCCTTCCAATTAGGGTTACAGATTGGACCCTAACTCAGTTATAATATGTTATTAAGGGCATGTCGGTTAAATGACTACCTCCCACAATCTTAGGCTTAGTCTTCAGTAAAGAACTCAGATAGTTCTACAGATTTTAGGATTGTCAGATACAATCACTCTGCTTAATACAGAACTCAGCTAGTTCCACTAGAATTAGGACTGTCAAACACAGTCACTCAGTTATCAGTTATATCAGTTATCAATAATCCATGATTATCAGTAAACTCAATATTCAGAATCCTTATGATTTTAGTTACAATTATATATTCATGTATGTATCCTCACGTAGTCATGTTCATGTTATTTAGTCAGTTTAGTTCATGGATATGAACTCTTGCATTTAACCTTAGCTCACTTTGTGTACCAGTACATTCACACGTACTGACACATACTTTCCTTTTGCTCTATGGTGTTTTATACCATAGGTTCGGACGCTTAGGTTCTCGATCGCGCTTAGCAACTTAGATATCAATAGTCAGAGTCAATGGTGAGTCCTCATATTTAGAGGACATGATTATTTCATTCTTTCAGTATTTCAGTGCTTAGTCATTTTTAGTAGGTGGAGTTAGTTGGGGACATGTCCCATCAACTCCTTATTTAGACAGTTTAGAGGCATTCAGACTATAGCATGTTCAGACAGTTATTTAAGTCTTGGTATTATCATACCTTATTCAGACATTGTTTCATTCAGTAATGTTTAGTATTTTGAACCTTACGATAAGTTTTTCGCCAGATTTTCACTTTTATTTGAGTTATATTATTATTACAATATTACTATTATTCAGTACTCAGTTATAGATATCGGTCATGGGTTAGGTAGTGGTCCTTCGGGATTGTTAGCACCGTGTAGCATCCAGGGTACCAGACTCGGGGCATTACATTGTAGTGCTAGCTTGACTGTCTTGCTTGTAGTAGTATTATTGTAGTATTTTCATGATATTGATGCTTAAATGAAGAGTTGTTTGATGATGAACATAACTTTAAGTGCGGGGTGGTGATCTTAGGTGTATTTATGCACCTAAGTATCGTTATCCATGCTTGTTTAGCTTTATTTTACGGACTTTTTTGTGATTATTGAGTGAGACTTTGCATAAATGAGCATCTATGTGTTTAGTTATGAGTTTATAGTGTTTAAGGTGTGTTCATAATGAGTTTAGAGTCAAAACATTAAGTTAAAGTTCAAACACAAAAACTAGTACTCTTAGCTTGAGCTATGTTCTTTTCTAGTTCATCGCATTGGATTCTATGTGGTTTTGAGATATAATTTGTGGTGTGTGATGTTATACAATGCTTGGTGAGTTTATCAAGATGATGTATTGATTATATTCAAGCTGTAATGTAAGATGAAACACAACCACAAAGCTTGGACTTGAAGGCCAAAGGCATGGGACTAAGCTTGTTGAAATCTAGAAAATTGGGACAGATTAGCGTACCACGCTGCCTAGATGGCATGATAAGGTTGTGGAAAGCCCTTGTATGCATTCTAAGATGTTTTTTACATTATCCTTCCATGATTTCAACATTCCACTGACCCTATTCTCCGTGATAAGGGCGTGGTGCGGAGGCTATGTGAATTCGATAATTTTAGTCCTAGTATAAATAAGACACTTAAACAATATTGTAGACACCTTGGATGCCCTTAGGGATTTGAGAAATGGTGGATAAGGATTCAATTAGGGGTTTTATTACTTTATTTTAGTTTGTTTATGGATTATCATGTATTCATCTATTGTGATTACGTGTATGTCCATGAGCAGCTAAATATCCTTTTTCGGGGTTAAGGCCAAGAACATGATTACTCTTGTTATGTATTGACTTGGTTTAGGTTATTTGTCATTGTTGGTTTTTTGTTTATCCTTGTTATCCCTATTTTAAGGATTCATGACCCTTAGAATACATGCTTAATTCTATCATAAACCTAAAATAAGGAATGATAGGATATAATGCGGGTTATATAAAATAAGATCGCAATCTTAATTGAATGATTTTATGATTTGTATTTAGGATAGAAATATACCTAAGTTCCCTATTTGGTTCAATTATGATATAGAACATGATGTATTTAACTTAGTTCTCACATCCTCACTCAACAATGTAGTTGCAGAGGCTATCTTAGATAATTGATTAGAGGTTTAGAAGGCCATAGTCATAATATCGACCCCATGAACCAACAATCAAGATAATTAACTTACCCAACAAAGTAACATATCTTAGTATGATTGTTCGTAGTGCCTTAATCCTGGGTTTCTCCCCATTATTGTCTAAGAACTTTACCGCATTATTTTAGTCTACTTTTATTTTTAACTCATAAATACTTTTGTGGTTACTTTTTCACTTTTTTAATCTTTGAAGTTAGACTGGATTAAGATAGTTGTTTAACACTAGTCCATTTAGGATTGCTACTTGGATTTTTCATAAGGCCACTATATTACTTGGGTAGACCACGTACACTTAAGTGTGTGCTTGGGCACAACAAAGGGTCCGTGTTGAAGGTTTTCGAGCATGATTTTATTCTTTGGAGGTAGGTTATGGATTAACTTTCTTCATACTAGGATGGGTAGTTAGTATTGATATATAAATATGTTATGGGTGTGGGTACTAATCATGGAAATGACTTTATTATTATTTTTTGCCTGTGTAGGGTCATGTGTTGTTTTTATTTGGTGGGGTTTGAGACATTATTTTCTATGTATGACCGTATGGGGTTTTCTACAATACTTTTGGACAGGTGTTTATGTATTGGTGATTTTATTCTTTGTGGAAAATATCTAAGTTGATATTTACGTGGTATCAAATAAAATATTTTTGTATATCTTACTCTATTGATTTATGGACTATATTGGATCATGGATGGTTGTCATATTGAGTAGATTTGTGGCTTACATAGTTGGTATATTGGTTGTATTTAGAAATTCTCATTTTGGTTGGCTATTAGCATTACATCCTCATATCATATACACTCATGAAATATTGGTAACACCATAGAAATAATGGTTTTTTCTGACAAAGAATATGAAATCTTTAAAAATCCTCTACCAATGTATTTCTCAGAAAGTAGCTATGGATATTGGATTGGTATTAGATATTGAATTGTATATGGATTGTAACCCCCATGGGTTATACCTCAGGAGCACAACTCGATAGGTGTATGTGGAGGTTGTGCGATAACCTCAAGCATCATATCATCATCATCATCATTGCATTACATATATAGTGCACATTCTGTGTCGTATTTCATTCTTGATTTGATATCTATCTATTTGGGCTTCTTTTTCACACTAGTATTTGGTATATCAGTATATTATAGAATTATTAGTGCAGACGGTGTGGGATATCGTTTGGTATATTTTCTAATTAGAGGTGATGTGCCTATAGAGTGTATTTTAAATACTTTATTTTCTACTTTTCCCAGTCAACCTATGATACCTACTGAGTACAAGTGGATTGTACTCACCCTTACTACACCTTTTAGGTGTAGATCCAGGTACGAGTGTGCCGCACGATAGTTGATTCAGGAGGTATTTGGAGTATTTTTGAGGTAGTAGTCAATCTATGCTTCCATAGTTGATATACTACCTCTTCTTGCTTAGTTTATGCATTGTTTTCATATTCAAAGACAAATATGTTCCTTTTGGACTATCAGTTATATATTTTGACGTTCTTACTATTAGTTATATATTTTGAATTTGAGATCTTTCTAGTTGGTTATTACACTATTGTAACACCTTGGTTTTTTGGTCCTTGAAGATTTCTGAAATTTTATCCTCATTGCTTTGACTACGACTTACCCTACAAGTCGTAGGGAGTCTTGACGAATCGTTGGACTCAAATAGTAACCTAAATAGTAAGTGTGTGACTATGTTTTTCTATGAGTACGAGTGGCTCACTAAGAGTCGTAAGGACTTGTTACGAGTCTTTGGGTGCAAATCATAGGATGTCCAGAGTTTACCCCAAATTGGTTATGTATTGACTTTGACTGAACCCTTTGAGTCGTAAGGTCCCATTATGAGTCGTATCATTTAATTCATACGGTCAATAATGAGTGGGTGCCTTAGAAACTATCTTGTCTACAATTCTTGGTAACGAGTCATAATACATCACTATGAGTTGTATAGTGACCCCTAGTCACTGACGACTGAATTTTAGTTTTTAAACTGATGGCACTTTGGAAGATTCCCTTCTCACCTAATTAAAATCCCACGTTCATAAAGCACTTAAGGGGGTTATTTCTTATTTATTACTTTCTCAAATAATTCCAAATCTCTCTCAAGTCTCTCAAGCAACTATACTTAGGGTTTCCAAGAAGTAGGTCACCCAAGGGCTCAAGGCTTGAATTCTTTCTGTGAAACTTGGTATTTCAGGCATCTTACTCTTCCCTAATTGCTAATTTGTTAAAAACATATGTTTTAAAGTGTTGTTCGTATGGTATTGATATTGGTTTTGAAACATAGTTGAGGGTCTTGAATAAGTGTTGTTTATGTGATGTTTCATGTTTGTCCCTACACTGGTTACATTTAAACGGTGGTTTTAAAATTAATTTGATGCATGGGTATGGTGAACAAACTAAGGGTGTGTGATTTCCCCAAACTTATGACTTTTGAAGTGGTTATGACCTCAGCCCCATAGTGTGAAATTGGTTTTTGAGTATGAAAAGTATGCATATTGAACTACTCCTGAACTGTTGTATAAAGTTAAAAAGTCAATAAAGTATAATGATTTTGAAATTAAAACTTATGGGGCTGTATAATTCCCCAAGATAATATATAATTAAACCAATGGGGCTATGAATGTTTCCCCAATAATGAAATTATTTTGGCATGTTGATATTACCTTGCAAAGGTAGTTGGTATGACGATACCAACAATGTATGCCTAAATATGTATCTTGGTTCAAAGAATGAGAATGCGTGATAATTGTTTTAATTTGGCATTAATGAGGGTTGTGTAGCTGAGTTGTAAAAGTGGAGGTCCCAAAGGACCAATACTGGAAATCGTGGTTGCCGACGTTGGGGTCTATATGATCGATTGGTTCAAGTCCGCCTTATTATTTTCATATGATTGAGAGGTTTGAGTCCCCTATAATATATTACATGGTGGGGTGCTTGTGTAACCCTTATGTGCCAGGAGGTTCGAGTCTCCCATAGTGCATATGTATACCCTCTGGTTCGTGCATCCACATGCACAAAAGCCCTACCATCTGGGGGAGAGCTGGGCCTATATAGACCGCGGGTGCCTTTTTATGTTATGATGGTTGAGCTACACAATCCAGGCTAAGATTTTCAAAGTTTATGTTAATCCTTGTTCCCTACTCGGTATGTGATATTATGAATATATGAAATTGCATATAATGTTGTGCATGGATTTTAGACTGGTTTTGAATTGTTATTCATGACATTATCTTATCCCATATCCCTGAGTTATATGGTAGCTCTCCAACCGCTAATTATTTTTGAACGCTGTATCCTCACATGATGCAGGCACCAGAGATACCTCTACTTTTCCTGCACAGAGTTAGGTGGGTCAACTCAGTTTGTTGGTTCGATGTGGTAAAGTGGTGAGCTTCCATTCTTCGAAAGGCTTAGGTATTTCATAAGTTTTTATTTTTAGATATGAGTTGATAGTTTTTACTATCATTAACATTATCATTGTCATTATCATCTGTCAGAGTCGGGGATATGTCCCGACCAAGATTGATTTTTGGTTCTTTTATTAGAAGGCTTTGTTAGATTACTGTGGAATTAGGTAATGTTCATTGATTGTTTTGGCCGGTTACTGGTTATTGGTTATAGACTTATCTTTTATTCTTTAAATTTTATCTTGTGCTATCTTGTTATATGTTTGGAAGTCATCCAACATTGGGGATATTATGTTTTTTGGTTAGGTGTAAAGGGGTGGTCTCCGATCCCCGGTGAACTTGAGACACCCATCACGGCCAGGCCCTGGTTCGGGTTATGACAAATATGGTATCAATGCCTTGGTTGGTGTCATTGGGTATCCATAAAGCTTGTCAAGTAGAGTCTCTTTTATGGGTGTGTAGCGCACCACACTTATAGGGGAGAGGCTACAAGGCATTTAGGAATGTTTCCCTTTCTTGCTATTCTATTTTGAGCTATATAGTCTAAGGTCTTGAATCTTCTCTAATTCGCATATGTTCACTTTTCAGATCATCTCTCCCAAAAGATCTGATATTCGTGGAAACTCTTCTGTCCTATCTAAGAACTATGTGGATAGAGCTCGTCCTACTCTAGGAGTTCAGATCTGGTCTAGGGTCGCGGCTTTTGATTTCCCTAATGGAGCTCCATCGGTTCCCCCTATCCCTCCCCAGGCACCTTAAGATGGTATGTTCAATGCTGAGTTTCACTAATCGATTCATTTGCTTAACCAGTTGGTGGCCACCCTGACTAAGAGTGTCATTTCTGTTGCTCTATCCTCCGAGGCCATTAGAGTTGGCCAATTTATGAGATTGAGTCCTTCAATTTTCACTAGTTCTAAAGTTGAAGAAGATCCTTAAAATTTTATTGCTGAGATGGAAAAGATCTTCCGTGTAATGCGTGCTACTGATGTGGAGGGTGTAGAGTTTGCATCTTATCAGTTGAAGGATGTAGCATACCATGGTATAAAGTATGGGAGAAACTTAGGTGCAATGATGCTGAGTACGCTTTGTGGGATGACTTCTCTAGTGATTTTCTTGATCACTTCTTTCCTCAGGAGTTGAGGGAGGTGAAGGCTGAGGAATTTGTGAATTTGAAGCAAGGCAGGATGACAGTAAACGAGTTTTATCAACTGTCATATTATACTCCAGAATTAGTGTCTAGCATGAGGGATAGAATGAGAAAGTTTGCCTTTGGGTTATCTTGTAAGTTGTTCTTGGAGAGCAAGGCTACCTTGTTGAATAAATATATGAACATATCTATACTTGTGGTGTATATGCAACAAGTGGAAGATGAAAAGAGAAGTAACGAAAGATGAGTGAAATGTAGAGTAAGAAATTTTGCTACTTGGAATAGGGTAGAGGTCAACAACAAAGTGGTAGAGATGGTGGAAAGTGGTCTATGAAAAGGTGAGGCAATTCTGGTTCCTACTCTATGGCTATTACTCCTTATCCAAAAACATTGGGCGATCATCGTTCTAAGTGTGATAGTGGGTTTAGAGCACCAAGATCCTAGCCTCAAGTTAGTAGGTCTTAGTCAGCTCCATCGTATCCTCTTTGAAGATTTTATGGTTAGGGTCACCGTGGTGTTTGTGAAGAGAGGAGGAACAAGTGCTTTAAATTTGGTCAAATTGGTCATATGCAGAGGGATTGTCCTTCTAAGGTTGCTTCTAGGTAAAATAAGATTCCTGTTGCTACTTCATCAACTCCTACACTAAAATATGCTTTTTCTGCTTCTGGCTCTGACACTAGACAAAACTGTTTGCACGCTCTTGCCATTCGCCAGGATAATGAGATATTCCCCAATATTGTTACTAGTATGCTCAAACTTTTCTCTTGTGATATATATTGTCTTCTTGATCCCGGGTCTACCCTCTCTTATGTAACCCTTTATGTGACTATTTATTTTGGTTTTGACCCTGAGTGTATTTCGGATCCCTTTTCTGTGGGTACCTCAGTGGTTGATTCCATTGTGGCTAGAAAGATCTATACGGGTTGTGTGATGTCGGTCTATTATAGGGAGACCTTGGTGGATCTGATAGAGTTGGACATGTTAGACTTTGATGTGATTTTAGGGATGGATTAGTTGCATTTATGCTATGCGTCTCTTGATTGTCGAACCCGAAAGGTTAATTTTCTTTTCCCAAATAAGCAAGTGATCGAATGGGAAGGTAGTTCCCTAGTACCTAAGGGAAGGTTCATTTCATATCTTAGACCTCGGGAATTGGTTTCCTAATGGTGCCTCTATCACTTAGTACATGTTAAGGATTCTAGATCCGAAGGTCATTCTTTGCAGACTATCCCTATGGTAGGTGAATTTCCCGTTCCATGATGATCTTCCTGGTGTTCCTTCTGACATGGAATATTTTGGGATTGATCTTCTTCCGGATACTCATCCTATTTCTATCACTCCTTACAGAATGGCTCCGGCTGAGTTGAAAGAACTCAAGGGGTGTTAAAAGATCTCCTAGATAAGGGTTTTATCTTTCCTAGTGTGTCTACGTGGGATGCTCTTGTTCTTTTCGTGCATAGGAAGGATGGGTCCCTTTGGAAGTATATTGATTACCGCTAATTAAATAAGGTGACTGTAAAGAATAAGTATCCCCTTTCGAGGATTAATTATATGTTCTATCAACTTTAGGGTGCTAAGTTCTTTTCTAAGATCGACCTTCGGTCGGGTTATCATCAGTTGATAATTAGGGAGGTGGATATTCATAAGACTACTTTCCAAACTCGGTAAGGTTATTTTGAGTATTTGGTGATGTCTTTTGGTCTGACCAATGACCCGACAATATTTACGGATCTTATGAATTGGGTTTTTTGTCAATTTTTAGATTTGTTTGAGATTGTCTTTATTAATGATATTTTGGTGTATTATAAGAGTGAGACAGATCATGTCTATCACCTCCGCCTTGTTTTTCAAACCTTGAAAGATCAACAGTTGTATTCGAAGTTCTCAAAGTATGAGTTCTGGTTAAATGCTGTGACTTATCTGGGATATGTTGTTTCTAGTGGAGGAATCACAGTGGATCCGCAGAATGTTGCGGTGGTTAAGAAGTGGTCTAGACCCACGACTCCAACAGACATTCGGTGTTTTTTGGGTTTAGCTAGTTATTATAGAAGGTTTGTGGAAAGTTTCTCTTCTATTGTTGCTTCATTGACTTAGTTGATTCAGAAGAAGGTAAAGTTTTTGTGGTCTAATGCTTGTAAGGGCAGTTTCAAGAAGCCGAAGTATAAATTGACTTCGACTCCGATCTTGATTCTACTTGAGGGCACTTATGGTTTTGTTGTCTATTATGACGTGCCCCGAGTGGGATTGAGTTGTGTGTTAATGCAGCATGGCGAGGTGGTTGCGTATGCTTTTTGACAATTGAAAGTTCATGAGAAGAATTATACGACTCATGATTTGGAATTGTTAGCTGTGGCATTTGCATTAAAAATTTGGTGGCATCATTTGTATGGGGTCTATGTTGATATTTATTCTGTTTATATGATCCTACAATGCGTGCTCATTCAGAAGGAGCTAAATCTCAGGCAAAGGAGGTGGCTTGAGTTACTTAAGGACTATAGCATGAGTCTTTTCTATCATCCAGGTAAAGCTAATGTAGTTGCTGATGCTCTTAGTAGGTTTTCCATGGGAAACTTATCTCATATGGATGAGGAGAAACAGGATTTGGTAAAAGGATGTTCACCGTTTAGCTAATCTTAGAGACCGTTTCTTGGATTCGGAGGATAGTAGTGTGATTGTTCAAGAGGTGGTAAAATCTTCTCTTAGAGCGGAGGAAAAGGAGAAACAAGTGTTGGACCCTACCTTGATGCAAATCAAGAATGGTGTGGGTAGGCAAAAGGTAATGGCTTTCGACATTGGTGGTAATGGTATCTTGAGATACCAAGGAAGATTATGTGTTCCCGATGTTGATGAGCTGCGAGGAAGAATTTTGGAAGAGGCTCATATCTCGCATTATACTATTCATCCTGGTTTGATGAAAATGTATCATGATCTTAACGAGATTTATTGATGGAATAATATGAAGAGGGATGTGGCCAATTTTATGGCTAAGTGCATAATGTTTCAGCAAGTGAAGGTGGAGAACTTGAGGTTTGGTGGGTTAACTCAAGAGATTGAGATGCCGGTGTGGAAATGGAAGATAATATGGATTTTGCTATCGGTCTTTCGTGGTCTCGCCAGTAATTTGATTCGATTTTGTTCATCATGGATAGGATGACTAAATCTGCTCACTTCTTGCCAGTGAGGACTAATTTCTTTTCTGAGGATTATGCTAATTATTCATTGAGGAGATCGTGAAGTTGCATGGCACTTCAATTTTCATCATCTCTGATTGGGATACTCAGTTCTCATCTCACTTATGGTGATCCTTTCATAGAGGTTAGGGGGATATGGTGAAACTTACTACCGCTTTTTACCCGCAGATAGATGGGTAAGCTGAAAGGATAATTCAGGCCTTCAAAGATATGTTTTGGCCTTGTGTATTTGATTTTGGTGGTAGTTGGGTTGACCACTTACCTCTCATAGAATTTGCCTATGGTAGGCTCCGTTTGAGGCCTTATATGGTAGGAGGTGTAGGTCTCTTATTGAGTAGTTTGAGGTTAGTGAAAATAAGTTATTTGGCCCTGATTTGGTTCCCCAAGCCATGGAGAAGGTGAAGGTAATTCGGGATAGGCTTAAAGCTGTCCAAAGTTGCCAAAAGTCTTATGCGAATGTAAGGCAAAGGGAGTTGGAGTTCAGTGTTAGTGATTGGATGTTCTTGAAGGTTTCTCCTATGAAAGGAGCGTTGCCGCTTGGTAGGAAGGGGAAACTAAGGCCCTGTTATGTTGGTCCATACTTGGTTTTTAAGAGGGTTGGTAATGTTGCATATGAATTGGAGTTGCCTTCTAGTTTGATCTTCATTCATTCGGTTGTTCATGTTTTAATGTTGAGAAAGTGCGTGGGTGATCCTTCGGCGGTTGTTCCCTTGGAAAAGGTAGGCATTTTGGACTGCTTGTCCTATGAGGAAGTTTCGGTCGGGATATTAGATCGGCAAGTCCGCCGGTTACGGATCAAGGATGTGGCATCGATAAAGGTTATTTAGAAGAACCAAAAGATCGAGGAAGATACGCAAGAAGACGAGGAGGACATAAAGTCCAAGTGTCCATTCTTGTTCCTTATTCTCGATATTCATGGTTGAGGTATGCACATTCCTTAACATTTTATTTTCTAACTTTGATAAAGGAAATTGTAATTTCCTTGGTATCTTTATTTTCTGTCTTTGTTAAAGGTAAGTGTGGTTATATTGGAGTCAAATCATGCTAATAAATACCTTGTCCTATCATTCAGAGGATGAATGATTCTAAAGGGGGAGTGTGTAACACCCCGACTTTTGGTTCTTGAAGATTTCTAAAATTTTATCCTCATTGCCTTGACTACGACCTACCCGATGAGTCGTAAGGAGTCTTGACGAGTCATTGGACTCAAATCATTACCTAAATAGAAAGTGTACGACCAAGTTCTGCTCTGAGAATGAGTGGCTCACTAAGAGTCGTAAGGAGTTGTTATGAGTCGTAAGGAGTTGTTATGAGTCGTTGGGTGCAAATCGTAGGATGTCCAATGTTTTCCTCAAATGGGTTCTGTGTTGACTACAACTGAACCCTACAAGTTGTAGGGTACCATGACAAGTTGTATCAGTTGATTCATAGGGTCAACAGTGTATGGGTTCCCTGGAAACTGTCTTAGCTACGACTCGTGGTAACGATTGGTAATGAGTCTCTACGAGTCATATAGTGACCCGTAGTTACTGAGGACTAAATTTCAGCTTTTAAATTGAGGGCATTGTGGACAATTCCTTCTCACTCAATTAACTCCCCACGTTCATAAAGCAATTAAGAGGGTTATTTCTCATTCATAACATTCTCAAACACTTCCAAATCTCTCTCAAGTCTCTCAAGCAGCCATACGGAGGGTTTTCAAGAAGTAGGTCATCCTAGGGCTCAAGGGTTGAATTCTTTCTGTGAAACTTTGTATTTCAAGCATGTTACTCTTCCATAATTGCTAATTTGTTAAAATCATATGTTTTAAAGTGTTGTTCATATGGTATTGATATTGGTTTTGAAACATGGGTTGAGGGTCTTGAATAATTGTTGTTTATGTAATGTTTCATGTCCGTTCCTGCATTGGTTACGTTTAAATGACAGTTTTAAAATTAATTTGATGCATGGGTGTGATGAATAAACTAAGGGAGTGTGATTTCCCCCAACTTTTCACTTTTGAAGTGGTTATGACCTCAGCCCTATAATGTGAAATTAGTTTTTGAGTATGAAAAGTATGCATATTGAACTACTCTTAAACTATTGCATAAAGTTAAAAAGTCAATAAAGCATAATGGCTTTGAAATTGAAACTTATAGGGTTGTGTGATTCCCTAAACTAATGTATAATTGAACCAAGTAGGCTATGAATGTTTTCCCAATAATGAAATTATTTTGGCATATTGATATTACCTTGCAAGTGTAGTTGGTATGACGATACCAAAAATATATGCCTAAATGTGTATCTTGGTTCAAGGAATGGGAATGTATGATAATTGTTTTAATTGGGCTTTAATAAGGTTGTGTAGCTGAGTCGTGAAAGTGAAGGTCCCAAGGGACCAATATTGGAAACCGCGGTTGCCTATGCAAGGGTTTATATGACCGGGTGGTTCGAGTCTCCTTTATTATTTTCATATGATTGAGAGGTTTGAGTCCCTTATATTATATTACAAGATTGGGTGCTTGTGTCATCTTGATTTGCCGGGAGGTTTGAGTCCCCCATAGTGCATATATATACCTTCTGGTTCGTGCGGACACACGCACTAGAGCCCTACCAGTTGGGGGAGAGCTGGGCCCATATAGCTCGTGTGTGCCTTCTTATGTTATGAAGGTTGAGCTACACAATCCAGGCTAAGATTTTCAAAGTTCATGTTAAGCCTTTTTCCCTACCCCCGCATGTGATATTATGAATATATGAAATTACATATAATGTTGTGCATTGAATTTTGGACTGGTTTTAAATAGTTATTCATTATTTTATCCTCTATCCCCAAGTTACATGCTAGCTCTCCAACCGCTAACCGTCTACGGATGCTGTATTCCCATGCGATGCAGGCACCAAAGATACCTCTACTTTTTCCGAGCAAGGTTAGGTGGATCGACTCGATTCTTCGGTTCTTTGTGGTGAAGTGATGAGCTTCCATTCTCCAAAAGGCTTAGGCATTTCATCAGTTTCAATTTTTAGATTTGAGTTGAGAGTTTTCATTATCATTAAAATCACCATTGTCATTGTCATCTGTTGGAGTCGAGGACATGTCCCGACTAAGACTGACTTTTGGTTCTTTTGTTAGAAGGCTTTGTTGGATTACTGTGGACTTTGATGATATTGGTAGGTTGTTTTGGTCGGTTACTAGTTGTCGGTCATAGATTTATCTTTTATTTTTTAAATCTTATCTTGTGCTCTCTTGTTATATGTTCTAAATTCATCTGACATTGGGGATATTGCGTTGTTTGGTCAGGTGCAAAGGGGTGTTGCGGTCCTCGGTGGACTTGAGATATCCGTCACGGTCAGACCCTGGTTCGGGTCGTGACAATTGTGACACCAAATGTTGGAATAATTATGGTATCTTTGTTATGTATTTTTTTGGTTATTATTGTATATGTGTACTTCGACTTCGTTCTAGAAGTCTTACCTTGGATTTTGGTGTTGTTTTTTCTTTTCATATCAGTTTGTGTGATAGGCTTACTTGTCAAGGCTTGCCGCGACAAGTGCCATCATGACCCTTGATTTTTGTATCGTGACACAATGTGTGATTTGTTCTAATTAACTTGGTCCACACAACTGTGATCTATCATTGGGTTCTGTCCTCCCGGAGATACGTGACATGCTTCTAATCTATCTATGTTTTAAGGTTATTTTTATCCTATACAATTTGATACATGGGATAATGTGAGATATACACTCCAACAAATGTGATGTTTTGCGATGAAATTTCTCTGTAGTAAAAAATTCATCGCCAATTATGCGCTTTTGGTGACGAAGATTATATTTTCGTCCGTCACATGCACGAGTCACATACTTTTAGTGACAAAAATTAAATCTTATTGCAAATGTTGTCTTTAAAGCTTTTCCACTAAAAAAATAAATTAACGCCAATTATCAATTAATTTTAGCCAGAATTTGAGGATGTTAG
The DNA here is from genome assembly GCA_030864215.1 of Capsicum pubescens. NCBI lineage: Eukaryota > Viridiplantae > Streptophyta > Magnoliopsida > Solanales > Solanaceae > Capsicum > Capsicum pubescens. The sequence continues at coordinate 110,953,186 of CM061542.1, forward strand.
TGACAATCAGTTTCGTCGCTGAAATTCTTTTACAATTTGTAACAATCCTCAAATTCTTGACTCACATACTTTCAGTGATAAAAATAAAATTCGTAGCAAATATTGTCTACAAAAATTTTCCACCAAAAATATAAATTGGCGTTATTATTATAAAATTTTAGCCACAAATTTGAGGATATTGGTACCGATCAGTTTCATTGCTAATGTTGTTGACGATTAGGACAACCCATCTTTTGTCTTTTATTTGTTTAAGTTTTAGATACAGACATATTCTAAAATATGTAATTGAATCAGAGACGTAGTAATATTTGTAATGAGATAGTGTAAACTTTAGTCATGAATTGTATATTATTGGTGAGCTTAGTTTTTGTCACTAATAGTATAGATAATTAGTGTGAATTATCATTTTATCTCTATATAATGTATAAAATTATTTTAGATATGTTTAAAAGTTCGTCGTTAATTATTTACTCTCCGTGATAAAATTATTTTTCTATTAATTGTATATTATTTGTGACCTTTAATTTGGTCATAAATAGCATAAACAATTAGTGACAATTATCATTTTGTCTTGGTTATCTACAAAATAATTTATCTACATTACAATATATTTCATGAATTATTTATTCTTTGTTACAAAATTATTTGTCGTCTCAAATGATTATGCTATGCACTTTTAACGAGGAAATAGAAGTTTTGTAGAATTTTTCTTTTGTCAATATAACATCTTGTAGTGACAATTTTGTTTCGTCAGTAAAAGAAACATTTTAATGACGCCATGATCATTTTTAACTAGAAATTGTAATAAAGCAGTTGCCACTATTTTATATACTAGTTTAGGTGTACGCGCCTTACACGTGTACCTCGCTTTAATGAGTTCGAATATTACACTAAATAGGATATTTGTTTAAATAATAAAGATGAATATAATAATTAAATTTAATATCTTTTGATTATGTAAACATGGAGAATTTATTTATTAAACCTAATCTTTACCAAAAATGTTTTTAAAAGTCGATCGACATTCATCTACCATTTGTAAATTGCAACAAAATAATACAATGACAGAGACATCAAAATGATACAATTATATCTAATCTTTACACACAAGATTTTTCTCAAAGTTGTCCGACACTCATCACCTGTAAACAATAACAAAATAATACGATAATAGAGATATCAAAATAATACAACTAAACCTAACCTTTACATAAAAAAATTCCTCAAAGCCGATCAACATTTATCTATCACTTGTAAACTGCAACAAAATAATACGATAAAAGTGATATCAAAACTATACAATTAAACTTAAATTTTACACACAAAATTTTTTCAAAGCCGAGCGAGATTCATCTACGAACTGTAAACTATCACAAAATAACATACTAATAGAGACAGTGATGGAGCCAGAATTTTCAGCAAGGGGTTCTCAAGTGAACATACGATCTAACCGAAGGAGGTTCGACATCTACTATATATACATAAAAAATAATTTTAACCATGTATATATAGTATAATTTTTCGTTGAAGGGGGTTCGGATGAACCCCTTAACTTACATGTAGCTCCGCCCCTGAATAGAGATATTAACGATAATACAATTGAACCTAAGCTTTACCTTAAAAAAATTTTCAAAGCCGACACACATTCATCTAACATCTGTAAATTAAAATAAAATACTAAGATAATAAAGATTTCAAAACAATACAATTAAACCTAACCTTTACACAAGAAATTCTTCAAAGCCAACTGACATTCATCTACGACCTGTAAACTATAAAAGAAAAATATAATAGTGACCACAAAGCTTCGATTTTTATCTAACTAATTCTTGTCTGAGCAAAAATTTTGACCCTAAAAATGATTTTGAATGAAAACAAAGTATGTATATATATATATATATATACACACACATGTTGAATTCTATTATACTGACAAAAACAGTGAAGAAGTTGAGGGTTAGAAAATCAAGCATCCACCAATCTAGACATGCAATCGAATCAAGTTAGATGAGCATCAATCATATTTTCTCAATAGGAAAATCGATTTGTTCTCTACATTTCAATATTTATAAAAGTATTTTCTTAATAGAGTCCTATTTTAGGAGTATTTTTATAATTGAACAGTAGAAAGAAAAATATTAATTAATTCTCCTACTATATATTTTAGTAGTCTCATATATTTTAGGAAGTCTAGTAGAAAGGAAAATATTAGTTAATTCTCCTACCATATATTTTAGGAGTCCCATATATTTTAGAAAATCTAGTTAATATAATAAAAAATAATTAAATAATAAATTAAAAAAATAGTGAAAAGACAGTTTTGTCTAAAGAAGAGTCTTTTAATGAAGGGTAAAAAGTTTAAATCACTTTTCTAAGGGTCTTCACACTTTTAATAGATTATAGATTATAGATATAGATTTAGGGACAAAAAAACAATTCATACGTAAAAATTCTTTTTTAAAGACAATAAATTTTTTCACCTACAAAATACATATAACATTAGAGACAAAATACGCCGTCACCAATTATACTAAATAGTTAGTGATGTATCAGTTTTGTCGGCCTTAGTAACCTCTTTAGAGATAAAAATATGCTATTCTCTACGAAATTTTATAATTTCTACTACGATTTTTTTCCTCATAAATACTATGAATTTAGGGATGAAAAATACTTTCAAAGTAAATACAAGTCTATTTAGTGATAAAATACTAAGTTGTCTCTATATATATTTAGTGGCCATGATTTAGGTACAAATAATTGATGTTTTTTTTCATCTCAAGAGTTCTTTTTGTAACAAAATATGATTTTCTAGTAACAAATATATTCACCACTAAAAATCAAATTTGTTGTACTTATATCCAAGGATTAAATTTATTATCTTTGATTGATAGTTTTAACTTTATTTAGACTTAATTCTAGTTTATTGTAATGACCCGTCCGTCATTATTAAGAGGCACCTTCTCCATGGGCAAAGGATATGGAGGTTTTAGAAATTCAGTCTCAAATTAGCGTGGGACGATGCAACTTAAGATTTTTGAATTTGAAATTTTGATCGGCCTGACATCATTCTGCTATAGTGGTGTTGCCATAGAGACTGACAGACCGCTAAAGCTGGATGACGGGATCAGAAACCTCAAGTAAGATTTTTATTTTTCTCCTTTTTCCTCTTTAGTTGCAAAAAAAATGAGGTTCATTTAAAAGTTCTCCTAGGGTTACCTCATAACCTAGGAGCAATGGAGTGGAGGAATTTTTGTATTAATAGGGTAAAACCCATGGCTTTCCGCTAGATCTCACGTCAGTATTCACCTTCACGATGTCAAAAACTCACATTCGTGCCTCTATTGCAGCTGCTTGTAATACACGTCGGCTAGGTTTAACTGAGTAGTTTAGACCTAAATTAGAAAGCATAAGCATGATATAGATTAATGAGGGATTCATGCCTAGGCCTTCGAGCAGAGTGTTGGGATGGATAAAATGGACGAAAACTAGATTAATTGGGTGGAAATTTGTTCTTATTTTTGTGCTATTGAAATTTTCCATTAATTTATGTGCTACCTTGTAGTTGTTCATCCTTGTTGCATGACTACAAATGATTTTGTACTCAGAGATTGGGCTAAATCCACTAAATCTCTAAATTAGATGTGGTTAGTATTAGTGGATTTTGAAGAATCTATGATGGTAATAAGATGAATGGGGAATTGAAAAAGTATCAACGTCATGGTGAAATGGTGGGTTCATTGTGTACTCCTAAAATAAATACTTGAATTTAATGAATATGACTTAATATCGCTTACTTGAATAAGCTAAGGATTGGTCTTTGGGCATCATGTAACTGATGAATATAAATTGATAAGGCCTGAATTATGAGTTGTTGGTTGAACTTGAGCATACTTGTGATTTATGTGTTAAAGGATAATTGTTGCTTACATGAAATGGTTAACTTGAGTTTGACCAAGTGTCTGGAGTATTGTCTTCTTTCTGTAATGCATGTTCAAGAGAGTAAATTGTTTAATGGTATCGTAAGTGTTAATCATATGTAGTGAATTTATATTAAAGGCATATTGATTGTACATGCGTGGTTATTTATTTTCATTGCGGTTGTGATTATTTTGATATTTGTTTCTTATTATGGGATGTACCGGTATTTAAACATATTCATGGGATTTATACTAATTATTGTGGGATGTACTGGTAGTTGGACATCTTTATAAGATTTATACTTATTATTGTAGGATATACGTATATTTGGACATCTTCATGAGTTTTATACTTATTATTGTAGGATGTACAAATATTTGGACATCTTCACAGAAGTACTTGTTATATTTGGTTTCTTGAGTAAATTGGGCTTGAATTTTTCACTTGGATATTGTTAGTGTCATGTATTGTTGACTTGGTGAAACAACTCGGACTTTGGCCTTTGCAAATTTCTTGAGCTTTAGGCTCTCTTCTTTCTTACGACTCACCATACGAGTCGTATGGTGTGGTTACAGGTCAGGTGACCCTAGTCGTAAGTTAATCAGTGTGTTATTGGCCAAGTTCTGTCCTGGTTATGACAGACTCTTCATAAGTCGTATGATTATGTGATGAATGGTTAGGGTCTAGTCGTATATTGTCCAGTGTCTAAGCCCTTAGTATTCTTTGGTGGTCGCGACTAGACCATACCAGTCGTATGGTCTGGTGATGACTACGGGAAGAGAGTCATAAGTTGGACAGTGTGTGGTTTCCATTTTTCTATCTTAGTGACGACTCAATGGTAAGAGTCATATGTTATGTTGACGACTCAATGGCTTGACTTGTAGCCACCTGCGGACTTTTTATAGTTCTTAAGATGAGGGTATTCTAGACATTTCCTACACCATGCCCTTAAGACCCCACATCGTATAACACCTTTTGGTCATCCATTACACCCTTTACAAGATCAAACACTCTCTATACTCTCTGTAAAACTTCTAAAAAAGATTGGGCTAGGGTTTCTTCAAGGTGGTCATCTAAGGGCTTAAAGATTAAATTCTCTTCATGAATCTTCGTAACTCAGGCATGTGACTCTTCCCTCATGGTTAGTTACTAAAAACACATGTTTAAAGCATTGTTCAAGAATCATTAATGGTGATTTTGAAAACCATGGTTGAGGGGTTGAATGTATAATGTTGAGTATTATTTTTTCATTGTTTAAATTATGATTATACATGTTTTGATAATAGTTTTGCATATGTTGGTCCATAGAAATTGTGATTGAACAAATGGGTCATGGTTAACCCTAACTTTGTTGGTTTTGGCTTTGATAATGGTATGCCCTCAATTTGTTTGTTAAAATGTCAATTAGAATGATCTTGTCACATGTTGAATTGTGTTTTAAATTAAGGCATTAGCCTACGAATGTTAATGGTTGGTAAATGTTAATGATTGGGAGGTTCGAGTCCCCCGAATAAATATATGAATGGGAGGTTCGAGTCCCCCATATTATATACATTGGTGCTTAAGAAACCTTGGTTATTTCAGAAGGTTCGAGTCCCCCATAAAGGCATATACGGATATGGATATTCTCTAGTTCGTGCGGCTACACGCACTGGAGCCCTTCTAGCTATGGAAGAGCTAGGCCTATATATCCCGTGGGTGCCTTGTTATACGATGGTTATGCTACACAACCCAGGTTAATTTTTTCAAAGCTTATGCTAAGCCTTGTTACCTACCCCTGCATGTCATTTTATATATATATGTATGTGTATTTCATATGATCCTATGCTTTAGATGTTGCACAGGTTTTGAACTGTTACCATGACATTATTTTGTTCCTCTATCCTTGAGTTATATACTAGCGCTCCAACTGCTCACCGTTTCTAAATGCTGTATCCCCATGCGATGCAGGTAATAAAACTTCTTTTATTGTTCCTTTATAGTGATCAGGTGTCTAACTTAGTTCGTGAGTTGACATTAAAGTGGTGAGATTCCATACTCCGGAAGGCTTCATTTCATGGTCCTTATTTCCTATGTCTAAAACCTTGTTTAGACATTGTTTTGTCTACTATCGAGGGAATGTCCTAACATTTTATTAACTTCGATTTTATAGAGGCTTTGTTGGATTACTGTGGACTTGGGTGGTTTGGTTGGTTGTTTGGTGACGGAAGATTTTTTGGTTGTCGTTGGTTGGTATAAATTTATCATGAATTTTTATTAGTTTTATTCTACGTTATCTTGTTATATGTTCGGAATTCATTCGACACTTGTAGTTGTTGTGCTGTTTAGGCTAGACAAAGGGGGTGATCTTCAGTCCGTGTGGGACTTAAGATACTCATCACAACCAGGCCCTGGTTCGGGTCGTGACATTTGGATATTGTTAGATTCATGGATTGTTGACTTTGTTATTGTAGTACTTATGGATTGTTGACTTGGCTATCATTACAGTCATGGTTTGTTGACTTGGTCGTTCTATCTACTTGACTTGTAATTGACTTAACTTGTAAAGTTACTTGAAAAAGGCTAAGTATCATAAAATTGAGGTATTATCACGTAATATATGGCTAGGATTGGTCTCGTTCTCGAAGTTATGGCTACCTTTTTCTATTAATAGGGTTACTTAAAGGGTGCTCAATAAGGTGCTTATCATATAATTATGGTCTATGTATTGGTTATTATTGATGAGTCTAGAAAGGTTGATATTAATGTTTATTAAATAATTCGTATAGCCTTAAGGGAGTTTCAAAGATGCTACAATGCTAATGTATAATCAAATTAGGGGAACAAGACAAATTAATTCATAACTGTTTAAAAAGGTTTGTATTGTTAAAGGCGGGAAACCTTAAGGGTTGACTATTGTAAAATTCATAGGTAGTTATGTAATGGGGTATGGCTTGATGACATAGCAAGCAAATGGCAGTTAAGGCTGAAGACGATAAGAGAAGGTTGCTATAAATGGTATGGCTGGTAAAAGCCAAGGGTGTTAAGGAATTTTTATAAGAAAAGTGCTTTGTTTATTAAATTTCAAGTTGGATGTTTCTTTTCGGATATCTATGCGATGTTTATATAATTTTTTGGACCAATCAATGATGCTTATCAGTACATGTTGTTTGTACTGACACTGCTCTTGCAATACCTTTTTTGGAGTGTGGTCTGGTTGCAATATCAGTAGGTGTTTCAGGGTTGGCACGGTAAGGATCTCCAAAAACTTTTGTTATTGTTTCATAATAGAAGCTGTGTCTTTTATTGTGTATTACCTCTTAGAAGCTCTTGTACCTATTTAGACTAGTTTTTTGGAAAAAGTTTTTTCGATTGTAATTTAAAGTTTTTAAATGGATTGTAATTAAAGAAGTTTTTCTTGGTTTTTATTGACTTCCATATATAATATCGCTGGGTGGTAAGGGTTTTTCTTTCTAGGTGGATTAGAGTAGGTACCTGCATGATCCAGTAAGCAGGATCGTGACCGTTGTCCCTACTTATGCCATCCACCATGAAATTATTTTGTTCTATATCCTATTGGGATAAACTAATTAGAAATTATAATTCCAAGATAATTTAGTTTGCATGCATTATCCCAAGATAAATTAAGAAAGAATAATACATGCATTATCTTTGTGTATTACTAATATCTTATTTCATTTACTTTTTCAATCTATATATAACTATTATTTTATTTATTTTAGGTATCATGTTATGCTTATTTATACTTGGCAAAATCATGATATTAGCAACACAACTCTTTTTAATGCATACATCTACATGGTTAAAGATATTATTGCCCCTCAAAATATTTTTCATATTCTTTCCATCATGTTTTGTGGAGGGAATTCTTCTATGTTAAGAGTCCCACATTGGAAAATAAATAGGTAATTCGTCTCCTTATATGGAGAAAACTTGTTGCGTCTTACTGCACATACAAGTGTACGTTATCACCCAAGTAGTAAAGTGACCTTTAAAAGCCATGTACCGATCCCATATTGACTTGTGCTCAACAACGATCTAATTCTAGCTTAACTACTAAGATTAAACAAGTGTGAACGTAACAAAAAATATTTGAAATTTAGGAATTAAAAGTAGTTGTAAATATTATGATAATGTAACATATTGGAGATAATTATGGGGAAGAATCCTGGGTTAAGGCTCTACGAACAATCCTACTTATCCATACAAACTTGTTCATTTAATTAATTATCTTGGTTGTTGATTCACGGGTTGATAGCATGACTTTAGTCTTCCGAGCCTCTAATCGTCTATCTAACTTAGCCCCACAACTATATCATTGAGTGGTGATGTGAGAACTAAGTTAAATGCATTTATATTTCATCCCATATATGAACAAACTAGGGAGAATTAGGTATATTTTTTTCCCAAATGCAAATTAATGTTCAATCCCTCTCCGTATAAGATCCCATTCCATATATCCCATGTTTTAATCTATTAGTCCTCCTTTCGTGTTCACACTACAAATATTAATTTATCCTAAGAGTCGTAAATCCATAGAATAGTAAGAATAATGATATATGAACAATAAAACAATGATAATAAACATAAATCAACTCAAATATAACCTTAAGTAATCATGTTCTTGGCCTTAACCCTATATGAGGGTGTTTAGCCACTCATGGATTTACAACGATTCACAAAATTGAAATTTAAATATAAAAACCAAAAGTAAACTAAGGGAAAGGTTAATAACCCTAATTTCTGCCTCCTCAAGTGTATTTTCAGCCCTAAAGGTCTTCCAAGGTGTATACAATAACATAGGAGTGTCCTATTTATAGTTGGAATCAAGAGTCCGTTTTTAAACCATGGGTGTGCCACACTAATTAATTGATGTGATAAGGGAGTGGCACGCACTTATAGAGGATGATCACTGTAATTTTACATTTTAGTTTGTGTCCAAGGGCATGGAATAACCTTATCCCGGAGGATAGAGTGAGTGGCACGCCCTAGTGCAAAGAAATTATAGATTACATCTATGTTTGCTCCATTGATTTGGCTTTGAATTCCTTAATGGTTGTCTTTCTACTTCAAATTCAGCATGTTTAGCCTTCCATAATTGAGTTTAACATCTCACAAGGCTTCCTATATCATCAAACACCTCAAATTAGAGCTTAAACACAATGGAATCCAACAAGATAAACTAGAACAACACATAGCTTAAGCTAGTAACACTAGTTTTCTCGTCTAAACACTAAGTGATCGTTTTCATTTCAAACTTATTTTAAAAACAAAACAAGAATCATAAACAAGTAGTTTAACACTTAGATTATCAATATATTAATATCCACTTGCTACACACTAAAGAAGTTCTCAAAACTAGGCAAAATACATAGAGATTATGACACTTAGGTGTATAAATCCACCAAAGATCATCACCTCACACTTAAATCTTTGTTCGTCCTCGATCAACTCTTTACATTAAGCATCATATATGAAAAAGACTCCAAAATTACTACTACAATCAAGATACTCAAGCTAGAACTACAATAACTACACGAATATCAAGTTTCACCCTAAGCATGTGACATACACTTAAAAACTCATGAACACTAGTTCAAAAATCCTAACCTCAATAATTGACTCCACCAAGTTGGACAACTTATGCATATCACTCAAACAAATAGATCATATACGCCATCTTATTATCATCCCACATGTGCCCTCACCAGAAGAGAGTTACCCATATTCACTCATAAATATACAATTCATCACAAGAATGGGTATAAGAATCAATTTTTTCTCACTCTCACAAAGAATTCACAAGTCCCATAAGATAAAACATAGGCTTGACCTCAGTGTAGCGGTCTACTAATATCAGAACATTAAAGATCAGGATGAAATAGGATTTTATGGGTTGTAATATAGGCTAAGGGACGAGTAGGAACTATTCTGGCCCGTAACAGTGACTATCTTCCCTAAGCACTTTAATACATCACATTATAAATTTAAATTCTCTCTCAACAACCAATTGCTCACCACCTCAACCATCACCTCTTTTGTTTTGCCTCATAGCTTTAAGCTAGTTCACATATAGTAATAAGGGAGTATTTTCTACCAACACATAATTTAATTTTGATTAATTTTCTCTTTTCATTACATTACACCCAACAACAACACATAGACTTTTTCAATACCAATAGTTACTATTTTGGGCTTCACATTCACCTTTTTCTTCTTCAATTTTGCACTCCTTAATCCTATTAATTTTTCAACTAAGCGCTTAGGAGCTTTGGATCAAATGATTCTCAATTAAAGAAGCAGAATGACCTACATATGAGTCTGCCAACGAATAGGCTAAAGACACAACGGGGCTAACTAAGATTATGCACCAGGGTAGATAATAGAGGGTATGAAACATGACAATCAAAGAAATGCCTAAATCATCTCCTAAACCCAACACTCTTTATTTCACTTTGCACACACACCTGACCAGTTCTAGACATCACTATGGACAAGGAATATACAAAAAGGCCTCATATCACTCATGGTACATGATCTAGTCAAGTAGGATCCCTATAGACTCTAAACCATGTAATAGCACAAATTCACTATTAAGCCAACATCGCGCAATAGTCATATAAAGTAGTAATTCAACACATTTCACATGATTTCATATTCAAAACCACTTTCATCATGCAATCACACATAGCACTAGAAAGAACATATCACTTATTCCTAATACAAAATTTTAAAATTTACTCCTAAAATAAAAAGAATACTGGGTTCAACGGTGCCCTCTGGGAAAAGAACAAAAAAGAAAAACTAAGGGGTGGATGAAGTGTGCCCTTACTACTACCATACTAAAAATAAATACAGAAAAAAGAAAATCTTTTTGTATTTTTTCAAATTTAGTCAAAAACTAGAAAAACAAATAAAATAAAATCCTATAGTAACACTTTACCCTAAACCATGGAAAGATTCCCCACCTCACACTTAATAACACACTTTGTCCCCAAAGTATATCCCAAAGTAAGGATAGAAATACTCCTTTAGGCCTCTAGGCCTAGCTAGCAACATCTTTAGTCATCAATAAGGTCTGGTAGACCCCACACCCAGTCTTTGTTATGCTTTTTAGCTTAGATATCTGGTACTCAGACTTTTGTTCAACCCGTGACTCAACTAAAACAAAAAAAAATATGATAGTAATGAGAAATTAAGAGAATAATATATCTACCTTAACGTGGGTTGCTTCCCAAGAAATTCCTGATTTAGTATTGCGGTATGACCTACATCACTATGTCAATCGTATTTTTTTATTCTCTTCCTCCTTCGCGGAGGCCATCTTTGCAATATTTTCTAACCTCTTGAGTGTGAACTCTCAAGGTTTACATCTGCTTCAATAATAGCATTTTTAAGCTCTTCTTTTAGATTTGCCTTTTTAGCCATTATTGGTGGCTTAGACAACTCTATGAGATTGTCTAAAGAGGTATTTTATGGTACGTGCTCCACCACCCCACACTTATCCAATTCTGTAAATATAACCATACATAAATCCTTATAGTGAGAAGATGGATAGAGTGGTTAGTATATTTTGAAAACCACATCTTTATTATCTAGTCTTATTTTAAAAGTGCCCTCTCAAACATCAATCAACGCTTCTCTCGTTGCCAAGAATGGATGTCCCTATATGATCGGTACCCTATCTGCATCATAATCAAGAACAATAAAGTCAGAAGGAATAATGAACTTACCAACCTTAATGATGACATATTTAATGATTCTTTCGGGATGCACTCTAGTTCTATTCGCCATTTAGAGCACCACAGAACATGACCTTGGATTACCCAATCTAAAGGTATTAAAAATAGATAGGGGCATTAATTTATGATCTCCCCCAAGTCACTCAAAGCATGAACCACCTCATTATCACCAATTTATTTGGAGAGGGTGAAACTCGCTGGGTCTTTCAGATTTTTTGGCATTTTCCCCATCACAGTCGAACTATACTCCTCAATATGTGCATCTATATCAATATCACTCAGCTTCATCTTATTGGTCACAACATCCTTCAATTACTTGGCGTACTTAGGCATACCCTGCAAAACATCTAATAATGGGTGGTTAATGTGAAGTTTCTTAAACGTGTCAAAGAACTTCTTAAAACATGCATCCTCTTTAGCCTTATTAATCTTTTGAGAGAATGATGGTGGTGGTCATTCTTGAACTCGCTCAGTTTCCTTAGTTTTTGGGTACTCAGACTTCCCCAAATTTTCAACCCCAGGAATCAAAAATCAAGATAATTAACTAAACTAATGAGATTGTATGGCTAGGTTGGATTGTTCATAGTGCCTTAATCCTGGATTTCTCCCTATTATTGTCTCCAACACTTTACATTATCACATTATTTATAGTTAGTTTTAATTCCAAAATTCCAAAATTTATTGGTTACATTCACACTTGTTTAATATTAGTAGTGAAGTTAGAATCAGATGGTTACTGAGCACAAGTCATCGCGGGATCAATACTTGTCTTTTAAAGGCCACTTTACTACTTGGGTGACCATATACACTTGCATGTGCAATCAACCATAACATATTTTTGGCGGTGTTGTTGAGGACTTGAAAATTGGCGAATGTTTTTCTTTTGGTTTTGCTATTTGGTTACTTTAGTGCTAACAACTTGAGCTTAGCATCTGAATTTGCAAGTACAGGTTTGAAACTTGAGTAAGTTGGCAAGGGAAAGGGATTTGGTTTACCCATATCCTGAACCTAAGTGATGCTTACACCAATTGAGGAGAGAAGCTATCCTTATCTATTAGATATCTCAAATTTATTAAGAAGAAGATATTCCTGCAACAATGTATAAAGATCCACCAGCCTATAGGATAGTTTGCAAACTGGAAATCCCAGTCACTATTAATATCACCTCCGCCATTTGCAGACCAAAACCTGGAGGTAGATTCGAGATCAATTAGAACATGGTGAAATTATTGCACAGCAGTGGGCAATTCACAAGCCCATAACATGGGGATCCACAGGTCCATTTGTAGAACTTCTTGGAAATCAATAATACATTCATACTTATTGGAGTATCCACTGATTACGTGAGGCTCACACTCTTTCCCTTTTCACTTTTTGGGGAAGTTAAGAAGTGGTTGAAGGAAGAATCTTTAAACTTCATCATTACTTGGGATGATCTGGCAAAGAAATTCTTCATCCAGTTCTTCCTATTCGGCAAGAATGCAAGGTTGTGCTGTGAAATTTTAAGTTTTAAGAAGATTTTGGATGATAGCTTATATAATGCTTAGGAAAGGTTCAAATACCTTCTTAGAGACTGTCCATACCATCAATAGATGATTGAGGTATTGGCTCACACTTTTGTCTAAGAGCATGACCATAACACAAAAATTTTGCTAGATTCAGCTGGTGGTGGTCAAGATTTAGAGAAAATATATGATGAGCTTTATACTCTCCTGAATTAAATTGCACAAGGTAATCCTGATTAGCATGGTGGTATTTCTAGAAGTACGGTGAAATAGCCTGCAGGTATGATTGAGGTAGATAGCATCACAGCTTTGGCCGCTCAACTGTCAACTTTGCAAAATCAAATGATAACGTAGTTTAATATTTTAAGTGTAAGCCAACCCCAGGCTCAGATAAATATAGTCCAGCAGACCCAATCATAGTGTGATATATGGTATTAGTGGCCACTCTATAAACTTATGTGGAGCGAATCTGGAGTTAATAAATTTTATAGTTAATGCATTAAAGGGAAATTTTGGTAATGCCTGCAATAACAAGTGACAGAGTCAGCCCAACTATTCATGGGCAATAATCAGGTTCAGCAGTTTTAGCAGTAGTAAAGTATATAGGCCAGTAATATTGAAGAAACATTGAAAGAGATCCTAGCCATTTAGGAACAAATGGCCACAAAAATAAAAAATCATCAACTTCAATAGAAAAATTTAGATACACAGTTGGGGAAGTTAGCTTAGATCCAGAATGCCAGACCTCAAAGGGCCTTGACAAGTGACATGGAGAATCCGAAGCAGGTAATGACAATTGATGAATGCCCAAACAACACTTCTAATAGAAGATAGAGAGGTCGCTGTCAAGTAAAGTAACCCAACTCAGGTTGGGGTCGAATCCACATGGAATACATGAATTATCTCTCTAGTTTTTTGAAGTCAACATACAGTACTGGAAAGTAAATAGAGGGTTTGTTGTTGTAATCTCAAACAAATAACAAAACTCAACTTTAGTTGTAATCAATCGGAGATGAACACAAGGACTGTTCCCTCTGGCTACTCAACTCAGAAGGTTTATTTTACTTTTTTCAACCAATTTGATATCTTGCATGAAGAATCTGATAAGTTATGTACCATCAACTATCTTGTGGACTCATTGATATATTTCACCCTTTACTATTTGAGTCTTAGGGTGTCACGTTACTGACCCTTATCCTAGATACCAGTTAACTATTACCTTTTGAGTTTCAAGTTATTAGAGGATAGATATCTGTCTTAAGAAGATGATGCTGATTAGCCTAGATCAATAATTAATATTTAAATTACTGTTGTGATTATATTTTCCTAATCCCTACTCCCCTTGTGAAATAAATAGTGATCTACTACATAGGATCTTAACATTCGTATCTACTAAGAAATCTATTAAACTAAAGATAACCATAATACATACAATTATATCGGTTTAGAACAACTTTTCACTTCCCCTACTTCATCAATCCGCCAAGGTTTTAACAACTTTAGGTAAGGGCTTTAGCTGCTCGCTATTGTAAAACAATCAAAGGAATTCATAATTGAAAGAATTCAAACAATATCACAATAATAAATGAATAAAACCCAAAGTCCTTAACTGAATAATCAACCAAAATCAATACAAAACAAACCCAAAATCAAAATCGAATCCTAGAACCATATATATATTTGTTAGTATCAAGAGTGTGTAAACTAACTAGAAACATCAGAAGGGTATTTATAGAATACAAGGAAACCCTAAGAAACCATTCTCAAACAAAATAGAAAAATTAAAGTCGGTGGACACTTACTGGGCCACCTACGAGTTGTAGGTGGCACCTACGTACGGTAGGTGGTACCACGTAGGTGACCTGGCCTCAAACTACTTCTGAAAATCTCTAGACTTTGCTTTTCTGAGACCTATGCTGGCATCTACGGACTATCCTTCCATAAGTGACAGGGTCGTATTTTTTGAACTTCTGAGTTTTTGGATCTCAACATCTGACACCTACTTTGGAACCTACGCCCCACAAGTAGTACATACAAGCCATAGGTGCCTACTTCAGTGGTCCAAAACTTCAAATTTCACTCTTTTCTTCTAGAATAGCTCCAAAACCTTATTTCTTTGAAAATATAACACAAAACACATCACATCTCACAAAATAGCCTAAGTAACTTGCATATTTTCATCGTTTTAAGCATTGAAAGTTCTATGAATCCATAGCACATCGACACCCTCATCTTAGAACATTTGCATGTCCTCAGGCAACACAATAAAAGACAAACAAACATTAAAGCTTATCTAGGAGAACTCTAAGATATCGAAGACAGTCAATTATTAACTTTAAGCTCAAACACATTACCCCCTCCTATTTCAATAGTAAAAAATGATACACAAGAATGTGACACAAGGGAATAAAGATATGACATTACATTAGAAACAAACAACTATGCATATGTACAAGTTACACTACCCAAATAAGTAACCAGCTAGCAATACAACCCATGTGCCCTCACAATAAAGAAGTCCCACTCATATATATGAAATCATGAATGCCAATGTAGGGACGGTCAAGAGACACTCACACTCACAAGAGAAGTTCCACCAATACACATCAAATACCATAGGCTTGCCTTTTTTTCTTTACCTTATCTTTCAGACAATCAAGTTAGTACCACTACATGACTTTATTCAACTTGTAATGTAGGATTAAGGGCTGGTATGGTACATATGGATATATTTAGTGACTAAGCCTCCTTAGCACTACACTTACTTTGGGATTCACTTAGCAACCAACTTATTTTATTCCACCCTTATTTCTCCCCTTTTATTCGTTATTTCACATTCAAGTTGGTGTGGTTTATTTTATTCATTCTTCTTCTTTAATTTTTTAAATTTTCTTTTCTTTTTCTTTTTCTACCACACCCAACCCTACTATCTTTTCTCTTATTTTATCCTTCTTCATACCCACTTTACATTGCACATCCCTATGATAGCCACCCTCAACTTAGGCAATTTTCTTAAGTTGAGGCATACAATGTCCAAAGAGGACTAGGGCAATGATAGATTCATTGTAACACAATGGTAAGGTAAAATGTGTAACAATAAAAATAGGCTATAAGGCTAAAAAATTAGGATCAAGGGATACTTATTCACTCATGTAAGGTTATTTAGCCGAAAAGTGGACTAATATAAAAAATGGACTATAATCCTTTCCTAACCAACTATCCAAAAACCTAAGCAAGAATAACCAAGCAAGTTTTGGATTGAATACACAAAGAGAACTAAGTAGTATCTCACACACACGTGGCATAGGGTAACATCACAAGATACTACTTCTTTGATTCATGCACAAGTTATAAATTATTATCATGTCCCTAATCCTAATGTCATAACAAGATTCACAATGGTCACACATATAAACATATCACACTGTTCTAAAACAAAATTTTAGAGGGGTATCATTTTTCTAAAAAATTAATAAAAAATATGTCCATTGCCTTAGATACTCAAAAATTTCCCAATTACACAAAAACAAAACACAATACAAAACAAAATACAAGATGACACAAAATTAACCTAGACATGCCAGTTCTACAACCATACCACGACTGACAGAAAAAAAGCACGACAATAATAACCCACGGTGGCTATGGTATACCACACCCCAACTAAAAGATTGCGTACTCAAAACACCCCAGATTTTTGGTCCTTGAAAATTCCTTGACTCTTGAGCTCACTGACTATGAATCTTCCTACAAGTCGTAAAGTATCTTTTTGGGTCACAAGATCCAACTCGTAAGGCGTTCGATGAGATTTGCCTAAGTGACTGTCTTGATTATGACATATGGACATAATTTGCAAAGACTCATGATGAGTCATTAGGTCCCAATCGTAGGGTATCCAGAGTATACCCAAGTAGTTTTTATATTGACTACGAGTGGACCCTATGAGTCATAGGGTCTCATTACGAGCCATAGGGTATGAGTTGCAGGGTCAACAATGTGTGTTCCTGGTGACACTATATTGATTAAAACTCATATAGATGAGTCCCAATAAGCTAACGAGTCATTATGAGACCCATAATGACTACCGACAAAATTTCAAGCTTTTTACTAAGGGTATTTTTGACATTTCCCTCTTTCCCTAAGTATAACTGATGACCTACAAACACTATTGAGACCTCATTCTCACCCATAACACAATCAGAACATATACTCTTCTCTCTTAAATTCTCTCAATTAGAGAAATATAGGGATTTCTCACGATTGAGGATCTAGGGGTCAATTCAAGGTTTCTTCTCCATAATTCTTGATATTTCAGGCATGTGACTCTACCATCTAAATTTTTTTCCTTAAATCATGATATTTAAATAATTATTGATGTGCAATTTAGTGATAAGAAATTGACATGGCATGATAATAAACTTGTAAGTGATGTTGGTATGATGATACCAATGGGATGCCTTAGTGCATAATTGGTTTACTTAATTGGGAATGTGTTCTAAATGTTTTAATCAGGATTAAAATAGAGTGTTTATTTAGTCTGTTAAAGTGGGAGTCCCAAGGGACCAATATATGAAACCGCATTTGTCGATATGAGGGTCTAAATGGCCTTGGGTTTGAGTCTTAATTGGTTATGACCAGGGAGGTTCGGGTCCCCTATATTGAATTACATGATTGGGTGCTTTAGTCACCTTAGTATATGATTGGGTGGTTCAAGTCCCCTGTGCAATTTTATATGATTATTCTCTGATTCATGCCACTACACACGCTAGTGCTTGACTAGGGGGTGATTACTAGGGCCCATATAGCCTTGTGTACTATTATGATGGTTAAGTTACAAAATCCAGGTTAAAGTTTTAATGTTCATGCTAATCCTTGTTCCCTACCCCGATATGTGAATATATATATATATATGTATATATATATATAAATGTATTAGTATATGGTTATGTACACTGTATTTAGAATAGTTGTGAATTATTGATCATGACATTATGTTTATTACCTTATACCTAAGTTACATGCTGGCGCTTAACCTACTAACCATCTACGTACGTTGTATCCCCACATAATACAGGAATTGGGCATACTTCCACTTCTCTTTCATAGTGAGTAGTTAATCGTGGAATAGTTCATGAGTCAGACTAAAGTGGTGAGCTTCCATACATAGAAAGGCTTCATTTCAGGTTATATCTTATTTATGTCATAGACTTTGTTTCTGAGTTATTTTTGGCTATCGACGGGGGCATGTCTTGACACTTTATTGATTTTGGTTTTGTTAGAAGGTTTTGTGGATTATTATGGACTTATGTATTGGTATTGGTTTAGTTTATAACATATCATAGATGTATTTAAACTTATCTCTTCTATCCTATTATATGTTTGAAATTTTGTCTCTATTAATATGTTTTCTCTATTTGAATAGGCAAATAGGGTGGTCTATGGTCCATGAAAGACTTGAGATACCCGTCATGGACAAGACTTTGTTTGGGTTGTGATGAAGTTGGAATCAGATCCAGGTTCATGGTCAATTGGGTATTCACAATGTTGTGTCAAGTAGAGTCTCTTTTATGGGTACGTTGCGCGCCACACTTATAAGGGAGAGGCGATGAGGCATTTAGGAATGTTTCCCTTTCTTGTTGTTCTATTTTCAGGCTGTAGAGTCTAGGATGTTGAAATCTCCATTAATTTACGTTTATTCGTTTTTCAGATCATGTCTCCTTGAAGATATAATACTTATAAAAACTCCTTTGTACCACTTGAGGATAATATGGATAGAACTCACTCTACTTATAGGGTACAAACTCGGTCTAGGTTCACTCCTTCTGAATGCCATCGTGAAGTCCAACCGGTCCCTAAAGTCCTCCTTGGTCTTTTTAGGCTGATGATATTCATAACCCACCTACCCAAGGAGATATTTATAATGTTGAGATCCACTATTCTAATGATCTGTTGACCCAAATAGTAGTTTCTCTGTCACACAATCTGGTTTTATTGGTAGGAGAATGAATCTAGCAAGGATGGGGGAGAGATAGAGAAAGAAGTTCAGATATTTAGAGCATGGTGGGGGTCATCACAATATTGGTAGACACGGGAGACAGTGTACCAAGGAAGGGAGTTGGTGAAATTCTAGTTCATACCCATCAGCTAGAGCCCCTTACCCTAAGCCATTCGATGATTGTCGTTTTCAAGATGGTTGTGGTCCTAAAGCATATTGTGCCAATATCAGTCTAGTGGAGTGCAATTAGTTCTGTCCTATCCTTCTTGTTAGTTTTACCATCAGTGGCATCGTGGATTTTACCGTGAGGGAAAGAATTGATACTTTAACTATGTTCGACCCGATTATATAGAGCGCTATTTTCTTTCTGCTAGTGTTACCACTGGAGCTAATAAGATTTCAATTGCTAGTTCTTTGATTTTCTCACTAATGAGTGCTACTTCTGGTATCAGTACCGACCAAAATTATCTTTATGCTCTTGCCATATTTTAGGAATCTGAGGCATCTCTTGATGCTGTTACAGGAATGTTATAACTCTTCTCTTGTGATGTGTACTATTTGCTTTATTTGGGTTCTACTCTTTGTTAGGTGACTCTATTTATGGTTATCCATTTTGGTTTTGGTCCTAAGCATATTTCGGAGTCCTTTTCTATATATACCCTGGTGGGTGACTCTATTGTGGTTAGGAGAGTCTATGAGGGATTGTGTGGTATCTATTTGCAGTAGGGAGACTTAGTAGATCTTGTAGAGTTGGACATCATTGATTTTGATGTCATCTCCGAGCTTGATTGGGTACAGTTATGCTATGTCTCTTTAGATTACTGGACTCGTAAGGTTATTTTTAAGTTTCCTAATGAGCCGATTATAGAATGGGAAGGAAATTCCCTACTACCTGGGGGAAGGTTCATTTCTTATCTTAAATCTCAAAAATTGTTTTTTAATGGGCATCTATACTCTCTAGTTTGGGTTAAGGCTTCTAGTTTTGAAGTTCCTTCTTAGAAGTTAATCATAATCTTCCTGGCATTCCCCCTGAAAGGGAAATTTTAATATATAGGCCAGAGGTCTAGGGTTGAACTGATGAATTAGGGGCTAAGTCATTAGATGGATTAGGGCATAGAGTTTATAAGAATATGTTGAACCCCCCAAAATATCTGGGTAGATGAGGTTTAAGTATATGAGTGCCAAGTGTCCCTAGTACATGTCAATGGTGATACCCCTTAGAGCAAAGTGTTGTGCTTATAGGTTTGGTAAGATGGAGAACGAGGGTTGGTCTTAAATTTTCTCCTAATGGTGGGCATCAAGAGAGAGTTATGGTGAATCTACTCTTACTCTAGAAATTCCATCCTATTTTGGCTAAGAGGGCACTCTAATAGTGCTTATGCCTAAGGCTCACATTCTTTATGCCGCATATATCCATGCTCTAGCCCCTGAACTAAAAGCAATACCGGCTCTAAAAAATTTGAGCTTCCAAGTGTTCAAGCTTTATGTTATGACGCTCAAGATCTATAAACTCATGTATCACGTTATGCCTAGTTTCAAGAAACAATCCTTGCCTTTTTCCCTGAATATAAATCTTGGCTTTATATTATATTCCCATGATATATGCAGTCGTGTTTCTCATGGTGTCCAGTCCTAAGGACCCGTTCTATGGCATGTTTCTGTTGGAACGACCCTCCATTTATAATATAGGTGGTTGATATGGAGTACTTAGTGGATATTGTACCATGTCTCATTTTATAGGTCTCACCTTTAGAAGCCCAACTAATAGGAGTCATAATTATGAAGCAACCCTTCCATCTTTTATGCTTATACTTTAGTTCCGCAGTGAACCATCTTTTTGGTAGTATGGTAGTGGCCATGGAAGTGTAGTAATGCTATATAAATAAGGGATCACTACTAGAAATTACCCCTATGGTGACGGTTGCAAAACCGTTGCAATAGATAGAAAAACCATTGCCATATCTCTACCGCAACGGTTCAGCAAACGTCCTATAGGTGGTCGTTGCAATAGGCCTATGGTAACGGTTTATGTGATGGTTGTCTGAAACGATCGCCATAGCTACCGTCGCCATAGGTCAAGCTATGGCGATCGTTTCAGACAACCGTCTCCATAGCTTGACCTATGGCGCCGGTTATTTTTTGACCTATTTAGACACCTATTTTCATCAATTACAATGATTACTAACCATTGCATTAGAGTCTGTTGCAACGACATTAAACAGTTGCAATAGAATCTATTGCGACGCTTTTGTATTCTATTGCAATGCTTTTAGAGTACCTATTACAACGCCTATTTTCATCTATTGCAATGCTTTTTGACTACCTATTGCGACAATTTACTGGTCTATTGCAACAATTGTTGCCACGTGTTATTAAATTGAAATGATTTATACAAATACTCACTCGTATTAATGTAAATTTTTATTTACATACATAATAAATTATAACTCAATATATATACATCATAAAAAATCATTCATTAATAATCTCATAATCCAAAATATGCAGCAAGCTAGTAATTTAAGTTTTTGTATAGTAACAAATTCAAGTCGTGATAAGTTAATGTCTTCATCACTTTCTTCATGTCTTTCTTCATTTTGGACACCTAAAAAAGACAACAAATAATATAAATTAGCACTTAAATGATAAACTTATATTAATTCCAAACTAGTGACTGCATGAGCAGATTCTAACCACAATCGCAGTGCTCAATGATCATCCCAAAATTGAAAGATTTATAAGCATCATCATAGCCCCTTTAACAATAAATGCATAATAATGAAACACTTTCCAGTTTCACTAACAATGAGAGTGGATGAATTGAAGCGTTTTAGATGAAATTCTTTTTTAGAAAAAAAGGAAATTGAAGTGTTATGTTGCTCTTAAGGGCTGTTAAGTCTGTTGGAAAAAGGGAGAATCATAGAGAAAGTAGAGAGGGGCAACCATCCTTGAAAGAAATTGAATACTCTCATTTGCCTCATTCTTGCCATTTCTGGGCTAGTAAAAGAATAGAACTTTTAACCAAAGGGCTCATGTATTGCATTTAGGAATATGAACTTCCTTTTTTCCTGACAAGCGGAAGCATTATTCACTTTCTTTCAACATTGTCCTTCTTTTTCCCAGGCAACTATAAGAGATTATCTATCTTTTTAGATATCTATCTATGAAGTAACATCCTGAGTTATGAGTACATAGGCAGTCTCAGATCTGTCATAAGATCAGGTAAAGGAATGGGACACCTCCATGGCTGCAAACAAGAATAGCATGCTAGCAAAAAAAGGCTCTTCTTGAGCCTTACTGGTTTACCACACCAAGATACGGGCCCAGAGGGCTCAAACCAAATGAATCTTTATAGCCTACAGATAAGCAACAACAATGATGCTCATGAGATTGAGATTTGTGAAAAGGAAAAGATAATGACCAAGAAAGAAGAAACATATAAAGCAGGGGATGTAGCTCAGTTGGTAGAGCGCTTGCTTAGCATGCGAGAGCTATGGGGATTGACTACATCGTCAATCATTTTTCAGTTTACTTTTTTAACTTAATTGAAAAAAAAGAAAGAAGTAAGTAGTTGGTGGCAGAAATAGAGAAGATTGGGAATAACCATGAGAGCGCCAGCTAAGCATGAAAGAAAGGCTGTTGCTTTGACTATAGAAGAACACAAACATATCACAAGCATGCAGATGGGAGGCAACACCCTTAGAAATCCCTGTGCAGACTCATGATTTCTTGAGTTTAGGATTCCAATTTCCGTTTATGATGTAGAAATAAGGCAAAAGAATTTGTCAACAAAAAAACAAAAATAAGAAAGAAGATCAAAGGTGTGGCCAAGTGGTCATCAAAGTGGGAGAACTATGATGTCTCAGGTTCAAATACCAAAACCATGTGATTTTTCCAATCTTCCTAAGCCTTATCTCCCAGAGTTACCAGGTTCTTGTCATGATGGGAGGAAAAAGGTGCTGGGGAATACTTGAGGTGCAAAGAATGGTACTGATTATTACAATCTAAGCATTTACTAGTTTTCTGAAATTTTTTCTGAAATCAATTGATCCTAGCACATCTTTCTAAATGAATACTCATATTTAGCCATGTCCCATGTATAAAATTAAAAGTTAAATATTTCATAATTCCCTAGTCATATAGACACAATCATGTGCTACTAAAGGCATCATACTTCAATTTGCTTAAACGGTACTTAAAAAGGAAAAGTTACCTCCATTGAGCTGTAATAACTTACAGGTGATTCAAGTTATTGAGAGCCCCCATTCTTCACATTTAAATGATGATGATGTTATCTAAGTGATTAAGCAATGTCCCTCCCTAATCTACTGGTGTTTGTTGGCTGCAACAATGACAAAGAAACACAACTAATCAGGTTATTTCCTTCTGGATGCAAGTTAGAAACTTTTTAAGGCACTTCATAGTGTAGCAAAAATTAACCAAATAAACATTCTTTTGACTAGGAACTCAGTAAAAAGTTTTATCAGGTGCCCAGTATAATTACTTGAGGTATATGCATGCTAGCCCAGAGACCACTATTATATATATACACACACACATATATATAGATAGGTATATACTCTCACACACAGACACTGTGATATGGGCACACCAAATGAATACTATTGTATTCACCGGAGTTGCTATAATGAAAATGTTGTTATAAAGAAGATATAACATGATATAAAAAACCAGTTCCAACAAAAAAGTTGTCAGTTATAGTGAAATGTTGTTACTGAAAATTTTGGCTGTATATGATGTGTTGTGCAAGGATTAATACAAAGTCTCACTAATGCATTGTCAAAAGTATGTGCAACCTATAGAGAGTCAGGACAGACTTGCTAATGAAACACATTCTCCATTACTTGTTCCGAATAAGAGAATATCTATACAATAAGTGATAACCATTAATAATCATTCAAACATTTCCTATAAACAATAGATTTACCTTCCATCATCGTTGAACTAAAAACAATTATGCCATACTCCAGTAAAGAGGAGAAATATGGCTGCTAAATGCAAAGATCAGAGATGCCTCAGGCTGACCAATTCAATATCAAAGATGATAGGCCTCAATGTTGCGCCTTCTCCAGTTGCAAGACGGATTGGGTTAAAAATAGTAGTAAAAACTCTCTATCGATCAAAATACTGAAACAGGGAGAAAAATGTTCACCAACTTAAGTCCTAAATGAAATATATTGATGAAATTAAAAGTATTTTTAGTTTTTTTACACAAGTAATTAAATGTAATATTAATATTGGTTCAACACCATATGAATACTTTCAACCAGTTCTAAAGACCTTTCTTCTGCAGATATTATGAATGCCTAAATCATCCAACAAAAAAGGTTAGCACAATTGAACTCCAAAATCACTTTAAGACTCTAACAAGGCCGACCATAAAATCCCTAAAATCTAGATGGTCCAAGAACAACCAGAACAAAAAGGAGGAAAAAAAGAAGATTAATGAATGGGTTAACTGTTATGCATGTTTAATTATGAAGGTGTATCAGCTGTAGCTGAAGCACATATTGTGTTTTATAGCTTATGTTTTTTGGAAGCTAACTGGTATTGGGTGTATTGGTAATTCTAATCCTATTTAGCAGATCTTGACGAGTGCTTCCACCACTATTATTTGAAACTAGAATAAGAAACTCCAATGTCTTAAAATATTTTTCTTATCATTAAAACTAATAGTGGGAGAGGAGTTGCAATTAAAATATGTAAAGTGGGACTATGACATTACAGTAGAATTTTCTAAAAGAGCAAAGTAATTCATGCACAAATTCCCCTTCTGCCAACTAACTGTTAGAAATGTAATACCTCTTCTTGAGAAAGGGTCACAGAGTTCACTCACAGAAACATACATCAAAATTAAAAGGTAATTCAATACAAGTTTCCATGCCTTTTGCTTTCTAAACCCAGGTTCGGCAGGTACCCCACAGCTTAATTTATGTAGAAAGAGCTCTAAGATTAGAAGACTAACAAGACTTTCCTGCCAAGTCTCTCCAAAAGAATGCAACTGAGAAAGACCAAATTATTATTATAAAGGAAAAAGAGAAACTTCATACATTAGGTGGAAGTGGTTCTTGGGATGTATTCTGATATCCTTGAGATGGTGGGATAATAACTTGATGAAGGCCACCTACTTTCATCGATCTCACAACAGTTTCAATACCTGTATATAACCTGTAAAAAATGGGTAGGAAAAAATGTGGAATTAATTGCTATAGCTTTAGTTGCTATATAATTTAGTAGGTTCAGAACAGTCAAACAGACACTACTTCAAAGTAGAAAGTATTCATGGCAGAAAACTCAAACAATGATAGAAACAAATTGAATCAACCAAAACAAGCATAGTCAAGAACCTGCTCCGAAAGACCAAAAGTAAGGAAACCATACACCAGAAAGATCTTGTTTGAAGTGCACTACACAATGGGGCATCCATGAACCTCCTCGTCACTTAACTGAACAATCTCAGTCTCGCCTCCCATATTTTATCCTCTATCAAAGCCACGACCACCCACCTTGTCCTAGATAGGTTCATACTAAAAACAACAGAGATTGTCCATCGAAGCAGAGAGAGATTGTCCATCGAAGCTTCATTTAAATCTAAGTAGTCACAGCCTTCTCGAGTGCTAGGTTTGATATGGATCCCTCGTCGTGACAAAATCAATGATTCAGAAGTCTTCTACCATATGATTTAAAACATAGATTTACTTCATTGGCACAAATCATCGAACACTTTATAAACACATCAAATAAATATAAAAAAACTCAAAATGAGAAATGACATGTACCTGACCAGTGAGCTCTTTTGTTGAGCAGTAAAGGAGATAAAGTCGGAGTAGCTTTAAAATTGACCTACTATGGTTTCACATTCTGGCTTCATAAAATGGTGGTCAGAGCAGATTAGAAATCGAGGTCTGGTTGTCGGAGTAGTAATACAGTGGTCAGAGCAGTGATATGATAGTCGGAGTATGGTGGCTGGAGAAGTGATATAGTGGTCGGAGTATGGTGGTAGGAGTAGTGGCGGATCAGATTTGGTGAATTATATTTATTTTTGGTTTGAGACTGTGTGAATTATATGTAAAAAGGTTTATTTTCTCAAAAAAGCATTGCTATAGCCAATTTTATGGAAACGGTTCAGATAGGCGTTTCCATAAAACACCCTATTGAAATGGTTATCAAACAACCACAATGCTTATGACACCAAATAGTTCTACTACAACAATTTTCTTTTGCAACGGTTAAAACCGTTGCAATAGACCCTCTATTGCAACGCTTTTGGAACCGTCTCCAAAAGGTTTATTGCAATAGGGGTAATTTGTAGTAGTGGATGAATATTCTCTGATGCACAAATTTTAGAGGTGAATACTAGGGCTAAGGCCATATATGCAGGTGGTAGAGTAAGATGAACTTTTGTTATAAGAAGTAGTTAAGAAGAGGGGATGTGGTGGAATCTTTGCGATAGTTTTTAAGTTGGGAAATCCATGAAGAGGATATTGAAAAGATGGGCGTAAATGGTATGATTGATGGGTATACAACCCGTGATGTTATATGGTTAGTACTCCATGATTTAAGATTTGAGGTTGCTTGACTAGAGTCATATTATTTGAGGGGTGTAAAGTATAGGGTACTATAGTTTACACTAGCACCTTTAACTCTGATTTAGGCTTTCATATAGGAGAAATATGTAGTTATACTCAGGCCTTGTAGTCATGTGTTTTGCTGGGGAATTAGGAAAATGAAATGGTGCAATATTGTGTTCATAGCTAAAACATAGTAAAGGAGAATGGTTATACGAGTGGGTTACTTGTTGATTTATTTGGGGTGAAGGAAACTTTTCGTAAGGCTAGAAAAGACATGAGGCCCAAATATCTGTTCCTGTTTCCCTTTACAAAAAATCGTGCTTAAGGTATGGTTAATATTGGCATCTTTGTTTTCTGACTTTGTTAGAAGAAATTGTGGTTTCTTTGGCATCTTTGTTTCCTGTCTTTGTAAAAGGTAAGTGTAGGTGTTTTTCTATGTTAAATCATGCCAAATGATGCCTTCACCCAATATTCGAGGACGAATGATCCTAAGGTGGGGAGAATGAAACACCCCAAATTTTTGGTCCTTGAAAATTCCTTGACCCTTGAGCTTATTTGCCTGACTACGACTCTTTTTATGAGTCGTAGGGTATCTTTACAGGTCATAAGACCCAAATCGTAAGGTGTGCAGTGAGATTTTCCTGAGTCATTGTCTTGATTACAACTTAAGGCCATGAGTCATAATGACTTATGACGAGTCATTATGTCCCAATTGTAGAGTGTTTAATGTATACCCAAGTAGTTTCTGTGTTGACTACGACTGGACCATATGAGTTGTAGGGTCTCATTATGAGCCATATAGTATGATTTATATGGTCAAAAGTGTGTTTTAATGGTGTCACTGTCTTGACTATGACTCGTGGAGACGAGTCGCAAAGAGTTTTAATGAGTCGTTATGAGACTCGTAATGACTGGTGACCAATATTCAGTCTTTGTAATAAGAGTATTTTAGACTTGTCCCCCTTGCCCTAAATATTACCCACAACCTATAAACACTAGTGAGACCTTATTCTCACCCATAACCCAATCAGAACATATCCTCTTCTCTCCCAAATTCTCTGAAGCAAAGCAGTGCAGGGTTTCCTCAAGATTGAGGATCTAGGGGCCAATTTAATGTTTCTTCTTCATAATTCGTGACATTTCAGGCATATGACTCTACCCTAAATCTTGTTTTCATTAAAGCATGATATTTAAATAATTATTGGTATGAAATTAAATGAGGATTTTTGCCATAGGTTAAGGGTTTTGACATGACTGGTTCTTAAATTATTTTCCCATGAATTACTATGCATTGTTTATGCTTTATCAATGGTTTTAAACTTGTGGGGTGCATGAGTATGGCTAATAAACTAGGGGATTTTGATTTCCCCCAATTTTTTAAATAGTGTCAATTGAATTGGTAATAACTTAAACCCAATATTGTGAAATTAGTTTTGAATGTGAAAAGTATGCTTATTAAACTATCTTTGAAACTATTTGGATAGCATAAGAGGCCTATTGAAGCATACATGGGTTTCACTCCCAATTGATTAAACTGGTTTGAGTCCCAATTGATTAGACAAGTTTGAGTCCTAAATGACCAATTATTTTGAAGTCCTTTCTGCTGAGGGGTTAAAGTCCTAGCAGGCTAAGTAATTGACATGGCATGATAATGAACTTACAAGTTATATTGGTATGACGATACCAACGGGATGACTCAATACATAATTGGTTCACTTAATTAGGAATATATTCTAAATGTTTAAATTGGTCTTAAAAGAGGGTTGTGTAGTTGGGCCATGAAAGTGGCAGTCCCAAGGGACCAATATTGGAAACTGCATTTTTTGGTACGAGGGTCTAAATGGCCTAGGGTTTGATTCCCCTTGCTTATGTACATAGAGGTTCGAGCCACTATATTACATTACATGATTGGGTGCTTAAGACACCTAGGTATTGATTGAGAGGTTCAAGTCCCCCGTGTGTATATATATGATTATTCTCCATTTTGTGCATCTACACACACTGGGGGCCGACTAGGTTGTGAGAATTGGGGACCATATAACCGTGGGTACTATTATGATGGTTAAGTTACACAATACAGGTAAAAGTTTTAAAGTTCATGCTAATCCTTGTTCCCTACCCCGACGTGTGATATATATATAAATGTATTGGTATATGGTTATGTACACTGGATTTGGACTGGTTTTAAATTATTGATCATTGAATTATGTTTGTTCCCTTATCCCTGAGTTATATGCTAGCACTAAACCTGCTAACCATCTATGTATGCTGTATCCCCATGCAACATACTTCTACTTTTCCTGCACAGTGAGTAGTTGATCGTGGGATAGTTCATGAGTCAGTAGTTGATCGTAGCATAGTTCGTGAGTCAGACTGAAGTGGTGAGTTTCCATACTTCGAAAGGCTTTATTTTATGTTATAGCTTCTTTATGTCATAGACTTTGCTTCTGAGTTATTTTTAGCTATCGTTGGGGGCATATCCCGACACTTTATTGATTTTGATTTTGTAAGAAGGCTTTGTGGATTACTCTAGACTTGGGTATCGATATTGGTATGGTTTATGACATATCATAAATGTCTTTGAACTTATATCTTCTACCTAGTTATATGTTTGAAATTTAGTCTTTGTTAGTGTATATTCTCTGTTTGAATAGGCAAAGGGGGTGGCTTCGGTCCATGACAGACTTGAGATACCCATCACGGCCAGGCCCTAGTTTGGGTTGTGATAGTACTGTCCTCAGTGTGTGTAAACAATATAAAATAAGGGAATGAGGACATACCTGGGACACACTAGGCATTTGTATCATGATCGTCCCCATGTGGGTTTATCTCAATTGGCAGAGGTGGTGGTGGTAGTGCACTACTAGAGGATGAACCCATGGCTAGATTAGTATGCCTATGCTTATCAGCAAACTTAGTCTCTCTCAAATCATGTATGGCCTATCTCAGGGCCTAATTATTTGGTGCATTGGGATCATATAACTCTACCTCTCTTCCTTTCTTGGTCCCAACTGAGGGGACCATTTTCTCATCCTCTGCGAACAAGTTAAAGCATATAGGTCCATGTAGAGGTTCTAGTTGAACAAATAGAGGTATAACTAGAGGGATGGTCGGAGTATTGCTCTCAGTGAAAGAGCATATCTTTGACCGCGGTGTGGCCACTTCCTCTCTAATCTTACCCAGATCAAGTGCCTCAATATCTTTGAATTGGATTGGCACTCTTCACCATCAAAAGCATCTATATGGGCATGATTTTCATCTTGAAACTCTAACATCTCAGCCCTATGTGTAACTTGTAATCTAGTCTCTACCGCCTCAAGTGTTGTCGGGAACCAAGGGCGGATCTGCCCATACAGTGATTCCACCTCGTCTTCAACATTTTCTAGTCGAGTGAAGCTCTTTATAATTCATGTGATACAAAAACCATACCTATAGAAGCAACTGTAGTAAAGGGGAAATGGGTCACTACAAATGTATTAACCAACTCTAAAGTGGAAGCCGGGGTTAAAGTGGATGTGACTAGGGTCCCTCACCCTATGTGCTCATCTCATGGGCCTCTGTATGCTCCCCAATATCAAAATCCATACTTATACCAGCATCACCTCCCTGTCTATCAGTAGGCTCTGCAGGAACTAATGCGCCCTCACACTGGGCTGGAATCACTATCGAAGAAACATGAGTCCGCTGTGCAAGGATTGGGTTTGTCGGATCCTTGATCATACTAGTTTGGCCCACGCCCATTGTCTCTACTCTTGCATCAACACTTGGAACCTCCAACACACTGACCTCATCATAAAGTATTTGGACAAGACAAGGAAACGACAGTGTAGTAATCTCCCCAAATACCCACTCATGGAACTCATATCTGATGATGGCAGCAAAGTCAATATCATAACCAGCCACATGATCACAATCAGTGCTGCACTATCCCATGTAAGTAAGTTGTTTGCTATAGTTGGACATAAATGATAACACATTATCAACCACCAAAACTTTGTGGAAAAATTCAACATCACTTTCTTAATCACACCTTACCCCTTGACCCAAGGGAAATCCATACTAAGAGGTGAAATATAACTGATGATCCATCTCACTAAACCTATTCTCTCACTCTTATGATCAACCTCTTACATAACACATCTGTCATGCTCCAATCCCAATTGGTGATCACACTCAACTGTATAATTTGGGCCTAAAAGAACTCGGCGGATGGCCATCGCAAAAATATCTACCATGACCCCTCTCAGAAAAAACTTTTCTAACTGGGGATGCTCTGTATGCCTACTACCTCTAGAAGTAGTCAAAGATCTTGTGGCGTAGTAGGAGGCGTAGAACTCTCGCACCACTTCCTGGATATATGTACCTAGGGTTGTAGTCATCCACCCCAGCTAATACCTATCAAACGCAACCTACAACAATGGTGCTTAAGCCAACCCATACAACTTGATCCATCTCTCTCCATAAATAGTCCTCTTAGGTTAGTTTGTCTTGGTCACAAAGCTGTCTCTCTAAAAAATTAACCGTAACCACTCTACATACCAACTCTGGTTCACCTCATCAGTAGGCTATGCTGAGATATGAGCAGGTTCGGAAGTCTGGTCTGTCTGGGCTGGTGGATCCTAATAGGATATCTGTGTTGTTCCCTCCTTAAACTAGGGTACCGTGGATGATGTCTCAAGCGCTGCTGCCTCGAACTCATCCTGGGACCCTTTCTTAGATTGGAGGTCCTGTGTAACTGCCGCTGGAAGTGACTCAGACTCCACCTTTTCCTCATCATCATCCTTTTTCTCTCCAGACTGTGAAGATTATAGAGGTGGCATCCTATCTGTCTGCATCCTTATCCTGGGTATTGGTATACAGGTCAGTGGCTAAGCTCCATGCCAAGTAGAAATAGGCTATCTGCCGCACTGGAAATGGTACACCTAAGGTAGCCTTAATAATAGTCTTAGCTGCAACATATTTCTGGGATCTAGTCTGAGGCCGTATCACTTTGGTCAGGGCTTCTCTGCTCGGGGAAATTGGATACTCCTCCATCAAGCCAATGCTCTTGGGGGATTCATCCCTTTGCCTCGGAGGTCTAACCTTCTTCTTTGAAGCCTTTGGTGCCATGTGTACCTGAAAAACCAATTGTTAGTGTCTGAAAGATGGTAAGGGATCGAATTTTCCCTCAACTTTTACATCTTTATAACTTATACTCAGTCCAAACAAGTCCAATACGTGCACGTAAAACTAGAATTAACTTTTCAATACTAATGCGGCATACATGATTCTTGGGATTCCTAAACCTATTCAACTTTAACTTCTATTTAGGGCATGATCATCAAGTTATAATTCAAGAACAATGAACCTATTTTTGACTTTAGGATAATTCAAGGATCCTACAAACAAGCTTATTGATTTATACATAATTCGCATGAAAATAAACATAAGAACTCACTTATTGATAGTTTAGCACGAGATAATACTATTAGGAGCCAATAATGTTACCTTTTGTTTGAAAAACCGAAAGTGAAATATGAAGAGACAAAGTAAAACCCTAGCTTGAATACATAATTAAAGCACTTGGAAAAGTTGGTACTGAGAACAAGTAGCAGTAGTTTAGCCTTTTATCAAGTGTGGAGAATTGAGGAAATTATACTTTGAGAGGGAAAAAGGAATTTTTAAGGTTTGAGGGGTTAAAATTGGGTTAACGGGCTTAAATAGTCCTATGGGGTCGATTTAGGGTTAGGTGATGTTAGGGTGGGCCCAGATTTTAAAACAAAATTTGACTCAAAAGTACACCACCTATGGCACCTCCTACGGGCTGTAGGTGGAACCTACGGTCCGTAGGTGCTCAACCATAGGTGGGCTAAATTTTTTGGCCTTTTACCCTGCTCTCTAGGCTTTGTATTTTGACACTTATTGCACAACTTATGAATTCATAAGTGGTACTTACGACCTCATAAGTATGTTCACAAGTTCAAGTTCGGAAAATCCCCCCAAAATCCTCAAAATTTCCTTTTAACATTCAAAGCACAACTAAAATACCTTGGTTTTTGGATCCTAGAAAATTTCTTAGAATTCTAAACTCTGGACGCAATATGAATCATGGGTGTGAGCCATATGTTTGGGTACGGATGGTATGGTCCAGTTGTATGCTGACCAGTGTAGGCTGGTGGGATGGATTTTGGTTACTGGAATGGATACGACTTAGGGGTATGAGTTGTACTAGTGGTTATGGATCATTTGGTTCCTTAACTGAATCTTATATTTGATTACTTAGGTTGGATATGAGTACGAGTGGTTCACCATGAGTCATAAGCTAGGGTACGACCTAGGACTCATATAGTGGACAGTGACTAAAATTTTCCTTGGGTTTAAATCTGCCAGGGGTACGGATGAAAGGTACGGATCGTATGTCATCAATATGACTTTGATGGATGAGAAATATGCTAGAGTGTTGGATCCAAGGGTTGAGTCCAGGATGCGAGTGGAGGATACCAATCACATCGGAGAGTACGACTCGTGTGGGTGAGTCATACCCCTGTGATGGGATTTTGGTGCAACTTAAGTGGGGGTATTTTAGATATTTCCCCACTTATCCAAATAAGGTCCCATGACTTCTAACCTACTTGTAAGGTTATTTACCCTTGTATTCCATTCATTAATACTTAGAAACTCTTCTAAACACTCTAAAATTCTCTCAAAAGCTTTTGGGCAAGAAAAGCTAGGGTTTCAACTAGAGGATCAATTTGGGGCTTGTATCAGTGATTTTCTTCTAGCATCATCTTGTTTTAAGGAATGTTATCTTCCCTCATTGTTAATTTTATCTAAAGGCATGGTTTTATGAATGTTTCTATACTTTTATTGATTGTATGATTTTGGTTTTCAAATATGAATTGGGGGTTTTTGTATTAAATGGTTGGTTATGGTTGCCCATGGTTTTAATTATGCTTTTATATGTATTAATGGTGGTTTTGGATGATTATATTGCATGGAAATGGTTTAATGGTAATTGAAATTAGTTTTAATCATATTATGCCCCCAACGTGTTTGCTAAAATGCTTATAAAGATATGTACATTGCATTGACTATTTTTAATGGAACTCTTGCATGTTTTAAAACTTGGTAAATGAATTTTGCATGGTTTAAATGGTTTGGAATGGTAAATGGTTAATGGTTATGCCTGTGGGGTACATGGAATCCCCCAAGTTGTTTAATATGGTAAATATAAGGGTACTTAAAAGTCCCCTTAAACCTATAAAGGTTGGCTATTGATGATACTTGGAAGTAAGGGTTGGTGTGACGATACCAATATTAATGGCCTTGGTTAATAAATGGAAAATGGTTTGGTAATTTGGAAATTAATTTTAATTGGGCAATAATTATGGGATATATAGCGAGGCCGTGGAAGGTGGAGGTCCGGCGGGACTAAAACTGGAAACTCATATTTAATGATATGAGGTTGGTCTTGGTGACCATGTACATGATGTCACACTATATTTGGGGCATGTACTAGTCATTCCAAGGGTTTCTTCCCTAGTTGTGTGACTACATGCACTAGGTCCCTTTCAACAGGGAAAGAAGTACTAATATAGTTCGTGGGTGGTTGAGGACGACAAAGCTACATAGCTCAAGTAAAGGTTTTAAAGACATGCTAAGCCCGGTCCATTTTCTCGGCATGGTTATATATATCTATGCAAGGTTGTGTGTATATGGATGGTTTTTACTTGGTTTTCTAAATGGCATTATTTTATCCTTACCCTGAGATAATACTAGCAGTCATTCGCTAACCCCATCTACTGGTAGATGTATACCCACGCTATGCAAGAACCGATCATTCTACTCCGCCTACATAGTGATTGACTTATGGACAACGTTTGGACTGAAGTGGTAAGCTTTCATCCTTTTGGAAGGCTTTATTTTATATTATGGGTATTTTTAGACATTTTAATTTTATTCTTGATATTGGTTTTGGCTATGGTTTGGGCATGTCCCAACCAAATTTCATTACTCTTTTGGCTAGAGGTTTTGTGGTGCTTCTATGGGTTAGAATGGGCGGGATTAGTATAGGTGTCAGCCTTAAAATTGGTATTGGTATTGAGGTTGGCATCATCAGACATAATTTCTCATTTTTCCATCCTATCTCATTTTGGGATTAATCATATTATGTTTTGGAACATCTTTGGTTATGTCTTGGTTTATGACCCTTGTTTTAGTATGGTTGGATTTTTGGTATGAGATGGTTGGACTCGGTTAGGTTGATCACGGTTGTGATCTTATCCTAGAGTCTTTATGTAAGCTGTTACACTATCTTATTATATGCTCTAAATTCAACCAATTCAGGGTAGGTTGCTGGAGGTTGGGTTAGGTAATGAGGGTTGTCTCCGATCCTACTCGGACTTGGGATGCCTATTACAATAAGGCCCTAGGGCGGGTCGCGTTAAGTTCATATCAGAGCCTAGGTTCATGGTCAATTGGGAGTCCATAAAGCCGTGTTTTATAGAGTCTCTTTTGGGGGGTGTAGCATGCCACACTTATAAGGGAGGGCCTATAAGACATTTAGGAATATTTCACTTTCTTGGTATTCTCTTTTAAAGCTAGGAGGCTCAGTCCTAGAATCTTCTTTATTCCTTGTTTGTTTGTCTTTCAGATCATGCCTCGTAGATCTGGAACATAAGAAAATTCTTCTATCCCATCTGGGGGTAATATTGAAAGGGTGCATCCTACTTCTGGGTTTCAACTTTGATCTCATGGTCCTATCCCCGATTATTTTAGAGTTCCACCGATTGCTACTAGTTCTCCTCAAGACAAGGTGACTAATATGGAATTCTGTCAGTCTATTTATGCTATTGCTAAGGTCTATTTATGCTATTGCTAAGTTGGTTATTGATCAGGCTGAGTGGGGTACGACTAGTGCTTTGTCTGCTGAGGCCACAAGGGTTGGTTAATTTATGAAGATGGGTCCTCCCACTTTTTCTGGAGTAAAGATGTAGAAAGATCCACAGTTCTTCTATTATAAGATAAAAAAAATATT
This sequence comes from Capsicum pubescens, assembly GCA_030864215.1. Classification (NCBI taxonomy): domain Eukaryota; kingdom Viridiplantae; phylum Streptophyta; class Magnoliopsida; order Solanales; family Solanaceae; genus Capsicum; species Capsicum pubescens. Next base: position 110,988,954 of record CM061542.1, read on the forward strand.
TTATTTGATGCAGGTTATCGATGTGGAAGGGATAAAATTTGCATCTTATCAGCTCAAAGAGGTTGCGCATCAGTGGTATTAAGAGTGGGATAGGGATAGAGAAGATGTGCAGGATTCATCCTTATGGGATGCCTTCTCTGGTACTTTTCTAGATCATTTCTTTCCCTAAGACTTGAGGGAAGTAAGGATGGGGGAGTTTGTGAACCTTAAATAGGGGAGGATGTCTATCAAAGAATATGCCTTGAAGTTTCAACAATTGTCAAGGTATTCTCTTTATTTGATGGCTGACATGCGGGCTAGAATGAGGAAGTTCACATCTAGGTTGAATCGAAATTTGATTCTAGAGAGAAAAATTGCCTTGCTAATTAAGGATATGGATATCTCTAGGTTGAGTGTTCATATGCAGTAAGTGGAGGATGAAAAGAGGAAGCAGGCAGAGTTTGGAGATAGGCAGGGGAAGAGAAATAGGTTTTCTGACCAAGGAGGTGCTTAGTCTTAGGGTGGTCGAGATGATGAAAAGTGGCAGAAGAAGAAGTAGGGTTCCTACTCTTCTGCTAGTGCTCCTTACCAGATGGGCGACATGCGTCATCATGGTGGTGACAATTTTTGGGCACAGGGTACCCAATCTCAGGCAAGCAGAGGCCAGTCAGTTTTTTTTTGCCCTCCTTGTCGGTTCTATGGTCATCCTTATTCGGGTTATTACGATAAAAAAAGGGATAAATATTTCACGTATGTCCAAGCAGGCCATCGACTCAGGAATTGTCTAGTTAATAAGGTTGCCACAAGGGAAAATAAAACTCCTGTAGCTTCATCTTTTGTTCCTACACCTGGTGGTGTTGCATCTACTTCTGCTACTGCTCCTGGTTCTAGTGTTGGCCGGAATAGGTTTTATGCTTTGGCATCCCAATAGGAATCTGAGGCATTGCCTGATGCCGTTAATGGCACATTACAACTTTTCTATCATGATGTATATTATTTGCTTGATCTGGGTTCTACTCTCTCCTATATGACTCCTTATGTGGCTGTATCATTTGTTTTTAATTCAAAAGTTATTACAGATCCCTTTTCTATTTCTACCTAGTAGGTGACTTGGTTATTCCAAAGAAAGTATATAGGGGGTGTGAGGAATCTTTTGGTGGCAAGCAGACCTTGGTGGATCTATTTGAGTTGGATATGGTGGATTTCGATGTCATTCTAGGAATGGATTGGTTGCATTCTTGTTACGTATCCTTGGATTGTTGGACCCATAGGGTTATCTTTAGGTTCCCTGTTGAGCCGGTTATAGAATGGAAGGGTGTTTCTCTAGCTCCTAGGGGGAGATTTATTTCTTATCTTAGAGCTTCGATGTTGATCTCTAAAGGCTATCTTTATCACTTGGTCCGGGTTAAAGATTCTAATTAGGAAGGTCCTTTTTTCTATTTAGTTCTAGTGGTTAATGAGTTTCTATAGGTCTTTCCGGATGATCTTCAAGGTGTTCCACCGGATGGGGAAATAGATTTTAGTGTTGACTTGGTTCCGGACACTCATCCAATTTCTATTCCTCCGTATAGAATGGCTCCGGATGAGTTAAGGGAACTCAAGGAGCAACTTAAGGATCTTTTGAATATGAGGTTTATTCATCCTAGTGTATCTCTTTGAGGTGCACCGGTGTTGTTTGTGCGTAAGAAGAATGGTTCCCTTCGGATGTGCATTGACTATAGGCAGTTGAACAAGGTGACGGTCAAGAACAAGTATCTTCTTCCTCTGATAGATGATCTGTTTGATCAGTTGCAAGGCACAAAGTTCTTTTCTAAGAAAGATCTTTGGTCTGGGTACCATCAACTAAAGATTAGGGAGGTGGATATCCCTAAGAAGACTTTTAGTAGTCGGTATGGGTACTTTGAGTTTTTGGTAATATCATTTGGGTTGACTAATACGCCGACAACATTTATGGATCTGATGAAATGGGTTTTTCTTAGTTTTTAGATCTTTTCATCATTGTGTTTATTAATGACATTCTGGGCTATTTAAAGAGTGAGGTGGATCATGCTAATCACCTTCGTATGGTGTTGCAGACCTTAAAGGAACAACAGTTGTATGCCAAGTTCTCCAAGTGTGAGTTTTGGTTGAACGTTGTAACTTTATTGGCTCATATTATTTCTAGTGAGGCGATCATGGTGGATCCATAAAAGGTTGCTGTGGTGAAAAGGTGGCCTAGATGCATGACTTCATCCGACATTCAGAGCTTCTTTGGTTTAGCTGGGTATAATAGGCGGTTTGTGGAAAGCTTTTCATCGATAACTGCTCCTTTGACTAAGTTAACTCAGAATAAGGTTAAGTTTTCTTGGTCGAATGCTTGTGAAGGGAGTTTAGAGAAGTTAAAGGATAAGTTAACTTCGTCTTCAATTCTAACTTTACCGAAAGGCAATGAGGGGTTCGTGGTTTATTGTGATGCATCTCGGTTAGGGATTAGTTGTGCATTGATGCAACATGGGAAGGTGATTGCCTATGCTTCCAGTCAGTTGAAGGTGCATGACAAAAATTATCCTACTCATGATTTGGAGCTGTTGGCAGTTGTGCTTGTTTTGAAAATATGGTGGCATTATTTGTATGGTGTGCACGCAGATATCTTTTCTGATCATAAGAGTCTACAATATGTGTTCAATCAGAAATAGCTTATCTTAGGCAGAGGAGATGACTTAAGCTTCTCAAGGACTATGATATGAGTCTTCACTATCACCCAGGCAAGGCTAATGTGGTTGTTAAAGATCTTAGCAGGTTATCCATGGGGAGTTTGGCTTATGTGAAGGATCGAAAGTGGGAATTGGTGAAGGATATTCACTGCTTGGCTAATTTTGGAGTTCAGCTCTTGGACTCCAAGGATGGTGGTTTGGTGGTGCAAAAAATGGTTCGATCGTCTCTTGGTGTGGAGAATAAGGAGAGAAAAGTGCTAGATCCTATCTTGATAAAAATAAAGAGCGACATTGGTGAGAAAAAGGTAGTAGTATTTGAGATCGGTGGTGATGATACTTTACTGTACAAGGGAGGTTGTGTGTTCCTGATATCGATGGGTTGCTACAAAGGATTTTGGCTGAGTTACATGAGTCGTGCTATAGTGTTCATCCTAGCTCAACTAAGATGTATCATGATCTCAAAGAGATCTATTAGTGGAATGGCAAGAAGAGGGATGTGGCTGATTTTGTGGCTAAGTGCATGGTGTGTCTATAAGATAAGGTTGAGCACATGAGGCCTAGGAGGGTTGTATCAAGAAATTGATTTGCCTGAATAGAAGTGGAAAGTGATCAATATGGACTTTGTTACCTGTATTCCTCATTTTGGAAATCAATATGATTCAATTTAGGTCATCGTGGATAGGATGACTAAGTCTGCACACTTTTTGCCAGTACGGACTATTTTCTCGGTGGAGGATTATGCTAAGCTGTATCTTCAGGAGATTGTGAAGCTGCATGGGGTGCCTGTTTCAATTATTTCTGATCATGACTCGCAGTTTACATATTACTTCTGGCGATCTTTTCAGAAAGGTTTGGGGACTAAGGTGATATTGAGTACTGCTTTTCATCAGCAGACGAATGGGCAAACGGAGTGAACTATTTAGACATTGGAGGATATGATTCTGGATTGTGTGATTGATTATGGTGGAAATTGTGTTGAGCATCTACCTTTGGTAGAGTTTACTTATAACAATAGCTATCATTCTAGTATTGGCATGGCCACTTTTGAGGCATTGTATAGTAGGAGGTGTAGATCTCCTATTGGCTGGTTTAAGCTTGGTGAGGCAGTCATGTTTGGTCCCGACTTGGTTTACCTAGATATGGAAAAGGTGAAGGTGATTCGGGAGAGGCTTACGGCTTCCCAAAGTTGCCAAAAGTCCTATGGGGATGTTAGGCGTAGAGACTTTGAGTTTGAGGTTGGGGATAAGGTTTTCCTCAAAGTATCTCCCATGAAGGGAGTAGTACAGTTTGTCAATAAGGGGAAGCTCAGTTCCCGGTATGTAGTTCCTTATGAGGGTTTATGGAGAATTGGTAATGTTTCTTATGAGTTGGAGTTACCTTCTAGCTTGAGCTTCGTTCATTCGGTCATTCATGTTTTCATGTTGAGAAAGTGCATTGGTCATCCTTCTTCGGTTGTTCCTTTGGAAGGATTGGGTATCATTAATTCTTTGTCTTACGAAGAAGTCCTGGTTGAGATTTTGGATTGGTAGGTTTGTTGGTTGCGGACCAAGGATATGGCTTCGGTTAAGGTTCTTTGACGGAACCATAAGGTAAAGCAAGCTACATGGGAAATGGAAGAGGACATGAAATCCAAATATCTGGATTTGTTTTCTTCTCTTGAGATTCATGCGAAAGATATGTGTCTTCAACACATCTTGATTTTTCAGAGTTGCTAATGGAAAGATTTATATCTTTGCCTTTTTTTTTTCAAACTTTGTTAAAGATTGGGAACATATTTGCTAATGTAAATGACTCTTGCGTGTGGTTACTCCTACCTTATCCGTCATTTGGGATCAAATGTTCCTAGCGGGAGAGATCGAAACACCTTGATTTATGGTCCTTAGAAATTTCTTGGAATTTTGAACTCTAGACCCAATACGACTTATGGGTATGATCCGTATGTTAGGGTACAGATGGCATGGTCTAGCCGTATGCTGACCACTGTTGGTTAGTGGGATGGATTTTAGTTCTTGGAATGGATACAACTTAGGGGTACGAGTCATATTAGAGGTTACGCATTGAGTGGTTCCTTAACTTAATCTTAGACTTGGTTACTTAGGTTGGATCTGTGTACGAGTGGCTCACCATGAGTCGTAAGCCAGGGTACGAGTCATACCTAGGACTCGTATGGTGGACAGTGTCTAAAATCTTCCTTGGGTTTAAATATGCCAGGGGTATGGATGAAAGGTATGGACTGTATGTTGTCAATACAACTTGGATGGATGATTCATATGCTAGATAGTGTTTGATCCAAGGATTGAGGCTAGGATACAAATGAAGGATACCAATCATATCGGAGGGTACGACTCGTGTGGGTCAGTCGTATCCCTATGACGGGATTTTGGTGCAACTTAAGTGGAGGTATTCTGGATATTTTCCCACTTATCCTAATTAGGACCCACGACTTCTAACCTACTTGGAAGGTTATTCACCCTATTATTCCATTCATTAACACTTAGAAACTCTTCTAAAAACTCTAAAATTCTCTCAAAAGCTTTTGGGCAATGGAAGCAAGGGTTTTAACTAAAGGATCAATTTGGGGCTTGTCTTTGTGATTTCTTTCCCTCATCATCTTGGTTTAAGGCATGTTCTCTTCCCTCATAGTTAATTTTATCTAAAGGCATGGTTTTATGAATGTTTCCATGTTTTCATTGATTTTATGATTTTGGTTATCAAATATGAATTGGGGTTTTTGATATTAAATGGTTGGTTATCATTTCCCATGGTTTTAATTATGCTTTTATATGCATTAATGGTGGTTTTGGATAATTGAATTTCATGGGAATGGTTTAATGGTAATTGGAATTGGTTTTGGTCATATTATTCCCCCAATGTGATTGACAAAATGCTTATAAAGATATGTTCATTACATTGACTACTTTTAATTGAGCTCTTGCATGTTTTACAACTTGGTAAAGAAATTTTGCATGATTTAAATTGCTTGGAATGGTAAATGGATAATTATTATGCTTGTGGGGTACATGGAGTCCCCCAAGTGGTTTAATATGGTAAAAAGAAAGGCACTTGAAAGTCCCCTTAAACCTATAAATGGTTGGCTATGGATGATACTTACAAGTAAGGGTTGGTATGACTATACCAATATCAATGGCCTTGGTTAATAAATGAAAAATGGTTTGGTTATTTGGAAATTTCTTTTAATTAGGAAATAATGGTGGGATATGTAGCAATGCTGTGGAAGGTGGAGGTCCCCATTTGGAAACTCATATTTGCCAATATGAGGTTGGTCTTGGTGACCGTGTGCATGATGTCACACTATATTTGGGGAATATACTAGTCATACCAAAGGTTTCTTCCCTTTTCGTGCATCTACACGCACTGGGGCCCTTTCAGCAGGGGGAACAAAACAGATACAGTTTATGGGTGGTTTAGGACGACAATGCTACACAACCCAGGTAAAGGTTTTAAAGGAATTCTAAACCTAGTCCCTTTTCCCGGCATGGTTATATATATCTATATATGGTTGTGTATATGGATGGTTTTTACTTGGTTTTATAAATGGCATTATTTATCCTTACCCTATGATTATGCTAGTGGTCACTCTCTAACTCCGTCTATTAGCGGCTGTATACCCACTCTATGTAGTAACTGACCGTTCTTCTTCTCCTACATAGTGTTTGACTTGGGGAAAATGTTTGAACTGATGTGGTGAGCTTCCATCCTTTCGGAAGGCTCCATTTCATATTATGGGTTTCGTTTTTTCTAGATATTAGTTTTGGCTATGGTTGGGTCATGTCCCAACCGGATTTTATTACTCTTTTGGCTAGAGGCTTTGTGGTACTTCTATGGGTTGGAATGGGAGGGACCGGTATAGGTTTTAGCCTTAGCATTGGTATTGGTATTGAGGCTGTCATCATTGGACATAATTTCTCATTGTTCCATCCTATTTTATTTTGGGATTAATTATATTATGTTTTGGAACTTCCTTGGTTATGGACCTTGTTTTTGTATGGTTGGTATGGTTGGACTATTAGTATGGGATGGTTACACTCGGTTGGTTCGGTCACGGTATTGATATTATCCCAGATTCTTTATGTGAGCTATTATACTATCTTATTACATGCTCAAAATTTAGCCAACTCAGGGCAGGCGGCTGGAGGTTAGGTTTGGTAATGAGGTGGTCTTCGGTCCTGGTCGGACTTGGGACACCCATTATAACAAGTCCCCAGGGTGGGTCGCGTCTACAACTTACCTGGCCTGAGTAGGACTTATGATATTTATGAGTTGGTAACAAAGTACCCTTGCTTGGAATATTTTGAAAGACGCAATGTATTACCATGTTCCAGGCTGTTCCTCATGCTACTTCACCTACAAAACAAAAGAAATAAATTTGAACACTAAAATAGTGGGTTGCCATCGCAATATGACGTGGTAAGTTGGTTACTCAGACTTCACCAACAAGTCCATGCGTTGCCTTCCATGTAGTGCCTGATTTAACATCGTGACACGGTGTGGGTACTTTGATTACTAAAAATTCATCAAGCTACACAAAAGAATACCTTCATGGGTCATCAACACAATGAATAACCGACACCACCCTCATGTCGATTGACTGTTTTATAGTTCTTTGGACGTTCAATATGACTTCCTCATTATTGACTCTGAACTTAAGCTCCCTCTTCTTCATATCAACCATCGATCTACCGTGGTCATGAATGGTCTTCCCAATATGATGGTTATCTCAAAGTCAACCTCATATTCCAAAATTACAAAGTCAGACGGAAAGATGAAATTATCAACTTTCACCAACACATTAAATGATATGCCCACAGGTTTTTTTACTATTTGATTTGCCAGCAACAACTGCATAGTAGTGAATTTTGGAGGGCTCAATCCCAATGCTTGAGTACAACTAGCAACATCAAATTAATGTTAGCTCCCAAGTCATAAAATGCACTGGCAAATCTGGATGTCCCTATAGTACATAGATCGTAAAAGCTCCAGGATTACCCTTCTTTTGGGCCAAAGACTTAGAAGTGTTTGCACTGCAATGGTGCAATCCCCCAACATCCTCAAAACTATCCCCTCTCTTATTCGTCACCAATTCTTTCATAAACCTGGCATTCCCAGGTATCTTTTCCTAAGCCTCAAGAAGAGGGATGATCAAGCTCAACTCTTTTAGTATATCAATGAATTTGTTGAACTTCCCTTCTTCTTTTTTCTATTTCAGTTTTTGAGGAAAAGGTGGGGTATGTCATGGAATTTACTTCACCACAAGCTCATCGAACTTGGCCTTACCTTTATCCTCATCAACATTACCATCAACACCTGTCGACTTATCCAACTCCATAGATAGTGTCGAATCAACTACAATACTATCATTCTTCAACACATCATTAACAGGCAACGATGGATCAATAGTAGACTTACCACTCTGAGTGGTGATAGTGACACAATAATCATAATTCTTTGGATTATGAACCGTGTTGCTCGAAAGGGTATCTGGATTCCCCTGTTTCAAAATAGCAGACATTTTCCCAAACTACTGCTCTAACTACTTGATCATAGTCACATGAAACTCTACCTTCTAGGTCATACCTGAGATATCAGCCTTAAACTCCTTAAGGCATGTTTCCTGATTTTCTTGACCCTTCTCCAATTTGCACAACATTTCCTACATTCTCGATTCAGTATCACGACTTCCTAGTGGAACATACCTGTCTCCTTTCTCCTTGTAGTCATATTTTCTTGTCCACCAACCTTCATGCTTCCTAGTGTGATATCTATATCTATCTCTAGAGTAGTTCCAACCTTGTTTTCCTTGCCCTTTGTCTTTGTAGCATGCCAATTCTCGATCTAGATACTTAGCCTCTTCTTCTATATCAGAATCATAAAGTTTAGAGGCCTTACCTGCATGGTCATTGTGTTCACCTTCTCAGAATTCACTATTGCAAACTACTTCGTCAACAACCTAATATCTGTTTAAGCTATATAATCTCTTACGCCACATAATCATCACCCACTGTATGGTCGCTGGAACCCCGATACCATAAGTGCCAGAACCTCTCTCACCCTCCCAAGTATGCCACCCTCGATTAGTGAGAGAGATATGGTCTAGAATATCAGATGCTACTTCCCAACATAAACGCATAAAAACTCATCCAGTCATTGTGTTTTCCATGGCTCTGGAATTGATGTTCATGGCTCTATAAAATATCTCTATAAAGTTTGTCCCTAAATGGGATGATTAGGTACCATGATCAACTAATTATTAAATCGAAACCATGCCTCATATATCAACTCAGAATATAGCTGTCTAAAGTTATATACTTCATATTTTAACTGCAACATTCTAGACAGACGAAAGAAATGGTCTTAGAATTACTTGTGTAACTCATTCCAAGAGCTAATCGATCCTCTAGGAAGTTCCCCCAACCACAAATAAGATTCTCCATCCAATGAAAAAGGGAACAACCTCAGCCTAAGTGCCTCCTTATCTACCCCGAGGATGGTATAAAAAGTACAGATCCTAATAAAATTAGCCAGATGCATATTTGCATCATCCGTAGCCAAACTTGCAAACACACCTGTAAGAATTAAGAGCTGGATCATGGCACTGGTAATTTCAAACTTAACATCTGGTGGCAAAGCAGGAAGAATCATATCTCCTATTTTTGCCTGCTCAATGTATCCTATATCCTCCCCCTCATTATATGGCTGTAGGTACTAGTATGCTGGGATCACTTAAGCTCTATCACCTTAAACTATGTATCGATTACTATCGAGTTCTTCTCGACGATATACTCCAGGTCTCTGCCTAGATAGCTCTGTCTCTGAAGCTAAAAACTGGGTACCTGCTTTCCTCCTTGCATTCTCAGCATTTGCTTGTGAAACAGGTCAAGTTACTAAACACCAAAACCAGCTAAGAACACCAAGAGAAACTGAGAACAAGGTTATCAACTAGCTACAACAACAACTAAAAACCGAGAACACAAGATTTAAAACAAGAACAAATGTAATAAAGTAAGATAGATTGCTTGACATACGAGATTACAAGAATTAGAAACCAAACCGTGTATCAAACATAAGACCCCTAAGACCCGCAATAACAACACCAAACTCTTATGGTGACTTCTAAGGGAATCAACTCCGCCTTACAACCACCGTTTCTAAGCAAAGATCAATAATGGCTTTTCCAAGCCCTACACTACTCTGCTTTTCCAAGCCCTACACTAAAAGTTCCTCCCAATGGAGTTCAAGAACGTTTCTCTTAAAATATAATCATAAAAAAATAAAGAGCAAATGACCTAATAAGGGACTATTTATAGTCTATTACAAATGAAATATAAAATGACCAAAGCACCCTTAATGAGAGGGGTAGACACGGTGTGTTTGGAGTGTTAAGACTCTTCTTCACACTTCAACATGTGCAATCACCAAAATACCCTTAATGAAGGGCGGCCATGGAGTGTTTGGACTTCTATGAAGGGGCGGCCTTGTAGTGTTGAGACTCCTCTTCACACTTCAACATGAATAATCCTTTGGAGCTCTCAGGTAGTCATCAATGTAAGCCTCCAAGCAACCCTCCGTACAAGGAATTGCTCGTTTGAGTGTTTAAAGCGATTTCTCCTTGCATATTCTCGTGCCTTCAATGTGACCAAAGCTCGATTCCTCGTGTGTTAGCCTCGAATGATGGCATCAAAAGATATGTTGGACCTTTGGATCATATCATCCTCCCCTTCTTAAAAAAGATTTGACCTCGAATCCATACCTTGCAAAATAACCGGAAAGACAAGCGAACACAAATTCCTCATGGCATGGGGGTTAGGATTAGCATAAATAATCATTTCATCATGCCAAGGTTGCACATACATGAAATATAACCAAGGATCCTTTGAATTGAATATTAAAAACTCAATGAAAGATGAACAAATGATTTTATTATGGTAATCACCAAGAGATAAATTAAACTACAAAGGTCCTAATTGTATCACACAATTCAAAAGGTAGAATTAGGATCTTATGAGCCGTAAGACACAATTGTTTCATTGCCTCTTCAAGATACCTCACCAAGGGTGGTTCTTCAAGTGGTCCTAAAGTCCACAAGACCTATATAGCATTCTCACTCAAACAAGTGGACCAACCAACAAGTCCCTACCTCAATATGGAACAAATCCAAGACTAGCAAGGAAGTCATCATAAGCAAAAAGGTAGTATAGAAAGAAATCAAGTATAAAGGCTTACACGGTTGAAGACAAAGCATTTAAGCACATATACATTCTTCCTTTCAAACAAATAGACAACTTGGCATCCACAAGTTGGGATTTATGCAACTTAAGCACAAGTGTGTCAAGCAAGGATGCACATTTAGAAGCATTACCCTCAAGAGACAATGACACTTTTTCTCTTAGGTTTTCAAGAATGACACTTTGCTTGTCATGTAGACCAAGAAACAAGTTAGGTGCGCGAACATCACCATTTCCATATTCAGCACCGGGGTTAAATGGAAAGAGTGGCCATAGACACGGGTCTAGACAACACACCCTTTCCCCATAGGCTTCACCCAAGCTACAAGATATACTCTCTATAATAGCATACATATCATCAAATGCAAATAAAGTGTAGAGAAAGGTATCACTCAAGTAAACTTCTACTAAGATATCCTCATGTATGTACTCACTACTAGTTTCCACATCATCACCATGAGTACTCTCAACAATAAGGTCACACATAGTAGAAGAAGAAGTGATTTCCAAGCAATGAAAACTTTCTCCTTTTATGGAGGAACCCTCAAGTAGACACATACCACCACCAAAATTAAAGGGATTATTGCTTAAATCTTCACAAGAAGCAAGAAATTCATCCTCATAATTATCAAACAAAGGTGGGGTGTCACACAAAGGATCACATCCGCAATTATTTTTCAAGGAACAATAACCTATTGGGTTTCTTAAATATTTAAGCAATTGAAAGCTATCATCACCCAATAGGTTATTCTACAGTGCTTTTAACCCAACTCAAGCCAAAGAAACTTATTCAATGGTCATCGCTAACTGCTTTTGGTCCAAAGATAACCTATTCGTTACCCTTAAGAGTACTCTCATATTTCAAGAAGAGATTTCCATCTTTAGGAGGAATGTTGTCACACCATAGTGGGTTAGGATATAGGCTATAGACTTCAAGACAAGCTATACCTTCAACATCATTCTCACCACTAGGTTCATTAGGAGTGATTGTACCATCTTCAAATAAGATATTATACCTAAAGAGAGAATGATCAATCCCGGGGGAAAATTTGAAACAAGCAAGTTCACTCTCTAAAAGATCATTATCAAGTTTCAAAGTTGTTTCAAGAAAATGATTATCCCTATGAGCCAAGCAAACATTAGAATCTTTACCAAAGTACAAGATCACAGGTTCACTCCTATCCTTTTGACCAATATTTTTAAATTCTTCACTAACTTGAGGTCTATTAATTACAACATACATAACCTCAAGTGGTGGACTAGTTTTGTACACAAGTTGATCAATACAATTCCCACAAGATGATGTATTATCATTCAACATAATGGCTTCAACACTAGGTGGACATAAATTAATCTTACAAGAAGAGTCAATTTGGTCATCTATAGGATCAACTAGTGTATCCACACTCACAATATATACATCATCAACAAACGACAAAGAATCAATAGACTCACAAGTAGGTAAGCTACTACCCACACTCAATGGGCTACTAGCCACACAATTATCTTTCACATGCACAAAAGTGTAAGAGTAAGCTATTTTACCTTGAAGTTCTGGAGTATATTCTTCTTTACCTTGGTGTGAAGGTCCCTCACAAGCTTCAGAAGAAAGTAAGATTTCTCTCATTAAATCTTTAAAGGGACTCTTTTATTTTGGCACTTGTTCTCCTCCACTTTCCATGTTGGTACCTACACAAATGTCCTTAGAGATAGAAGGACAAACAAAGTAAGCTTTTAGTGGCAACCCCTTCACTTCACTCCTCACAACCTCTCCTTTTTCTACTCTCAGATTACTATCTTGTACACCCTTACTCCGCTTAATCTTTTGTCTCTCATTTTCATTTGAATTGGAGTAAGTGTTTACTTTTCTTTGAGACTTAGAAAGAATGGATGTAATGACATGATTTCCCCATTGTTCTCTTACAACCTTAGGCCAATTTTGCGCAGTTGGAACTTTATGTCATGCAAACCAATTGGCACCCAAGATTACATGACCTTGTTTCAAGAGGAAGATATCGTACCACACCTCCTCATAGTATTCAAATTGGTTGAAGATAACCTTCACTTTATCGGTAACCTAATACCCATCCAAGGAATATGGAACAAGTAGAGGTTCTCGAAACAATCCCAAATAGTCAACCATGGGTGGAATGATATAGTTTTTATAGCCCCTATTATCTAGCAAGGTGAGGCAGCTCGGAACCCTACAAATGCTTACATTTCCGAAGTGAGCATTCCTTCTTGGATCAACATTGTAAGGCTTAGTATACCCCATGGGCACATGAGTACCGCTTAACTTTGGAGATGCATACCCTTTTATTTTCTTGGGACAACCTCCACTATAGCTAGGATAACCATTCACACCACTTCAACCTTGATAAGAAGTACTACATGGTGAATAATATGAATCTTCATACTCCATATGTGAACTCTTACCATAGCTCTCATAAACTTTGAAAATAAAGGGGTTATACCTTACACCAATTCTAGGTTCGGAGTGGGAAGTGTAAGACTCCTCATATGCCCCATCTTCATCATAAAAACCATCACAAGGCCATTCATCATTTCCATATTCACCATAAGCACTAGGCACTTCATTCATCTCATTTTGTCCTTCGAACCCGTAACCCTCTATTCTGCCCATGTCTTGATCATGGCTATTTTTATAGCCACCATAATCTGCATCATCATCGTAGCTAAAAAATCCCACACTATAATCATATTCTCCCATATTATAGTCACAATAATCTGAGGATCTTGAAGACATGTTCCCCTTATATCACCTTGTACCTACAAAATTAACAAACAAGATTAGTAGTAAAAGATCTTCACCAAAACTCGTATACACTCACCTTTGTGATCCTCACAATTGGAGAAGCAAATATTGAAAGTTGCTTAAATTTCGGTAGTCAATAAGGTGTCAATCACTACTTTGCATACGGAATAGATTCTTTTTTGATCGACTCAAGACACAAAACAAAATCTACTTAGGAACTTGAAACAAAAAAGTTCAATGAATCAAAAACAAGAAAAGCACACAAAAAATGAAGACATGAAAGAAAAATATACAATAACTAATTTACAAATAAGTAGGTGATTACTAGTTGCTAATTAGTGCTAGAATCAAGAAATGAAACCAAAAAAGTCAAGAAAAGAAACCAAGAATCCAAAATTTGAGCTCAAACAATTTTAGGTAGGGTGATGACGTGGCAGCCTCTCATTGGTTGTTGAAATTTTAACAATTTTTTCTTGTATTCAACTTGTATTCAATCAATCTTCAACAAGGAGGAGTAGTTTCAGTTTTTTATGAAAAAAACACAAGAAATAGACCCTTTTCCAAGAACAAATGAGTTTGAATTTGTGATGGTCGCCCCTTATACATGCCCTTGTCCTCTTCTTTGAGAATATTTCTTTGGATGCCTTTTGAATTTCTTTCTTCCTTTGAAAGACTTGGAATATCCTTTGAGACAAACAAGTAGTATAGTCTCTTTCTCCTTCTTTTTGAATCAAAAAACACTTTTTAAATGTTCTTGTTCAACAATACATGAAGAACATGAAGAACATGAAGAACACCAAGAACATTTAAAGATTGAAGCCAAGTCAAATGAGCTCCGAATTTAATGATTTTTGTTTATTTATGCACACTTTGAACTACTAATCACAACCCACACACTTTCAAGCCACCAACCTCAACAAATTTTGTGATTCACCTTTCAAGTTTCTTCAACCTTCAAGCTCAACAATTGTGAATAACTCAAAATAACCTGGATTAAGCTCAAATACAAGATCTAGACCTTATTAGTGTTAGGGAATAAGAATTTAACACTAGAAACAAACAAAACACACAAAAATTTCCTAGATCTAAGTCTCAAAATTTGGCTAAAACACAAAAACGTGACACTATTTTTTTCATGATTTTCAAATTTTTGACACTTTTTTGTTAATTTTCTAAGTAACAATCCCAAGATTGACCTCGTGGGAATGAAATCAAACCTTTTTGTTGATAACAAATGATACAGGTCAAGTTACTAAATACCAAAAACAGCTAAGAACACCAAGAGAAACTAAGAACAAGGTGAGCAACTAGCTACGATAGCAACTAAAAACTGATAACACAAGATTTCAAACAAAAACAAATGAAATAAAGTAAGATAGATAGATTGACGTACGGGATTACAAGAAATAGGAACCAAACTATGTATCAAATGATAAGAACCCTAAGACCTGCAATAACAACATCAAACTCTTACGGTGACCGCTAAGGGAATCAACTCCGCTTTACAACCGCCATTTCTAAGCAAAGTTCAATAATGGTTTTTACAAGCCCTACACTACTTGGATTTCCAAGACCTATACTAAAAGTTCCTCCCAATGGAGTTCAATAATGTTTCTCTCAAAATATAATCATTAAAAACTAAAGAGGAAATGACCTAATAAGGGACTATTTATTGTCTATTACAAATAAAAGATAAAATAACCGAAGCATCCTTAATGAGAGGGGAGAACATGGTATGTTTGGAGTGTTAAGACTCTCTTTCAAACTTCCATATGTCCAATCCCCAAAATCCCTTAATGAAGAGTGGCCATGGAGTGTTTGGACTTCAATGAAGGGGAGGCCTTGTAGTGTTGAGACTCCTCTTCACACTTCGACATGTGCAATCCTTTGAATCTCTCGGGTAGTCATCATAGTAAGCCTCCAAGAAACTCTCTACACATGAAATTGCTTTCTCAAGTGTCAAAAATGGTTTCTCCTTGCATATTCTTATGCCTTCATTGTGACCAAATCTTGATTCCTCGAATGATGGAATCGAAAGCTATGTTGGCCCTTTCGATCGTATCAGCTTTTGCTAATAATTATTTAGTGGTATTATCAGTAATGCCCTAAACTCTTCTTAGAGGAGGGGGAGGCACACCACTAAGATCATTTCAAACCCATTCAAGATGGCCTGCACATACTTGTTCTGTCATCTCATGATTAGGATGTAAGATTGTCTATGGGTTAGGATTCAGTGGGAGTAAGGGAATGTCTTGACTCTTGGTGTTAGGCATACACCGACGTACACCCAACTAGTAGAAAAAAACAAAAATTGAAAACTTTAGCAACTTCAATCAATAACTCAACACTGTATTCTCCTACAGCAGTGCCAAAATTTTGATCAATGCCCAAACTACACTTCCAATAGAAGATAAAGAGGTTGCTGTCAAGTAAAGTAACCCAACTTAGGTTGGGGTCAAACCCATAGGGAATACATGATTTATCTTTCAATTTTGCTGAAGTCAACAGGTAGCATTGGAAAGAAAATGGGAGGTTTGTTATTATAATCTTGAACAAGTAACAAAACTCAACTTTATTTCTAATCAATCGGAGACGAACACTATGAATATGTTCCCCTGGCTTCTCAACTTAGTAGGTTTACCGTGCTTTGTTGAACCAGCCCGATATCTTACATGTAGTATTTGATAAGTTATGTACTATCAACTGTTTTATGGACTTATTGATAGATTTTACCTTTTACCTTTTGAGTCTCAGGGTTTTGTATTACTAACCCTTTTCCTAGATCCTAGTTAATTATTACCTTTTGAGTCTCAAGTCATTAGATAATAGATAACTGTCTTAAGTAGATGATGCTGATTAACCATGATTGATAATTAATCTTCAAAGTACTATTATGATTATCTTTTCCTGATCCCTACTCCTCTTGTGATTTAAATAGTGATTTACTAGGTAGAATCTTAACATTTTCAACCTCTAAGAAATCTATTAAACTAAAGATAACAATAATATATGCAATGATATCAGTTTAGAACAACTTTGCACTTCCCCTACTTTGTCTGTATGCTAGAGTTCCCACAACCCTAGGTAAGGGCTTTAGCCACTCATTATTGTGAAACAATCAAAGAAACTCAAAATTGAAAGCATTCAAATAGTATCACAATAATCAATTAATAAACCTAAAGTCCTTGATTGAATCATTAACCAAAATCAATACAAAACAATCCCAAGATCAAAATCAAATCCTGGAATCAAATATATGTTTGTAAGTATCAAGAGTGTGTAAACTAACTAGAAGATATCAAAAGGGTATTTATAGAATACAAAGAACGGATAGAAAACCATTCCCGAATAAAAAAGGAAAAATAAGGTTGATGGCCACTTACTAGGCCACCTATGAGCCGTAGGTGGCACCTACAGATTGTTGGTGGTCCCACGTAGGTGCCTTGGCCTCAAACTATTTCTTAAACTCCTTGTACTTTGCTTTTCTAAGACTATACTGGTATCTACTATCATCTACGAACTGTAGGTGGCACCCACAGGCTGTAGGTTCCCTCCATAAGTGACCGGGTTTTCTTTTCTAAACTTCTAAGTCTCTAGATCTCAACTTCTGACACCTACATTGGCACCTACACCCCATAGGTGCCTCCTTCAGTGATACAAACTTCAAATTTTGTTCCTTTATTCTAGGATAGCTCCAAAACTTGATTTCCTAGAAAACATAACACAAAACATATCATATCTCACAAAACAACCTAAGTAACTTGCATATTTTCATCATTTTAATTATCAAAAGTTCTATGAATCCATAGCACATCAGCAATCACCTTAAGGAATGGTAGAGATCTCATTGATAGACCTCCAAGGAAAAATCAAGAGGCACTGGTAGAGTTATTCCCACAGTAGGTAAACGAGAAACAAATTGCGGCCAAAGATGTTGAAAATTTAGTGAAATCTGAGTACCTGTAAACTAAGGAAACTTAGGGGATTCAAGAAAGTCAAACACTATCATTCCCTTAAAGGATTTATAAGGCTAAAGAGTATGTATATTTCAAGAAGTTCTTTGACAGGTTCAGATAACTTCACATTAACCTCCCACGGTTAGATATTTTGTAGGGTATGGCTAAGTATGCCAAGTACTTGAAGGATGTGGTAACCAATAAGATCAAGATGAGAGATATTGAGATAGTGTCACTAACTAAGAAGTGTAGTTCAGTTGTGATAAGGAATATGCCAAAGAAGTTGAAACACCTAGGGAGTTTTACCCTTCTCATATAGATTGGTGATAATGAGGTGGTCTACTCTTTGAGTGACTTGGGGGAGAGCATAAATTTAATGTCCCTATATATTTTACTCTTACATTGGGTAATATAAGGCCATATTCTTTGGTGATCTAAATGGCGGAGAGAAACAGAGTGAATTCCAAAGGAATCACTAAGGATGTCTTCATTAAGGTTGGTAAGTTAATTATTCCTGTTGAATTTATTGTTCTTAATTATGATGCAGATGATAGGGTTATGATCATATTGGGACATCTATTCTTTTCAATGGGAGGAGCACTGATTGATGTTAAAGAGGGCACTCTTAAAATGAGACCAAATGATAAAGATGTGGTCTTCAAAGTATAGAAACCCATCAATCCATCTTTTCACTATAAGGATTTATGTATGGTTACAACTATGGATGTGGATGAGAGTAGGGTGGTAGAGCATGCACCACAAAGGACCTCTTCAGACCATTTCATAGAGTTACCTAAACTGATTATGCCTGAAAGGGTGAAGCTAAAAGAAGAGCCTGAAAATGCTATTGTTGAAATAGATGCAGACCTTGAGACTACACACTTGAAAGTTAAAAAAAAGTGAGAAAATTACCTCCGTGTAGGAGAAAGAGGATAAAGAAATACAATTGGCATAGTGATGTAGGTCGTGCCACGACACTAAATTAGGTGCTTTTTGGGAGGCAACCCAAGTTAAGGTAGGTATTTTATTCTCTTAATTTTTCATTACTATCACGTTTGTTTTTGTTTTTGTTGAGTCAATGGTTGAAGGAAAGTATGAGCACCAGAGATCTAAGCTAAGAAACATCAAAATACTAGGTGTGGAGTCCACCAGACCTTATTAATGACTAAAGATACTGCTAGCTAGGCCTAGAAGCCTCAAGGAGTAATTCTATCCTTGCGTTCGAGATATACTCTGGGGAAAAAGTATGTTTTTATGTGGGGTGGGGAATCTTCACATGGTTTAAGGTGAAGTGTTGCTATAAGATTTTATTTTATTTGTTTTTCTATTTTTTTGACTAAATATGAAAAATATAAATAAATTTTATTTTCTATGTATTTATTTTTAATACGGTGCCAGTAGTAGGGGAACACTTCATCCACCCCTTGGTTTTTCTTTTTGGTTCTTTTCATAGGGAGCGCCCTTTGAACCCAGTATCCCTTTTTATTTTTAGGAGTAAATTTTAAATTTTTTATATTAGGAATAAGTGAGATATTCTTACTAGTGCTATGTGTGATTACATAATGCAAGTGGCTTTGAATGTGAAAACATGTGGAATGTGTTGAATGACTATTTTTGTGACTCCTAGGCTCATTTATATGTCTCTTGTACGATATTGGATGAATTTTGAATTCATGCTATTACTTGGTTTTGAGTCTATAGGGATACTACTTGACTTGAGCATGTGCCATGTTTAATGTGAGTCTTTCTCATGTGTTCCTTGTCCATAGTGATATGTAGAACTTGCTAGGTATGTGCACAAAGATAAATAAAGAGTGTTGGGTTAAGGAAATGATATAGGTATTTCTTCATTATCCATGTTTCATACTCTCTATTATCTACCCTAGTGCATAATCTTAGTTAGCCCTATTGAACCTTTAGCCTATTCTTTGGTAGCCTCATATATTGCCCATTCCCATTCTTTGATTGACTGTCATTTGATTCATAACTCCTAAGAGCTTAGTTGAAAAAATAATATGGTTAAGAAGTGTAAAATTGAAGAAAAAAAGGTGAATATGAAGCCCAAAATAGTAAAAATTGGTGTTGAAAAAGTTTATGGGTTGTGCTGGGAGTAATGTAATGTAATGACCCTCTAGGTCATTTCCTTAATTTAGGGCATTTTCGACATTTCAATCCTTCCCACAGTGGCTACAAGTCATTTATGACTTGCCAAAACTGTTGGTTCGATTATCAAATAGTTTGTTTAGATTTTAGGCTCATTTTCCTATTTTGGAGATTTCGCTGGTTATGATTTGGAATTGGATAAAATTTTTTAGTAAATGACCTTGGATTAGTATTTTGATAGTGCCATTAGCTCTGAAACATTGATCTTAGGCTAGAGGGACCCGACGCTTCCGGACCTATCTTGGGCTATTGGGTGGATTATATGAAACATAAAACTATAGGTGTGGGTCTCATATTTAGTCAAAATGATATTAGATTAAAGTTTTGATGATTTTATTGAATTCGTAATGCATTTTACAATCAAATTTCACTATTGAATCATGTTCTTAGAGTTCGGAATGAGTTTCGAGGGTCAAAAATAAATTTTTGATATTGCTGGTGCTCGGGTGTTCGCAAAAGCATGCCTTTCACTAGGTAGCTTAAGCGACCATTTGGCCTCTTAAGTAAAATTTTGACCCTTTTACCAGGTCGCTTATGCATCAAAGTGTTGCTTTAGCGACCATCGCTGAGTATAAGACCTAAATTCATATTTTTGACATTTTTGGAGCTAGGAAGCTCCAATTTTGATGATTTTTGATTCATTTTTTCTCGTAGAATCATTGTATATCAAGTTATCACTCTATTTTCCCCATTTTCAAGAACTTGTATTTTATTTGTCATGATTTCGATCAAGTTGAGAGTTAAAACCCCATTTTCACCATTTTTTAGGCTTGGGAGATCGAATTTGGGCAATTCCAAAGGAGGTTTTGAGATTTGTTATATGGGTATGTTATATATATTATAATTATAATTTCTCCCTTAACTTGATCTTCAAAACAACTTCAAATTATTTATTTTAAAATAGGTTTTGGGATTTTTGCCGGTAAATCTTGAAAATAATTTTTCTTTGATTTGAACCTCATTTTTATCTCGTTTTGGCTTGGGTTTTTAGTTGTAGACTCCTATAAGTATGAGGAACATATTTCTAAAATAACATTATGATTTTACCCCTTTTATTTTCAAACTCATTTTTGGGATCCACTTTTAGATCCGTCTTGATTATAGTAATATGGGTCTGGTTTTACTCCTAACGACATGTAGATTACTTTTTTGATAGTGTGATGATTTTTTGGGATTGTGAAGCAAATACGACTGATTTTTGGGCGCTTCAAGGACTGTAGTTCAACATCGAGGTAGGCTTTTGTTTACTCTTCTTCATGAGGTGGTGTATTATATATATATTGCATGTTAAATTGGGATGTTAGGATGTTATATTAGGTAGAACACTATGAGTTAGCCTAATTTATGACTTTGGGGCTAGAAGGAAATTGACCCTTAAAGTGAAATACTATTATGCTTCTAGGATCCTATTACCCTAGGTTGCTAGCATGCTAGTAGTAGTTAGGACTAATGAAACTTGAGTATAATGTTTATTACGTTACTCAGTGAATTATGACAATTTTCACCAGATTATGATTTTATGGTTATATTGGATAGTACATTATTGGTCCCAAGGACGTGTTCATGATATTGGTTGGATTTTAAAAAGTGATTTATCCTTGTGGAAAATGTAGTTTAGATCATTGACATTTAGATGCTTATTATGGTGCTTACAGTTATATTTTTTGGATATTGGTGATGACATGCATAGATTTGGTACCTTCATGCTCGCTAAAACAATAAATGGCATGATTCCAACTAAAATATGATTTTTACTTCTCTTTTTTCTAAAAAAGGATTTATTCCCACTTTTCACATTTAAAAATAGATTTCTTCATCATGGGAATAATACCATCTTAATGAATAACTTATGTGCATTGAGACTGATAATGATATTTTTAGAGATTTATCCAACATAAATTCTGGTCCATGATCTTACTACTTTTATTTACCATGGTCGAGAGAGATTTAGACCCTTTCTGCACTTCTATGATAATTTAGTCCCAAAGTTTACCCTAGGCAATTAATTTATGAACTTACTTTCTTTTAGCCACGGTTCTAGACCCTATATTTATGTATATATGTATTACTAGTAGTGGACTTTGTGGATTGATGATGATGATGGTTTTTGGAAATCCTAGATCAGGACCAGGTCGGTGTATACGAGTACACCCGAACCCCCAGGAGCCTCTTCGTCTATGAGCCATTGTGTTGGAGAAGAGAGGTCATCGTAGGTCTTTTCTTTAATAGCACTCGAGCTGGATAACGTGAATACATTGTGTTACTTTATTGTACTTGGATTGGTTATGGTATCATGGACTTACTTGGCATTCATTTTTGCATGTGCATTGCCTATCACCAGTATGCTTCTATATGTATTAGCCTTATGGGGGGTTGCATGGGTATAGGTATGAGTGTTGATTGCAGTCTATTTTATGGTGCTTATATCCATCAATCTTATGGGGGGTTGAATGGGTATAGGCTCTTAGTGTTTTTTGCTGAGTATTAGTTGAACCTTTCGAGCCTATGTCGGCTGTGATTTATGAAAGGCTCAATTAGGTATAGTTTGTCCGAACTAGCTATTTATTGTATTGTGTTATTATTATGGTTAGTTCATCACAAGTTTATTATTGGACTGATATTGATATTTGAGTTATGATTCTGATTCCTTTATTTTTGTTTTTTTTATTATGGATAATTATCTCATGTTTAGATGTGTGGATTAGTGATCTTAATTATGTTAGTACTAGTTCCTACTATGATTAGGAGGTTTTAAGATGCTAGTATGACTACTTAACGTTGTACCTTTGGCTTATTCTTTGTTTTATTACATATATTTATATGTTGTTATGGTATTACCCTATTCCTTCCCTTTCTTCATGTGTTCATGTTGTATATCCATTTCTTGGCCTTGTATACTATTACATATCCTTCATATGCTCTTTATTTGTTTATGGGCTAGCGATACATGGTATAGTGTTAAGATTCTTGAGTACAGACAGAATAGGATAGTTCATCCTTATTGCCTCCTTAGCTTTACTATGTTTGTTCCCTAGATATTTGATCATAGTTTACATTCTTGCTTGTATGTTATGAATATTTACATTATCTTTGGATCTTAGTTAGTAGTTTCTTACTGAGTACCACATGTTTGGTACTCATCCTACACTTCTGCAGTCTACAGATCATAGTATGGGATCTTGCCATTATTGTATGAGTTGTGCGGAGTAACTATAGTTCAGAGACATAGTGTGAGCTCCTGGTATTCAGAGCATTATTATTCTCTCTCCTATATATTAGACTAATCTCTATATTATATTCAGATATGGGTTGTTTTATTATATTCATTTAATACATTGTTTTGTAATCTTGTTACATTAGAAGCTCTTGTACTGATTCCACCTGATTTTGGGACTATCGTATGTATTTTAGTGTTTTGTGTATTATTTATTCTACATTTTTTCTCTATTTCTCTAGGTAGTCTGTTACTAGTAGTTCCAGATTATGAGTTGGCTTACCTACTGATGGGTTATAAAATAAGCCATCATGACCTAAGAAATCAGGTCATGACATGTAATGAACTGAGAAAATTAATCAATTTGAATTATGTGCTGGTAGAAAATACAACCTCATTACTATATGACTAGTTTAAATAGATGGGATAAAAAAAAGAGGTGAAGGTAGATGTGGTGAGAAATTGGTTGTTGAGAGAGAATTTAAATGTATAATGTCATGTATTAAAGTGCTTAGGGAAAATAGTTGCTATTTTTGGAAAGAATAATTTTGATTTGTCCCTTAGCCTACAATATAATCCGTTAAGTCCTATTTGATCCTGAACTTTGATATTCTGATATTAGTAGAGCACTAAACTAAGGGCAAGCCTATGGTTCATCTTATGGGACTTGTGAATTCTTTGTGACAGTAAGCAAAATTTAATTCTTAGAATCATTCTTATGATGAGTTGTATATCTGTTAGTGAATATTGGTAACTGTCTTATGGTAAAGGAACATGTGGAATGCTAGTGATGTGACTTATATGATCTCTTTGGTTGAGTAATATGCATGATTTTTCCAACTTGGTAGAGTCAGTTATTGAGGTTAGGATGTTTTAAAGTAGTGTTCATGAGTTTTTAAGTGTATGTGACACGCTTAGGGTGGAACTTCCTATTTATGTAGTTACTGTAGTCCTAGCTTGAGTGTCTTTCTTGTATTAGTATTGTTGTAGTCCTCCTCATATATAATGCTTAATGTAAAGATTTGTTTGAGTACGAACAAGGCTTTAAGTGTGGGGTGATGATCTTAGGTGGATTGATGCACTTAAGTATCGTAATCTCTGTATATTTAGCCTAGTTTTGAGGACTTCTTATGTGCATAGTGAGTGGATATTTATATAATTGAGAATCTAAGTGTTAAAATACTTGTTTATGATACTTAAGGTGTGTTCAAAACAAGTTTGGAATGAAAACGACCACTTAGTGTTTAGACGAGAAAACTAGTGTTACTTGCTTGAGATATGTATTATTCTAGTTTATCTTATTGGATTCTATTGTACTTAATCACTAATTTTTTGGTGTTTGATGATATAGGAAGTCTTGTGAGATGTTAAACTCAATTATGGTAGGCTACACAAGCTAAATTTGAAGTGGATAGACAACCATGAAGTGAGAAACTCAAAGCCAAATCAATGGAGAAAACATGGATGAAATCTGGAATCTCTGAGCGCTAGGGTGTGCCACTCCCTTTGAAACAAACAAGAATGAAAATTCTAGTGAGAATCCACAATAAGGGTGTGCCACTCCCTAATCACGCTAATTCAATAGGGTGGCATGCCCACAGTTTCAAAATGGGCTCTTGGTTCCAACTATAAATAGGACACTCCTATGTTGTTGTATACACCTTGGACGACCTTTGAGGATGGAAATACACTTGAGGAGGCTGAAATTAGGGTTCTTAATCTTTCCCTTAGTTTACTTTTGTTTTTTCTATATGAATTTCAATCTTGTGATTCGTTATAAATCCATGAGTTGCTAAACACCCTCATCTAGGGTTGAGGCAAAAAACATGATTACTTAAACTTATATTTTAGTTGTTTTATGTTTATTATCATTAATTATTTGTCATATATCCTCATTCTTACTATTCTATGGATTCACGAACCTTTGGATAAATTGATATTTCCATTGTGAGCCCATATGAGTAATAATAGATTAGAACATGGGGTATATGGAGTAAGATCTTATATGGAGTGGGATTGAAGTTAAGATTTGCATTCAGGATAGAAATATACCTAATTCTCCCCATTTGGTTCATATACAGGATAAAATATAAATGCATTTAACTTAGTTCTCGCAGATTTTCTCAACGATGTAGTTGTGGAGCTTAGTTAGATAGACAATTAGAGGCTCGGAAGACCATAGTCATGCTATTAACCCCATGAATCAACAAGAAATATAATTAACTAAAATAACAAGATTTTATGGATAAGTAGGATTATTCGTAGTGCCTTAATCCTAGATTTCTCCCCATTTTTGTCTCCAACCATTTACATTACCGCATTATTTATGGTTACTTTTAATTCCTAAATTTCAAATGTTATTTTTTACATCTGCACTTGTTTAATCTTAGTAGTGATGCTAGAATTAGATCATGTCTAAGCACAAGTCCCTGTGGGATCAATACTTGGATTTTAAAGGCCACTTTACTACTTGGGTGACCATGTACACTTACATGTATGTTACGCTGCAACAATAACTATTATTGAATTCATTTTTCGTATTATGTTATGCATATTTATACATGGAAAAATCATGATATTAGCAATGCATCCATTTTTAATGCATACATCGACATGGTTAAATATATTATTGCCCCTTAAATATTTTCATCATATTTTGTGGAGGGAACTATCATATGTTAAGAGTCCCACTTCAAAAAAGAAATAGGTAATTGGTCTCATTATACGGACTTAGGCAATCCTCTGTTTATGAGCTATCTTTTGAGGTGTGATTTAGGTCCAAGACATAATTTTACATGGTATCAGAGCTAGACACATTTCAATTCTTTGTTAATCGATGTCAAGCTCCAATAATATATTGTTATGCTCCAGTTAATGAGGCATGGATGTGCAGGGGAGTGTTCGAGTCCCACGTAAAAAAAAAGTAATTGATCTTCCTATATGATCTTGGGAAATTCTCTGCTTATGAGCATGCTTTTGGGGTAAAGGTACACCCAAGATTCATTCATTACATGGTATTAGATCTAGCTCATGAGAGGTTATCCAACTCCTTATAAGGAGATCAATCACCATCCCTTTATCTGATGTGGGACTATTTGGTCTCCTTATATAGACATGGACAATCCTCTCCATATAAGCTAGATTTAGGGTTAATTTAGGCCTAAGATCTATTCTTTACTTGGTATCAGAGCAGACAAAGGTCCTGGGATCGAATCTCATCATCACCCATTGTTAATTTTTTTTATGTTCTTGGCCGATGAAAAAAATTAGGACCGCATGTGAGGGAGCATGTTGAGAATATAATTAAATAATAAAAATATTCTCTCTCTAATATCTTAAACTTTTAGATTAGGTGGACACACACTTCAACATAAAAAGGGATTGGTGATTGGTCTCCTTATATGGACTTGTAAAATCATCCCTTTATGAGCTAATAATTAGGGTTGAGTTAAGCCCAAGATTCATTCTTTACATAGTATCAAAGCCAGGCCCATTCCGTTCTTTATCTATCAACGTTGGACCCATAGACCTCTATATTATATTGTCCAAGTTCCAGTTAATAAGTCCTGGACATGTGCGGCAGTGTTAAGAGTCCTGCATTAGAAAATGGATGGGTGATTTATCTCCTTATATGTACTTGGACAATTCTCTTCTCATGGGAAAGCTTTTGGGGTTGAGTTAGGCTACGAACCATTCTTTAAATTATAATAATTTGTTTTTTTGAGAAATTATGCGATGCATGTTCTAGTTAATACACTAAATCAAATAATGCATAAGAAATAATCTCAACAAAACTAATACTAATATTACAAATGTCAACCTTTACTAGTACATTCTATTGAACACTATTCTTATACATCTTACCAAACAACCCTTTAAAGATAAAGCCAAATAATGTTTGGGTTCAATATGGTTTATTTGTTACTTGTAATGACCTGAAGTATGAAGTTTTTATTTTTATGGGATTTGACCATTTTTTCCTTCTACCTAGTTGCTACATGTTGATTTAGGGGTGTAGGAATGGTTGATAGGATTTTCAATGCTTTGTGTGAGAGTGAAGGGGGAGAGGGGGAAGGGTAAAGGGTGGACGAGGTGGGGGCGGGAGAGTTTTAGGTGTTTAGGGGCTTAAAAAAGTTCTATAACTGACTTTGGTCAATATTTGATATTATGAGTACCGGATGGAAATTTGGATAGTTCATTAGATCTGAACTATCGAATTTGAATTAGTAGCGGGGTTGGTTCAGATGTGAAGTCTTTAGTTTGTATTTTGACCCTCCATTTGAGAAATTACTGAAATATACCTTAGGAGGGTTCCAGGGGTTAATCTTTTGAAAATATTTTTTTTTTTCAAAAATCAAACATCGCCTTCGAGTCTGAAACATCAATTAGCCTATTAGAATATATGATTTATTTCTACGGAGTGGCAATTATATAGATAGGGTTAGTTTTGGCTATTTTAGGCTTGCACAAACTCAACACTTGCTAATATGTGTCTTAATCGCTTAAGCAACCAAGGTAACGCTTAAGCGGTAGCCGTTTAAGCGATAAGAGATCACTTGAGCGGTAGCTGATTAAGCGATAAGGGATTGCTTAAGCGACATCCGCTTTATCGACACTTGAACGCTTAAACGATGGCCAACATAAGTGGCTTGACCTCTATAGCAACCTTCAAACCATTTAAGCGGTGGTCTCTTAAGCGGTCAGATAGTTGCTTAAACGGACACCGCTGGTATAGTTTGTATTTTGACCCTCCATTTGCAAAATTAGTGAAATGTTCCGTAGAGGGGTTCCAGGGGTTAATCTTTTGAAAATGATCTATTTTTCAAAAATTGTACATCGGTTTTGAGTCTGAAACATCAAAATTAGCTTGGTGGATTATATGATTTATTTATGTGTAGCGCCGATCAAATACGAGGGTCATTTTGGAGCATTTTTAGCTTGCACAAACTCAACACTTGCTGATAAATGGTGCAGCCATTTAAGAGGCCAAGGTAACACCTAAGAGGTAGCCGCTTAAGTGACATCTGCTTTATTGATACTCGAACGCCTACACAATGGCCAACCTAAGTGGCTTGGCTGTTTTTGCGACCTTAAATCCATTTGAGTTGTCACATAGGCGCTTAAACAACCACTGCCGGTATATAAACTCCAATTCATAATTTTTTATTATTTTTGGACCTTGAGCTTCAGATTTGGGCGATTCTTAGGATTATTATCACCATTTGAGATTGGGTAAAATCAACCTTAGTTTCATTACTTTACATTGAATTATATCATCAAAATACTATTTAATCTTTGTTTCAAGCTGAGATTTTGAGGATTTTTCAGAAAAACTTAAAAATTATTTTTCTTTGATTTGGACCCTATTTTAAACTCATTTTTGTGCCTTTGAATGCCTTATTTCTTAATATGATGTCCGACTGTAGGTTTGAATAGATATTGTTGGCCTTATTGAGTGTTTTTTGTCTATATCATGATAAAATACCCATGTTTGTTGGTTAATATAATAATAATGATGCCTTACATACATATTTATTCCAATGGCACCAAACAAGAACTGATAGCATGAATTATTGACATATTGAGTTGATTTCTAACCTCACTTATATACATATTGAGTCGATTGGTGATCTTCATACTGATTTGATTATTAGAATATTATCCTCATTTATGCTTACATATTCATAAGATCTCGATATCATTGAGAAACCTTAATTTTTGTAAGAAAATGAGATATTTTTAAAATGCCTAGATCAAGGAATGTGCCGGTCAGGTAGATTGAGACATGAGATTGAGATTGAGATTGATGGGAACTTGAGATAGTATATGGGTTGCAAACTCCTCACGAGTCCTATTTTGGGAGCATTGAGGCTCGATAGGTGTATATTTAAAGTTATGTGATGACTTTCAACTATTTACTTCATGATTCACTTCATTGCATTGCATTTGCACATCATTTGTTGTTTTTAAGAGTTACTTAACATGCAATTAGAGTCTATCCATACTTTCTTGTATGCTTGTCTCAATGGAAATTTCCATGAGAAAAAGAGGCCAAGGGGAAATTGGGACCTTTCCCCTCAACCTCAATTGTCCAAAACATGATTTTAACATTCCAAGTGTAATTATTTGCCCATTACCTCAAAATTTCTCACTAGAAATCCTTCCACTTTCCCAAGAACAAAGTTCAAGATTTTCCTCTCAAGAATGCAAGAATTAAGTTCTGAATACAAGAATTCGTTCAATTAAGGTATGCGGGGTATTTTTAATGGGTCCATTTCGCCCATTGAGCCCGAAAACACTCACTTTGATTAATATATGGGGTTTTCCTTCATTATGGAATTCATATCTTCAAGATGAGTTTAATTTATGCTTTTCCTTAATAATTTGAATTCAATCCATGTCCACACATGATCCCATGAAAAAATTAGGTTATTTCATATTTTAAACTTCAATTTCTTATGTCATATTCAAACAATTTCATGTTACAATATAAGATACTGTATTAAACACTGTAAATATGTTGTTCTCTCTTGTTTAACATATTCCCATGTTCGAATTCATGCTTCTCACCTATTTATTGAAATGTCTTATATTTTGGGACTTTGAACTATGTTTCCATACCACTGTTTTAAGCCTTGTTATCATATTGTTGAAATCATTGTTGGAGGGTTATGAACACTGAATACCTATTTGCTAATAAATGTCTTTATTTTCAAGTTACAAGTCTGTTAGATCATGTTTTCATTATTATAATCACATTTCCATGTTCATGTTGAGGATTTATTTATAAAATATCAAGTCTTGTTAGACCAATAATAATACCAATGTCATTTAGTTGAGAGTAGGATTTAGCACCAAACGAACCTAGGGATGGGGGCTCACCCACCAGTTAGGACTGGGTCCTTAGTAAAAGTCCCTAAGTTGTAGAACTACGTAGACAGTGTAGGATTATGATATATCACCCACTAATTTAGGACTTACACTCTCTTAGGGGTCACCTACTAGTTTAGGACTGACTCCCTAAGTCATTTGGGACTTCAAATTAGTGGATCCACACAACTAGTATTGGTACCCGTGGCAAGGTATTGACACCCTTCCAATTGGGGTCATAGGCTGGACCCGAATTAGCTCAGATTAAGGCATGTTGGTTACATGATGGCTCCCACAGTTTCAGTCAGTTTTTTGTGTATCTCAATTTAAGTTTGCTTTACCAAGTAATCAGATTTTCAGTTGTTCAGATAGTCAGATTATTTCTGTACATGTTTTACTTGGTCTTGCATTCTCAGTTTTACATGTTCATGCATTCATGTTTAATTGCCATGTGTATTTCAGTTGGTCCTTGCCTCACATACCAGTTCATTCAAAGTAACGACCGCATACTTTTCTCTGGTGCTATGTTGTCTTATAATATAAGTTCTAACATAATTTCCTAATTATCCCTAAACAGCTCAGTAGTTTACCGCAACAGTATTGGTGAGTCCTTATCTATCGAGAATATGTCATATTATGCCAGTTATATAAGGATCATTTTAGTTGAATTTAGTTGTGAGCCTGTCTCATCAACTCCGTATGTTTAGAGGCTTTTAGATAGACACTCTAATTTTCCAGTATTTATCAGATACTTCTGACATGTCATTTTATATAATTCAGTATTCAGATTGACAGTACCTTATGGGTTTATTATCCACCTATGTTATGTTACTATCAATTTATTCAACGCTCGCAGCAGCTACCAGACCATGGATAGCTTGGGGCCAATTGTGGCCTTTAGCACTGTGTTGCGGCTAGGGGTAGCTTTGAGTTGTGAAAAAACTTGGTATCAGAGACTAAGGTTTTAAATTATCCTAGGGTATATGAAAGATGCGTTGAGTAGAGTCTTGTGCATGGGTGTAAAGCGCACCACACTTATGGACAACAGGCTACGAGACGTTTTAGGAAAGTTTTTCTTCTTTTAGTATTCATGTTGTGCGAAAGAGCATGAGCTCTATTAAATTCCCCTTTCTAACTCATCCTTCATTCTATTTATAGATAATGCCTCCCAAAAGAAATAATGGAAGATGGAATGGGGATCATCCCACACCACCACCCGCTCAGGATAATCTCGTGAATGACCATGTTTCTTACAATGAGTTCAGGGCCGTTTTTACGGCCTTAGCCTATTTTGTAGTTGCTTAGAACACTCAGCAGGCTGTTTTCCTAGCCAATCCATTGGAAAATATAGTTGTATTTAGGATTCAAGATTTTACATGGATGAATTCCCTTTTGTTTTCTAGGTCTGAGTATGAGGAGGATACGCAGGAGTTTCTGGATATGGTACAGAAGGTGACAGACATTATGGGTGTCACTTTAAATGAAAGTGCAGATTTAGCTGCATATCAGTTACAGGGAGTAGCTTACACCTAGTTTAAGCAGTGGAAGGAAGATAAGGGTGTCGAAGCAGAGCCTATTGAGTAGGAGGAGTTTACCATAACTTTCCTAGACATATTCTTCCTGCTAGAGTTAAGGGAAGATAAGGTTTAGGATTTCTTAAACTTGACGCAGGGAAGTATGAATGTGATGGAGTACTCTCTCAAGTTCACTTAGTTGGCAAGATATGCTCCTACGATGGTGGCTTACAATAGGTCCATGATGAGTAAGTTTGTATCTAGTGTATCTGATAGTGTGGTTAAGGAGTGTAGGACCGCCATGTTGATTAAGGAGATGGATCTGTCTAGACTTATAGTTCATGCCCAGTGAATTGAGAAGGAGAAGCTTAAGGAGAAAGAGAGAGATAATAAGAGGGACAAAATAGGTAGTTTTAACTTTTCTCAGCCAAGGTTGGAAGGCAACAACTGTTCTCAGTTCCGCTAGAAATTTTCAGTCACAGCTCCATCTTCAGCCAGCGCGCTAGTGCCTAAGTTCATGCAGGATAGTTGGGATAGAGCGCCAGGCTCTAAGTCCTAGGGTAGTATGGGCTGTGGTCATAGTGATCTGCTCTACAGAAAGTGTGGTAAGAATCATCAAGGTAAGTGTAGTGCTGGTAGTGATAGGTGTTTTGGGTGTGGCAAGTTAGGCCACAAGATCTGGAAGTGTCTAATGGTTGCTCAGGGGGGAAAGGATTTTCGCCAACACGTCCAGTCCATTTTTTCATCAGCTCCAGTAGGTCTCCCGACTCAGCAGGGTGCCACATCCAGTGCCATCAGTAGGCAGCGCCAGAATAGGTTGTATGCTCTCCAAACTCGACATGATCAGGAAAGTTCCCCTAATGTAGTTACGGGTACATTATAGGTTTCCATCTTCTTGTTTATGCATTGTTAGATCCTGGAGCTTCACTTTCCTTTGTGACTCCTTAAAAAGTTGTAGACTTTGGTGTCAGTCCAAAAATATTTGTAGAGCCTTTATCAGTGTCTACCCAAGTGGGTTAGTCCATTATAGCCAGACGGGTATACAAAAATTTCCCTGTCACAGTGTCTCCAAAGGTTACTTCAGTTGATCTTGTGGGGTTAGAAATGGCTGATTTTGATGTCATTCTCAGCATAGATTGGCTCCACTCATGTTACGCCTCAGTCGATTGCAGAAATAGAATTGTCCAGTTCCAGTTTACTAATGATCCAGTTATCGAATGAAGGGGTAGTACTTCAGTGCTTAAGGGTCAGTTTATCTCCTATCTTAAGGCAAGAAAAATGATATCTAAGTGTTGTATTTACCATATCATCCGAGTCTCCGAGTCTTGAGTCAGTTTCAGTAGTAAGGGAATTTTTAGATATATTTCCCAAAGATTTTCCCGGAATCCCTTCCAAATGGGAAATTAACATCGGAATATATCTCCTTCTAGATTCCCAGCCTATCTCAATTCCACCCTATAGAATGGCTCTAGATGAGCTTAAGGAATTGAAGGATCAGTTAAGGATTTCTTGGATAAGGGTTTCATCGGGCCTAACATTTCCCCATATGATGCTCCAGTTCTATTCGTGCATAAGAAGGATGGTTCTCTCAGAATATGCATCAACTACCATCAGTTGAACAAAGTCACCATAAAAAATAAGTATCTACTTCCCAGAATTGATGACTTATTCCACCAACTTTAGGGTGCAAGTTATTTCTCTAAGATAGACCTCAGATCCGGATATCATCATCTTAGAGTTAGAGAATGTGACATTCTAAAGATAGCCTTCAGAACATGGTATGGTCACTTTAAATTTATAGTTATGTCTTTTGGACTAACGAATGACCTTACAACTTTCATGGACTTAATGAACAGGGTGTTCAAGAAGTACTTGGACATATTTGTCATAGCCTTCATTAATGACATCCTTATCTATTCCCGTAGTGAGAAAGATCATGCAGACTATTTGAGAGTTGTGTTTCTGACCCTTATAGATTATTAGTTATTCACTAAGTTTAGAAAGTGTGAATTCTGGATGAGATCAGTATCTTTTCATAGTCACATAGTTTCTAGTGATGGCATTCGAGTTGATCCTCAAAAGACTGAAGCAGTGAGAAACTAGCCTAGACCTGCCTCTATGTTAGATATCAATAGTTTCTTAGGTTTGGCTGTCTATTATTGATAGTTTGTTGAAGGGTTTTCTTCTATTTCTCCCACATATCGATGCTAACCAAGAAGAAGGTTAAGTATCAATGGTCAAATTCCTGCGAGAAGAGTTTTCAAGAGTTAAATACTCGAATCACTTCAGCCCAGTCTTAACTTTGCCAAATGGCACAGATGGCTTCATAGTATATTGTGATACTTTTAGAGTTAGTCTGGGTTGTGTATTGATGCAGAGAGGTAAGGTCATAGCCTACGCCTCTAAAGAGCTTAAGCTCCATGAGAAGAATTATCCGACCTATGATCTTAAGTTGGCAGCTGTTGTCTTTTCTTTAAAAATTTAGAGGCATTATATTTATGGGATTCATGTGGATGTGTTCACAGATCACAAGAGTTTATAGTATGTGTTCACTTAGAAATACCTAAATCTTTGCCATAGAAGATGACATGATTTGTTGAAAGATTACGATATGAGTGTGTTGTATCATTCGAGCAAGGCCAATGTAGTGGTAGATACCCTTACTAGATTTTCTATGGGTACTATTGCCCATATCAAAGGTGATAAGAAGGAGTTAGTCCATGAGATTCATCATCTTACTAGGTTAGGAGTTTGGTTGGTTGATTTGGCCGAAGGTAGTATATGGGTTCAGAATGGATCGAAATCTTCATTGATTATCGAAGTAAAAGAAAAGCAAGATAGGGATCCTAGTTTTGTTAAGTTAAAAGAGGCAGTTAGAGATCAGAAAGTGGAGGTTTTCTCCCAAAGGGGAGATTGCGTGATTCATTGTCAGGATAGGTTATATGTTTCTTGTGTTGATAGTTTAAGACAGTGAATATTAGAAAAGGTACATGGTGTGCGATATTCTAGTGGTGGAGTGGTATGAAGAAAGATATTGTAGATCTTGGGGCTAAGTGTTCAAACCGTTAATAGGTTAATGTTGAGCACCAAAGTCCTAGTGGTACACTTCAGGAGTTCAGCATCCCCACTTGGAAGTGGGAAGTGGTAAATATGGCTTTTGTGATAGGATTGCCTCGTATGCCTCATCAACATAATTCAATTTGGGTCATTGTAGATAGAATGACCAAGTCAGCCCATTTCTTGCCAGTTCATACTTCATACTCAGCTGAAGATTATGTTAGACTTTATCTTAGGGAGTTGGTAAAATTCTATGGGATTTTATTGTCAGTTATTCCAGATAGATGTACTTAGTTTACCTCTCACTTTTAGAAGGCTTTCCAGAAGGGTCTTGCTACCCAAGTTAACCTTAGTACAAATTTCTATCACTAGACATATGGTAAGGTAGAGAGGACCATTCAAACCTTGGAAGATATGTTGAGGGCGTGTGTTATTGACTTTAAAGGCAGTTGGGATGGCCACTTACCTTTGATTGAGTTTTCCTACAACAATAGTTATCACTCCAGTATCCAGATGGATCTTTTTGAGGCTCTCTATGGGAGGAGATGCATATCTAATATTTGTTGGTTTGAATTAGGTGAGGCCGCTTTGATAGGTCCAGATTTGGTGTTTGAGGCGGTGGTAAAAGTTTAGTTAATTCGGGAGAGGCTGAAGACAACCCAAAGTCATTAGAAATCTTATGCAGATATGAAGAGAAAGGATCTTGAGTTTGATATTTTCACTTGGTCTATTTTAAAATTTCACCTATACAAGGAGTGAAGAGATTTGACAAGAAGGGAAAGCTCAGTCCCCACTATATTTGTTGGCCTATATAGAATTTTGAGTCGTTTTGGGAAAGTAGCTTATGAGCTTGAGTTGCTTGCGGATTTGGTACACCCAGTGTTCTATGTTTCTTTGTTAAATAAATGCATTAGTGATTTAGCTTATGTTGTTCCTTTAGAAAGTATGGATGTTAAGGATAGCCTTTCCCTTGAAGAAGTACTAGTTAAGATCCTTGATCGTTAGATTCGTAGGCTAAGGAATAAAGAAGTTTTCTTGGTTAAGTTTCTAGGGAGAAATCAGTCCGTTGAGGGAGATACTTGGGAAGCAAAAGTAGATATGCGAGCCTGGTATCCTCATCTTTTCTCCATAAGTTCAGACTCTTCTTGAGGTAATGATTTTCTTTAGCTTAAATTTTTCCGATCTCTATTCTAGCTATGCAACTATTCTCATGTGACAACATGCATTTATGAAATCAGTTCAGCCTATGTAGCATGTATAATGTTTTAGACCCAGTTATTTGATCATATTTCAGATTATCAACATTTCGTATAAACTCTTAGTCTCTTTAGTATCTCATCTTAATCAATTTTATTCGAGGACTTATGATTCCAAGGGGGAGATAATGTAACACCCTGCATTTTTGAGCTAGACTTTGAACCGTCATTCCTATGTGTGTAAACTCTAATCCCATGATTTACATTTGAATACATGTGT
The DNA here is from genome assembly GCA_030864215.1 of Capsicum pubescens. Lineage (NCBI taxonomy): Eukaryota > Viridiplantae > Streptophyta > Magnoliopsida > Solanales > Solanaceae > Capsicum > Capsicum pubescens. Next base: position 111,024,895 of record CM061542.1, read on the forward strand.
CATGATCATCATCCTAGTTATAAGAATGCTTTTGAGGTGAAAAATGTTCATACGAATCACTTAGAGCAAAGTTTTGCTAAAAGCCTTTGCTTTGGCCAAATTTTTGTATTTGATTCTACAAGGGTCAACTTTGAACGTGTATACCTTCTGACATATGTGGAATTTTGCATCTAAATAGCCACCAAATGATATATAATAGAGTTATCTTTCCAACAATACTAATTTCTCCTTAATTTGATACACGAGCGAAAAGTTATGACCATTTTCATGAGAAACAGTAAGGGGGTCGCGATAGCCCCACGCTGCGAGGGCTATTCCACTGGACAAAGGGTGGCGTCGCGAGGGCTATTCCACTGGAATAGGGGTTGCACCACGAGGCCATTCCCATGAGAAAAAGAGGTCAAGAGGTAATTGGGACCTTTCCTATCAACCCCAATCGTCCAAAACATGATTTTAAACATTCCTAGCGTTATTATTTTCCCATTACCTCAAGATTTCTCACTAGAAACCCTTCCCCTTTCCCAAGAACAAAGTTTAACATTTTCCTCTCAAGAACACAAGGAATTAAGTTCTGAATACAAGATTATTCAAGAATTCATTCAATTAAGGTATGTGGGGTATTCATCAATGGGTCCCTTTCATCCATTGAGCCCAAAAACCCTCACTTTGATTAATATATGGGGTTTTCCTTCATTATGGAATTTCATATGTTCAAGATGAGTTTAGTTCATGTTTTTCTTTAGTAATTTGAATTCAATCCATATCCACATATGATCCTATGAGAAAATTAGATTATTTCATGTTTTTAACTTCAATTTCCAATGTCATATTAAAGTGATTTCATGCTACAATATCATATATTGTATTAAACCATGTAAATATGTTGTTCTCTCTTGTTTAACACATTCCCATGTTTGAATTCATGCCTCTCACCTATTTGTTGAAATGCCTTATGTTTTGGGTCTTTGAAATATGTTTCCATACCACTATTTTAAACCTTGTTATCGCATTCTTGTAATCGTTGCTGAAGGGTTATGAACACCCGATACCTATTTGTTAATTCATGTATTTATTTTCAAGTTATAAGTGTGTCAGATCATGTTTTCATTATTATATTCAGATTTCCATGCTCATATTTAGCATTTATCAGTACAATAGATTTCCATGTTCATGTTGAGCATTTATCAGTACAATATCATGTCATATTAGACCCATAATAATACTAGTTTCATTCAGTTGGGAGTAGAATTTAGCACCTAGTGAAACTAGGGATGGGGGCGCATTCTCCATTTAGGACTAGTTCCTTAGTAACAGTCCCTAAGTTCCAGAACTACGTAGACAGTGTAGGATTATGAGATGTCACCCACCATTTTAGGACTGACACTCTCTTAAGGGTCACCCTCCAGTTTAGGAGTGACTCCCTAAGTGCTTCGGGACTTCATATTAGTGGATCCACATAGCTAGTATTGGTACCCGTGGTAAGGTACTGACGCCTTTCCAATTGGGGTCACAAGTTGGACCACAATTGACTCAATTGGAGAATGTCGGTTACATGAGGGATCCCACAGTTTTAGTCAGTATTCAGTGTATCTCAATTCAGATTTTCTTCACCAAGTAATCAGATTTTCAGTTGTTCAGATATTCAGATTATTTCAGTACATGTTTTACTTGGTCTTGCATTCTCAGTTTTACATGTTCATGCATTCATTTTTAGTTGCCATATGCATTTCAATTGTGACACGAACTGATTGGGGGCCTTGTGGTAATGGGCATCCCAAGTCCAACTACGACTGGGGACCACCCCGTGTTACCAAACCCAACCACCATTAGCATGCTTTGAGTCGGCTGAATTTTAAACGAATTGCAAGATAGCATAACTGGACAAGGACTGACTTTGGGATAGGTCTATTACTAGACTAAACCAAGTCATCCCATCACACATAACCGTACCAACCATACCCAACCTAACTAATAGTGAAACAAGGTCCATAAACCAGGCCATAACCAAGTAAGTTCCAAAACATAATACGATTAATCCCAAAATGAAATACGATGGAATAGTGAGAAATTATGTCCAATAATGTCATCCCTAATTCCAATGCCAATATTAAGGATGACATCCATATCAATTCCGCCCATTCCAACCCATAGCAGTACCATAAAGCCTTTAACCAAAAGGGTAAGAATATTTAGTTGGGACATGCCTCTAACCATAGCCAAAACCAATATCCAGAAATAAATCAGAATGTCTAAAAATATCCTAACATGAAATAGAGCCTTTGGGAAAGATGGAAGCTCACCACTTCAATCCAACAGTTGTCCCCAAGTCAATCACAATGTAAGAGGAGTAGAATGGTCTATTGCTGCATAGCATGGGTATACAGCTGCCCAAAGATAGGTTAGGAGTGATCGCTAGCATGAACTCAGAATACAGATAAAATAACTCCATTTATAAAACCAAGTAAAACCATCCATGTGTACATAACCATACATACATACATACATACATACATATATATATATATAACACCATGCTGGGAAAGGGAGCGGGGTTTAGCATGCCATTAAAACCTTTACCTGGGCTAAGTAGCTTTTCCATCCTAAACCTCCCATGGGTTATATGGGTTTATCTCCCCCTCCTGAAAGGGCCCCAGTGCATGAAGCCACATAACCAGGGAAGAAAACCTGGGATGACTAGTACATCACCCAAATATAAAGTGTGACATCATGCACTCAGTCACTAAGACCAACCTCACATCGGCAAATATGAGTTACAAGTTTTGGTCCCCCCGGGACCTCTACCTTCCACAGCCTTGCAACACACCTCACCATAATTGCCCAATTAAAACCATTACCCAGAACCCAACCAATCCATTAACCATTTATTAACTAAGGCCATTAATTGTGGTATCGTCATACCAATAATAACTTACAAGTTTTTTCCATAGCCAACCATATATAAGTTTAAGGGATTCCATGTACCCTTCATGATTTTCAATTAACCAAAATCATGGCCACCAAGGACTTTCCAATCCATTTAAAACCATTTAAACTATTCTTACCATTTAGAGTCCCATTACCAAGTTTAAATCATGCATAAGTTCCATTGCAAAACCAATATTATAATGAAAACATTGGTAAAAGAATTTTATCAAACATATTAGGGGCATGGTATTTCCAAAACCAAATTTCATTACTAAAGAACCATTCCCATGCAACCAATTATCCAAAACCACAATTAATGCATACAAAAACATAATTAAAACATGGGAAAAACATAACAAAACATTTATGACCAAAACCCCCAAATCATATTTAAAAACCCAAAATCATACAATAATGAAATCACAAAAACATTGTATAAAACCATGCCCTTAGTTGGAACTAAAAATGAGGGAAGAGAACATGCCTTAATTGATAAAGTAGACTGAGAGAAACCACCAAAAGGATCCCCAAATTAGTCCTGTGATTGAAACCCTAGCTTTCTTTCCTAAAGACTTTTAAGAGAATTATAGAGTGTTTAGGAAGAGTTTCTAAGTGATAATGAATGGAATAATAGGGTAAATAAGCTTCAAAGTGAGTTAGAAGTCGTGGGACCTTATTAGGGTAAGTGGGGAAATGTACAGAATACCCTCACTTAAGTTGCACAAGATCCTACCACAAGGGTATGACTAATTCTCGCGAGTCGTACCTTTCGATTCGAGTGGTACCCTCCACTCGTATCCTAAGCCTCAACCTTGTACCCAACACTGTCCAGTGTATGACTCATCCTACCTAAGTTGTATGGACAACATACAATCCATACCTATCACCCGTATTCCTGGAAAGATAGAATCACAGAAAGTTTGAACACTGTCCACCATCCGAGTCTTGGGTACGACTCGTATCCTGGCTTACGACTCCTGGTGAGCCACTTGTACTCAAATCCAACTTAAGTTACCAAGTCTAAGGTTAAGTGAAGGAATCAAATGATCTATATCCAACCATACAATTCATACCACCAAGTCATACCCATTCTAGTGACCAAAATTCACCCTACCAACCAATACTGGTCAGCATATGATTGGACCATACCATCCATACCCTAACATACAACTCATACTCATGAGTCATAATGGGTCAAGAGACCAGAATTCCAGGAAATTATCTAGGGTCCACAAACTAGGGTGTTTCAGTCTCCCCTGCTAGGAACATTCATCCCCGAATGACGGATAATGTAGGGGTAACTACACGCACGAGTCATTTGCATTATCAAATATATTTCCAATCCTTAACAAAGTTTAAAACATAGAGGCAAAGATAGTAATCTTTCTTTTAACAAACTCAGAAAGTAAAGATGTGTTAAAGACATATACCTTCCACACGAATCCCAAGAGTAGAAAATAGATGTGGATACTTGGACTTTATGTCCTTCTCCACTTCCCATGTAGCTTCTTCCACCTTACAGTTCCGCCACAGAACCTTAATCAAAGCCACATCCTTGGTCTGCAACCAACGAACTTGCCTAACCAAGATCTCGATGGGGACCTTTTTATAAGATAAAGAGTCTGAGATACCCAACCCCTCCACTCGCAAAATCGAAGAAGGATCACCAAGAAGTAATCAGACTCACCTTAGTACCGAATCTCTTCTAAAAATATTGCCAGAAATAAGATGTAAACTGCGTGCCACGATTAGAAATAATCAAAATAGGTACTCCATGCAGCTTCACAATCTCGAGAAGATATAACTTCTCATAATCCTTTACCAAAAAAGTAGTTCTCACTGGCAAGAAGTGAGCAAACTTTGTCATCCTATCCACGATGACCCAAATTGAATGATATTGGTTCTGAGACCAAGGAAGACCAGTAACAAAATTCATATTGATTACCTCCTATTTCCATTCGGGCAAAATAATATTTTGATACAACCCTCCATGTCTCATAGATTCAACCTTAACTTGTTGACAAACCAAGTACTTGGCATAAAATCAGCCATATCCTGCTGCATACCATTCCACCAATACATCTCCTCGTGATCATGATACATCTTTGTGGAATTGGGATGAACAACATTGCGCGACTCATGCACTTTAGCCAAAATCCTTTATCACAAACCGTCAACATCAGGAACACACAACCTTCCTTGGTACCATAAAGTACCGTCACCATTGATCTCAAATACCATCACCTTTTGACCACCAACATCACCCTCAATTTTCATCAAGACAGGATCCAACACTTTTTTTTCCTTGATCTTTGCACCAAGTGATGATCGAACCACTTTTTATACCATTACACCTCTATCCTAGGAGTCCAAGAGGCAAACTCCAAGATTAGCCAAACGATGAATATCCTTCATCGATTCTGGCTTCCCTTTCTCTATATGAGCAAAACTCCCCATGGACAACCTGCTAAGAGCATCAGAAACCATATTAGCCTTACCTGGGTAACAGTGAAGACTCATATCATAGTCCTTGAGATGTTCCAACCATCTCCTCTACCTGAGATTAAGCTCCATCTGAGTGAACACATAATGTCGACTCTTATGATCAGAAAATATATCCACATGTACATCATACAAATAATGCCAAAATATTTTAAAAAGCAAAAACAATTTCCAATAGCTCTAAATAATGAGTAGGATAGTTCATTTTATTTACCTTCAACTGCCTGAAAGCATAGGCAATCACCTTTCCATGCTACATCAAAACACAACCAAGACCTTCCCGAGATACGTCATAATAGACCACAAACCCATCATTGCCTTCTAGGAAAGTCATAATTGGAGCAGAAGTTAGCTTATATTTTAACTCCTCAAAACTCCCCTCACAAGCATCCGACCAAGAAAACTTTGCCTTTTTCTGAGTCAACTTAGTCAAAAGAGCAGAAATTGGCGAAAAGCCTTCCACAAATCACCTATAATACCCAGCCAAGCCCAAGAAGCTTTGAATGCCAGTTTGAGTCAGGGGTTTAGGACACATTTTAACCACAGCCACCTTTTGAGGATCCACCATGATCCCCTCACTAGAAATAATATGACCAAGAAAAGTCACAGCGTTCAACCAAAACTCATACTTGGAGATCTTGGCATACAATAGCTGTTTCTTCAAGGTCTGAAATACCACACAAAGGTGATTAGCATAATCCACCTCACTTTTGGAATAAACCAGAATGTAATCAATAAATACAATGATAAAGAGATCCAAAAACTACCCGAAAACCCTGTTCATCAAGTCCATAAATATCGTTGGGGCATTAGTCGATCCAAATAACATCACCAAGAATTCAAAGTGCCCATACCAAGTATGAAATGATATTTTAGGGATATCTACCTCTCTGATCTTTAGCTGATGATACTCGGATGAAAGATCTATCTTAGAAAAGAACTTGGCACCTTGTAATTGATCAAACAGATTATCTATCCTTGGAAGAGGATATTTGTTCTTGATCGTGACCTTATTAAACTACTTGTAGTCAATGCATATCCGAAAGTAACCATCCTTATTGCGCACGAACAACACCGGTGCACCCCACGGGGATATACTAGGATGAATAAACCCCTTATCCAGAAGATTCTTAAGTTTCTCCTTAGCATTATGCACTACTAAGGGAGTGACATGTGGGTGTAAATCATCAACATTAATTTAGTAAATAAAATATAGTTAGGCTTGGTTATAGATTTTGATACTAGTTTTTCAACAAAATACCAAACTCTCATCCATTAATTCTTTTGAATACCTAATAGGTGCGTTCAACAATTAGTAATGACAACCTCAATCTAGGCATCCCTATTTCTAGGATGATACCCATGGAATAGTGAACCTCGCATTCACCCTTATGTCTAATATAGTGAAAATTTAGCAAAACAAGATGGCCTTGAACTTTCTGGAGCTTGGAGTTTTCACTCATCAAACCCATTTAGGTATTTGGGGTGTTCACCCATCAAATCCCAACCCAAATAGCATACCAATGATAAAACCCATAAACTTGAACTACCAAATAGATGCTAATAATAACAACTCATATACACTTTAACCCCTATTCACACATAACCCTAAAAGGGAGATTTAGCTACACATAAGATAAATAAGCATAGATATACCCATAATCTCCATTGAAATAAATTTTGGAAGATTTAAGCAAATGTTACTTCAAACTTGGATCTCCCACAATAACAACAATGGAAGTGAGCAAATCTTCCACTTAGAAAGTCTCTTATATATTCTTCACCAAAAATTTATACAATATTTTCTTCTCCAAAAATGGAGGCTATGAACTCTAAAAAGCTAAACCTAAAAATTGAGGAAGATGAAAATCTTCCATAATGATAGGGTTTGAGTCATTTTTGTCAAATTAGGATCAGCACGTGCAATTACCGTTTTTCCCTTAGGCTGAAATCCACTGCTAAGCCGCGATCGTGCAGGTCTGGCTACGACAGAGGTTATGCGATCACGGTTTACCTTCGCGACCGCAACTAATTGATCATCCTTGACTACTGTGACTGCGGTCAGCAAATCGCGACCGCGGTTCCTAAGGCCCTTCTGTTTCAGGTCTTCAGTTGCACTTTCTTGCTCACTTTTTAATCATTTTGAGCTCCAATCCATATCCTTCCAACTCTTTAACTCTATGCCTGCAAGAAGTGGATATTAGTGCATCTAATTGCAATTATATCTCATTTATTCACCATAACAAGGTAATGTGCACAAATAATGAGTGCAGTTGAGTGGTAAACTCACCACCCATCAGGCATCGATGAGACAGAATATCTAGATTTACCCCAAAAATTCCAATTTTTGCAACACACCTTAAACTAGGGACTTTTCAAATAATGCCTTTCATGCTAAGATTATTTTTTTGAGTTCTACTCACCTAATTTCAATTTTTAAAATTCCTACTAGTTCTTTATCATCTTAGATAACTAGAAACCAAATCAAACCACCAAACTTGCCCAAATAATTCCTGAATTTCTCTAGATCATACCTTGCTCTGATTTTGCTTGAAACTATCCTAGCCTAGAATTTTCAACTTCAAAATTAGGAAGAAGTATAACTAGAGATTTAATGAAATATTTATACATAATGATAAGAAATGGTCGTTACAACAGATACCAATTTATCCATCATTTATTCCCAAATGATCAAACATAATAAATAGGCTAAGATGAGGAGAGAAGAGGGTATATGTATTCTCAAATAGTAGAGGGTAATTATCCTTCATGTCCTTCTCAATTTCCCATGTGGATTTCTTAATTAGGCAATTATTCGTTGAACCTTAACTGAATAAATCTCCTTCTTCCTCAATTTTTGAACATCTCGATCTAGAATCATCACTGTTTCATTATCGTAATCCAAGTCCTTGTCTAAAAGAATTGAGTCCCACTTAATCATGTAGTATCCATCCCCATGGTACCTTTTGATCATAGAGATATGAAATATCGGATAGACTCTAGATAATCCCAAAATTAGAGCTAACTTGTATGCAACTGTATCAACCTCTTCCAAAACCTCTAAGGGACTAATATACAAAGGGTTGATCATGCCTATCTTGTCGAAACTCATGACTCCCTTCATGGGCGACACCTTAGAAAAATTGTTTCTCAAACTTGAAGTCCATGTCTCTTACCTTACAGTTTGCATACTATTTTTACCTACATTGAGTAGCCAACATCTTGGTTTGAACAAACCTTACTTTTTCTTAAGCCTACTTTACCACGTCAGTATTTACAGGCTTAACATATTCAGCCTCGAACAACCCAATAGGTGACCTACACTTTCTTCTGTAAAGTGCCTTGAATGGTGTTATATCAATGTTGGAGTGATAGTTGTTGTATGAAAACTCACACTACAGAAGAAAATTTTCCCAATGACCACCAAATCAATCACACAGTCCTTCAACATATCCTCTAGCACCTAAATCATCTTTTCCATCTATCCATCGGCTTGAGGTTGAAAAGTCATGCTAAAAGTGAGCTTTGTGCCCAAATTCTCATACAACCTTGAATTTTTATAGAATCAAAATAGTAATAATTTTAGAATTTGATCATTTCTTAGATTCTGTTGAATTGTATCCTGAATCTATTTATTCTATTTATAGAAAAAATAGAAATATTTAAAGAATTTCTAATTAAAGAAGAAAAATTAAAGAAGAACTAACATAAAACTGGCACCATATGAAGTTTCACAATATCCTTGATAAATATTTTAGCTAACTACTGAGAATTGTACTTATCTGAACCGAGAAGAAGTGAGCTAATTTTGTCAATCGACCCACTATCACCCAAATGGAGTCATATTTTTCTAAAAGACTTAGGAAGACCTGCTACAAAATCCATAGCAATTTTCTCTCACTTCCACATAGGTTTATGCATTCTCTGAAGTAACCCTATAGCCTTTGATGCTCATACTTAACCTATTGATAATTTTGACACGTCGACAGATACTACTATGTTCCTCTTTATTTCAGGCCACCAATAAAGATTCCTCATGACATCTTTGTTGTACTTGAATGAATAGAATAACATGAACCATGAGCATCTAAAAGTACATCACGAATCAAATCATCAACCCGAGAAACACATAGACCTCCCTTAAACCACAACACCCTGCTCACATCAAGGATAGTGTCCTCGCCTCCCTAAGTACCACTTTATTCTAGTTTGGATTCAACCTCTTATCCTTATATTTCTTGGCCTTAACCTACTCTACAAATGTCGACTTCACCTCAACACTATCCAACACTCCACCCCTATTTAATACTTCAAACTACATGCCCTGAGATGCTAGAGTTTGAAACTCTCTAACTAAAGTTTGCTTGGACACCCTTAAAAATAACAAACTACCCATACTTACAGCTAAATGGCTCAATACGTCTGCCACTACATTGGCCTTACCCGGATGGTACTAAATAATCACATCATAATCCTTCAATAATTCCATCTATATCTGTTGCATTAGATTCAAATCCCTTTGAGTAAACATATGATGTAGGCTATAGTAGTCTGTGAAGACCTCATATTTGATAGCATAAAGATAGTGGCTCCAAATCTATAATGCAAACATCATTGCTGCTAACTCAAACTCATGGGTTGGGTAGTTCCTTCCATTAGGCTTTAACTTCTTTGAAGCCTAAGAAATGACATTCCTATCCTACATTAACACATCACCTAAGCCCAAAAGTGAATCATCACAAAATGTTATAAAGTCCTTACCTTTAACTGGTAATAAAAAGATAGGTGTTGTAGTAAAAAAAGTCTTTAGATTTTGAAAGCTCTTTTCATATTTATCTTACCAGACAAATGGCATTTTCTTTTGAGTAAGCCTTGTTATGTGTGTTGCAATAGATGCAAAGTTCTTGAAAAACCAGTGGTAATAACTAGCAAGAAACATAAAACTCCTTACCTCAGTTACTAAACTAGGATGAGTCTAATTTTTAACAGCCTAAATCCTCTAGAGGTCCATCATTAACCCTTTTTCGGAAACCACATGCCCCAAGAAGGCAACTAAAGACAACTAGAATTAACACTTTGAAAACTTGGAAAATAGTTTCTTCTCTCTAAGAATCTCCAAAACTATGCAAAGATGACCAACATGCTCCTCCTTACTCGTGGATTAGACTAGAATATTATCAATAAACATGATAACAAAAAAAACAAGATTGACTTAAAGATACTATACATCAAGCTCAAAAAGGTTGCATGGGCATTGGCTAGCCCAAAAGACATCACTACAAACTCATAATGACCATACCAAGTTCTAAAAGTCATCTTTGGTATATCATTTGGTTAAATTTTCAATCAAAGATAACCCAATTGAAAACCAATTTTTAAAAGGAACCCGTCACCCTGTAACTGGTCAAACAAGTCATCAATGCAAGAAAGGGATATTTATTTCTAATAGGAACCTTATTTTGTTGTCTATAATCAATGCACATCCTCATACTGCCATTCTTCTTCTTAACAAAAAGATTGGAGCACCCCAAGGTGAAATACTTAGACGAATAAAACCCTTGTCAAGTAGTTCCTGCAATTGAGTTTGAGCTCCTCAACTCTATTAGAGATATTCAATAGGGAGGAATTGATTTAGGGTAAGTGCTCGTCTCTAAGTTAATACAGAAATTGATATTTCTATATAGAGTCATCCTCGATACTGGAGAAAACAATCCTGGAATTCAAAAACTACCAAAACTGACTGTATAGAAGGGGATCCTAGACTCCCATCCTAGAGATGAGATAAAAATACTAAACACCCTTTCCCCACTAACCTTTTGATCTGGACAAATTATATAATTCTTACTAGCTTAGCCTATACACTCTCTCCCACTCTATTTTATATATTTCAGGTATATCTTGTGTCATTATCTTAGCATTATAGTTTAAAATAGTATGATATAGAGATAACCAGGTCATATCAAAGTCCATCATATCTAGAAAAATCAAGTCTACCCAAGTCTGAAAACCCATAACAACACAAAACAAGAACGGTAAACATAGGTTAGCAACACAGACTCATTAATTGGAGTAGACATATAAATTGGGTAATCAAGTACATACAAACTAGATTCAGACCCACCACAAACTAAATAGATACATAAGGATAAGTATACCCCAAATAAAATAAAATTGAAGTCATTCAGTCACAAACAGAAATAGTACATATGACCACTTCATAAAAAGCCTCGATATTAGTCTTTCCAAAAAATACATAACAATGAGTCTGATCATCAATCTAGGTTAACTCCTTCCCCAACTTCTCTCCTCCCTTATTCTACTATATCCTTAACCACCCTGTCCACCTTTATGATTTCCTCATCCAACTTTGGATAAGCCCACCATTACTTTCTTCTCCTTTACCTACTAGAACTATAGCCTGAGTCTGTTGTCGTGCCTGGGCATCCGCCTATCATATATGACACTACCTTTTAAAGTGACCAATAGCACTACAATATTAATATCCTTACTCAAGAGAAGGCCAACGATAAAAGGGTAAGAATCCCTTTGTCCCTTAACAACCTGTGCAGTGAAGAAACTGTTGTTGGAACCCCAATAGACGATGGTAAGGTTGATGGAATTAGACGGGCTGAATAGGCCTGCTGATCGAGGCCCTTTGAGAAAGACCCACTGATATTCTCAATATTATAGGACTTCTTGGCATCATCTTAGCCTCACCCACTTGAACAACCCCCTCCAACTTCTTCACATAATCAAATATTTTATTAAACCTCTTCTATGTAAAAGTCATATGCACAAATAAAACCTGAATATCATAATTTTGACCCTGAACATAGATTCAAATCCTCTCCTCCTCATTAGTCAACAATAGAGTGTCATAGTGGTACAAAGCGTGTAACTAGACTCATAGGCTGTAACGGACATATCACCCTACTCCAATGCCAAAAATTCATCTTTTTATGATCCCAAAAGGTCTATCGTACATACTTCTCTAATGACAAGGCATGAAACCACTTCCAAGTCAATGAAGATAAAACTTGTGATCTACATTCAAAGTACATGCTTCACCATTGCTTAGCATCTTTCTCCAACAAAAGAGTCATAAACTCTACTCTATTATGTTGAATAACTGGGATCTTATGCAACCTCTCATAACAGTCAATGATGAACTAAAAATTATTCATAGCCTCAGTACTGTAGAAGGTAGGACATTTTAACTTTAAGAACTTAGTCAATAGATTATGTTTCATACCAGTTATCACAGAACCCAAAATTGGATAAGGAAAAGCATCAGTCCCTGAAGCCTCATCAATCTTAGGATCCATAGAAACAGTATGGTGAATAATTAGAGCCTAAAAAGTTGGTATGTTAGGAGTGGCTCCAGTCGTAGCCAACCCACTTAAGAAAATCTAACACCTGTTGAACAACCTCAACAGACATGGAAGGTAAAGCTACAACCCTAGTTGGTACCACCAGCTTGGGCTCCACTCCCTACTAATCTACTACGTCTCTTTCCTTAACAACATCCTAAGGTAGGGTAGGAAAAATTGACCCTTTAGGATCACAAACAATAACTACCCGAGCCTCATCCCTAGCAGGTATGGTTTGTCCCTTTCCTATCCTACCTATACCCCTTCCTCATCCTTATCCCCCTATAGTTGGATCCTCAGCTGGACCATCTAGGGCAAGGGTTATTTCTTCGTCGGACCTAGTATTCACCATCTGTAGATAAAAAAGGTGAAAGAAACTAGGTACCGATTCAGATCACCAGATACCAATTGGAATTAAGTTAAAGTAAGAAAGAAAAAAAACTGACAAATTTTCTAAAGTCATATAGCCTCCAAAATAAAAGTACAGATGTCTCTGTACTATTCTATGAGACTTTATTGGACCCTTTTATGTATGATGAGATCGATGAACCTAAGCTCTAATACCAACCACTTTCATGAACCAAGCCTGTTGTGACTGGCTCACATACTATTCACCAGAGGGAGAACCATCTACCTAAAATACCATCCTTAAATCAACACTTAAATGAAATACCACAACTAATCCATCAATAAAGATATTCAAGTCTAAAACCAAAAACATAAGTCTAACTAAATACGAAACATTGTACTTAAACAAAAAATATTCCAAGGACCCTAAAGTTATCTATACCAAAACATCTAAGATTTTCAAGAAGGGGATGCAACCCTAAAACTAAAATAAAAAGTATAAGTCTATAAATAAAGACTATGACATCCAAGAAAGATTCATGGTAGCCCGGAACATGTTGCTCAACCTTAAATCTTAAATCAACCCAGGAATTAAAAGTGAGTCTCGTGTGAGCCACTGGAATATGCTCTGCACTTACAAAAGAAAGAGAAGGTATAGTATCAGTGCATAAGAAAACAATGGTGTACTAGTTGGTTATTTGTCCAACCCAAGATGTGAATATAAACACTTCACTAAAATATAGTACAAGTTAATCCATGCTTAATAACATACAGTTAGCATAACATATATCAAATAAGAAACTTAGGATTTCAATAATCAAGTCAACATATTATCACCAAGTTTATTTCAATTAAGACAAAAGGTTAAACAATTACTAATTGTAAAAATATATTCATTAATTTTATCATAGAACTATCAAATTCACCTGACCCTCGTATATATACGCTATGGGTAATACATCCACCCTCTAGCCATAACCTGCAAGGTATAATTTCCATCCATGTACTAAACCCCAAACACAAATGTTTTCCAACCTTGTTTCACCAATAACCTATGAGAACGTTCCAAATATCAAAATATTTCATATTTTGCAATGAGATAGATCGAAATCATATAATAATGTAAAATCATTTGCATTGACCATACCATACAAAATATACTAAAAAGACATACTATAAAGTATTTAACATGCACAAATTGGATTAAACTATAGTAGCATCACCTATCTCGAACCAAACTTGCACAGCTCCTCTAAGCTGAAGCTTTTCCCTTTCATGTAATTTTTGCTTGCTCTTGGTCTAGACATGAATATAAACACATGATTAATGAAATTACCTACCATGTTGTGAGTTATAACTCACACCTTAAGTTCATGATCATTCCCTTCTCGTTCTAGGGCTTTTCTTCCATAATTAACCTAAAATTACACAATCCAAGAATAAATTAGTGAATTAACAGAATGCAAAGGTAAATTAACTATTAATAATCAAAACTCATTAACTTATTACTTAATTCACTCTCTTACACCATGAAACAGCCAAAATCATCCTTAAACCACCCCTAAACTCCTTAAATTAGCAATTCTAAGGCTTAATTATCAATTACTAGTTATCGGGGAAGAAATACTTACCTTAACGATGCCAAATGACAAAAAATCATGGCAATAGCCCAAAATTTCCTCTCTTTTGCCCCAAAATGAGGTTTAGAGTAATAAATAATTTTAGGGGGAACATTAATTAAATCAATGACTTTCACCGCTATAACAGCTCCTACCGCTATAGAGGTTGTAGATCAAGTTTGACCACCACTATAGCGGGAATTTCTTTGCTATAATGATGGTCACTACAGTAGAATGCTTGCTGTTATAGCAGAGTCTATGGAAAAAATGTCTAGTTTTTCCCATATATCTCAATTTTTGTAACACTACTTAAACCAGGGATATTCCAAATAATTTTGTTTACACTATGATCGATTCTGGGAGTTCTACTCACCTAATTTTGATTTTGTAAATTCCTATTAGTTATTTATTGTATTGGCTACCTAGAAATAAAATCAAACACCATCAAACTAGCAAAAATCATTCCCAAATTTTCCTATACCATACCTCACTCTGATTATATTTGAAACTAGACTAGACTAGACTAGAATTTATAACTTTAAAACCACAAAGAATTTTAACCTAGGATTTTTAATGTATGGTTTATACATAACAACAGAAATGGTTGTTAAACTTTGAGTCTAATACCTTTGAGTTAAAATCTTTCCATGATCCAAGTTTAGTAATGAGATCAGCAGAATTACTGGAAAATGGTAAAGAAAAGGCGTTAATGTAGCGAATTAAGAAAAAGAATTAGGAGTATGACCAGCCACCATTAGTGACTAACAAAAGGCTGAACCAGCTATTTAGGTAATGGTTAACTTAGGGTTCATATGAAAAAGAGAGTCAATTTAGCCTCTAGAAAAGGTACTACAAATTTTATTTGACTTCACAGCCATAAGGATGACTCTACTGAATGCGAATTTTTAAACATCCAAGGACTACAGGGTTTGTCATGACCCAAGTCTATCCCCAAGATAAGACACGGTGGTTAGAACCAAAAGTAATCCAAAGATAACCATAACTCAATAAGACTACCCCTTGGATGAAATAAAGTTCTTCGAACCATAAGTGATCCCAAGCTAGCCCATGGTACAAGCATAATTCAAAAACAACTAAATAAAAATAAATATTATAACTCGAAATACAAATTGGAAGCAACATCAGTGGTTAAACTTGTTTAATACAATATTTTTTAAAAATATTTACAATACTAAATTATACATAAAAGGAAACTGCAACTATATACATCAACTCTGACTGACTATCTATGAAGCCTCTGCTAGTACTAACTATAACTAGCCGAATCATGACCCCCAACTATCCCTAATCAATACATATGAATAAAATAAAATAATAAAACTATAAACTGAATTGAGTCTTCAAATAAAGTGAACTCATGACCTTCTAACTAAAAGTTGTGGCCTGCCTGACCATGGATTTGAAAGCTAGAACTAATACCTACATTACAAAATAATGTAGCACAAAAGAAATATGCGGTCAGTACTTTGAAAGTACTGAGCATGTTATATATGCAATAATATTAAGTAACACTTAAATCATGCTTTTAAAACTAAGGACTTAAACTGTAAACTAAGATTTACATTTAAATCATGTCCTTACAGAAAAGTTATGGGACATAGTGAAATCCCTGAATCATGAGCTAAAACATTCTTGAAAATTGGAAAGCTGTAGAATTATAAATATTTCATATGACATAGAACTAGTATCGAACATGCTATAAAACTAGTTTAACTGGGGATGCATAACTTAGAAAATATACTGAGTTAAAGTACAAGACCCAAAATATAGATTTATAATCTACATGTAAAATTGTTTATGAGGGAATTTCTTTTAGACGACATAAGCTATAAGAGCAAACATAGATTCCAACATCTGACCCATATTGAGGAAGGTGTTCAATAATTTGCCAAGGGTAGATAACCATGCTCGGTGAAAATTAACTCATGAGCCCATTTATGGCAAAGAAAACCATTCTAAACAAATAAGGACTTCTTCTAAAGAGAGATATTCTCAACTAATAAGGACTCCCACCTTAATCTATGGTGGAATATAGTTTGGACTTGGGTAGTTGAACCCATGTCCTCTCGCTGCTTAATACTACACCCCAAACCATACTATTTGCTCGTACTATACATAATTCATAATGTAAATAAGCTATAGACTAATTTAAATTAAATTGATGATCGTAGTCTTGACATAGTAAAAACTAGTCATGCTTCTTTTACTATTTCCATGAAATCTTGGAGAGTATTCTAATGCTTTTATTGAATCTAAGACCATAAGGTACAATAGTATCAAACATATGTCATTCATGCTAAATTTTGAGAACTCATGTTAATATTGAAATGCATATCAAATCATGGGAATTTGTGCTAAATAATGTATTTCATTCCAAAATAGGGGCTTTTATATTGAATCATGTATGTTAAGTTCAAATTATACAAATCATTTAATATAATATAAGTCATGAATTCATGGGTCTGAATTGTGATACATATGATAGAAATAATAGAATTCATATGTCTAGTCCACTGATAATAGTCATAATATCATAAGAAATCATATTGGTGGAATATCATGAAAATTGGGTTTGAACCATTTCACTTTTGGGTTAAGGGTTGATGCCTTAACGGGATCAACCCACTTGAGAAAAAAATTGAACACATTAACATATTCTTTTAGTTTGATGGAATTAAAAGGGTAATCATCTATTAAGGTTGAGAAACAAATAGATGAACATTAGAGTTCAATAATTCTTGCAATTGGAATTTATTACATATGAAATTGGGATAGCCCACAACCCTGACTGCTATAACATCTTGGTGAACATAATCCTTGTTTCTTTATTCTCATTGAATTATTCTTTTCAAGAATACTTATTAGTTTAAACATGGTTTACTACAATCCTACTTCATTGTTAACAAACAAACCCCCTTGTTACCTCGAAACATTCGATCAATTGTCCATTAATAATCCTAACGCTTAATTTACACAGTATTCCTTGTGGGATTATATCCCAACCTAGTTGATTTCTATATTTTAAGATGACCGCTTATGATTTCTAATAAGATTTGTAATTTAGGTATATCAAATTTTGGTGCAGTTGTCGAGGAATACGGTTGTTAATTAAGTTTATGAGTGTTAATTGACATTTGGTCAAGATCCTAATTTTACTTTTATTTGTTATTTTTGTTCATTACAGTATCTTTACTTTTAATTCCAAGTACAAGGAGTTCAGGAGAACCCTTATTACCATTTCATCCAGACCCTTAATTAATCGACAGAATGGAAGATTAACAAAAAAACAAATAGACTAGCCACTTTGGCTAGAAATCAATTAAATCAACAAAATGATGGTCAACCATCTCATCATCCTGATCAAGAGGTTGAAGATTTTGGATATGATGATTTGTTGAATCCTGCTAACCAAAGACTTACAGAGAATGTGGCTGCACCTGTGAACCAAAATATGAATAAAAATTGCCCTTTTAGAGCGAGACCAGATCACCAAGCTATGCAATTTGATCTTGATGAAGATGAGGATGATATGGATGGAGCAGGTGAAACTGTATATATTATTCCTCCACCATTGGTACCTAGAGCTAAGTTTAACATTACGAGCACCATGATTCAACTACTTTATCTGAAGGGGTTGTTCGGTGGGCTTTCGAGTAATGATCTAAATATGAACTTAGTGAACTTTGTCACTATTTGTAAGTCTTTTGATAGACCAGGAGTAGGGTAGAATGATATCCATCTGTGCCTATTCCCTTTGTCTCTATTTGGGGAGGCAACACTATGGCTTAATGGGTTGACTCCTGATTCTATAACAAACTAGAGGCAGTTGAAAGGAACTTTCCTAAATAGGTTCATTCTGCCATCCAGAATGTTATAGTTGAGGGATGAGATCAGTAACTTCAGGCCGCTTCGAATAAAGGCCCTTTATGAGACATGGGGGAGGTTAAAAAAAAGCTGATACAATGTCCCAACCACAAAATGACTGAGTACATTTGATGGAGACTTTGTTTAGAGCCTTGAATTCTATTATGAAGTCGGTTGTGGATAATACTGCAGGTGGAGAATTTATGGATCTTACTTTTTTGGAGGCTTCAGAAATGCTTGATAGGATGACTAAATAGAATAGAGATTGGCATACCAAGGATTCTGAGGTAGCAAGATCTACTATGTCTAGTGGTATATCTACAGAGCAACACTGAAAAAAAGAAGAGTGCGACAAATAAATGGCGCACATGATGACCCAGATGGATTTAATCACTAAGCATTTTCTATCTGGGAAGACTGAAAAGGTGAAAGTTGTGGGGTCTCAAAGTAGATATGAATCCTATTTTAAGAATGAGGCTAATTATCTGAACAACCAGGGGGGTTTCCGAGGAAATAGCCAAGGAAATCAAGGTCAGAATTATTATGATAAATCTGGTTATAGAGATCATGACCAAGGGAGCTAGAAAAATAAGAATGATAGAAGTGGATTGTATATGCCTCTTGGAAATTGTGATAATACTGCTACTAGTTTGGGTAAGATATCCACGGAGGACATGATGGAGAAGTTATTAAAAGGGGTGGAGTCGACTAATGTTCGTATGACAATAATGAAATTCTATAAGTTAGTTGGTCGACTCGCACTCAACTTTAATAAAACAATTGGAGCAGTAGAAGAACCAACTTTCAATGGAATTTAACCAGAGAAAGAGTGGTACATTGCCGAGTGACACGATGCAAAACCCTTAGAATGATGGGACTTGTATGGAGATTACTACTCATAGTGGGAAAGTATTATCGGCCCCTTTTATGGGCAAGCCTATGATTGATGATGCGGTAGAGTTGGATGAGAAAGCAAAAGAGGACCATCCAGTAGAGTCTGAGAAGATGGATATTGATAACATTCCATCTAACGCCTAGAAGACTGATTAGTTAGAAAAAGATAAGAGAAACAAGGGAGAATCAGTGGTTAAAGTCATGCCAAAACCACTCCCTCTATTTCCTCATCGATTAAATAAAAAGGTTGATGACACGAAATTTAATAAGTTCATGGAAATGTTGAAATAATTGACCGTAAATGTGTCGTTGGTGGAGGTACTAGAAAAAATGCCTAGCAATGCTAAATTCATGAAGGACCTTGTCACAAAGAAGAGAATGATGAGCTATGAACTGGTGGACAATTTCCATTATTGTAGTGTTATCTCGACAAGATCCTTAGTGCAAAAGAAAGTGGATCTAGGAGAATTCACCATCCCGTGTACTATTGGATTGCTGGATTTTGCGAATGCCCTATGTGATCTTGGGGCATTATTTGATGTGTTTGTGAAGGTGGAAAATTTTATTTTCCTTGCTAACTTTGTGATCCTGGATTGCGAGGTGGACTTTGAGGTACCCATAATCTTGGGTAGAACTTTTCTCATAATCGGGAGTGTGTTGATTTACTTGTGGGCAAATGAGCTGCAGTTTAGGCTAAATGATGAGGTAGTTTGATTTGATGTTTACTAGTCAATGAATCAACATAAAGAGATGAGTGTCTTCTCCATTGTTGATGTTTATTATAAAGATGAGCGAGAAGTGCCGATTAAGGAGAAATTTGTTGTGGAAACTTTAGCTGCGGTGTTGATGAATTTTAACAGTGAAGGTATTGAGGAATTTGAGGAGACAGTATGTGCCCTGATAGGAATAGAATTATATTCATATGCTCCCAAGAAGCTGGATTTGGACCTAAAAAATCATCTAACACCACTGGCTAAGCCATCTATTGAAGAGCCACCGGTGTTGGAATGGAAGGAGTTACCGGGCCATCTACGGTATATGTTTCTAGGTAGTGGAAACACTTTACCTGTGATTATTATAGCAGTCTTGAGTGAGCAGTAGGTTGATGCCCTTATCTCGGTGATTAGGAGGTATAAAAAGGCCATAGGATGGACTATTGTTGATATTATTGGTATTCTTCCGGGGATATGTACTCATAAAATTTAGCTTAAGGAAAATTTCACACCAACTATTGAGCATCAACATAGATTGAACCCACCGATGTAAGAAGTAGTTAAAAGGAAGAGCATTAAATAGATTAACGTAGGGGTAGTGTACCCCATCTCTAACAGCAAGTGGGTGAGTCCCGTGCAATATGTTTCTAAGAAAGGGGGCATGATTATGGTTGCTAATGAGAAGAACGAGTTGATTCCACTTAGGACAATCACTGGGTAGAGAGTTTGTATGGATTATCATAAGTAAAACTAGTGGACTCTGAAGGATCATTTTCCAATGCCCTTCATGGATCAAATGCTTGATCGCCTGGAAGGAAGGGGTTGGTACTGCTTCCTAGATGGATATTCAATATAAAACCAAATTTTAATTGCTCCCGAATACCAGGAGAAGACAATATTTACGTGCCCTTATGGTACATTCGCATTCAAGCGGATGTCGTTTGTTTTAGTAATGCACCCACCATTTTCTAATGGTGCATAATATCGATCTTCTCCGACATAGTTGAGGATACCTTAGAGGTGTTCATGGATGATTTATCTATGGTAGGTGATTCCTTTGATTTATGTCTAGTAAACTTGAGTAGAGAACAACAGAGATGCGAGGAATTCAATCTAGTGCTGAATTTGGAGAAATGCCACTTCATGGTGAAGGAGGGCATTGTTCTTGGACACCAAATTTCAGCCAAGGGGATTGAGGTCGACCGGGCAAAAGTAGAGGTGATAAAGAAACTACCCCTTCCTATCTCTGTGAAGGGAGTTCATAGTTTTTTGGGACATGCTGGATTCTACCGTCAGTTTATTAAGAACTTCTCCAAAATTGCTAATCCACAATGCTAATAGTTGGAATAGGAGGCTAAGTTTGTATTTGATGAGGATTTCAAGAAGGCATTTGAATTCTTTAAGGAGAAGCTTGTGGCTTCCCCTGTTATTGTTACTCCAGATTGGTCTATGCCTTTCGAAATAATGTCCGATGCTAGTAGAGTAGCACTTGGTGTTGTGCTTATCCATAAGAATGAAAATTTGTTCCACCCCATTTACTATGTGAGCAAGGCATTGAATGGGCGCAAAAGAATTATACTGTTACTGAGTAGGAACTTCTCGAGGTTGTCTATACTTTTGAGCAGTTTTGTTCTTACTTGTTGGGAACCAAGGTGGTGATTCATCTAGACCACTTTGCTTTGAGATATTTGATGGAAAAAAAGGATACTAAACCAAGATTAATCAGATGGGTGCTTCTTTTACAAGAGTTTGATTTTGAGGTCAAAGATAGGAAAGGATGTGAAAATTAGGTAGCAGACCATTTATCCAGACTTGAGGGAGATTAGGAAATCACTGATAAATACAAAATTGATGATGCCTTCCCTAATGAGCATATCCTTGTTGTTGTGCTTGAAAGAGTACCTTGGTACGCGGACTTTGCCAATTATGTGATAAACAATCTTATTCCTAAATATTTTTTCTTTCATCAAAGAAGGAAATTCCTCCATGATGCCAAAAGTTACTTCTGGGATGAGCCATATCTATCCAGGCGGTGTGTTGATAATATTATCAGAAGATGTGTCCCAGAAGTTGATATGTTAAACATTTTGGAAGCTTGTCATGCTTCACCAGTCAGGGTTTACCATGTAGGTGATCGTATTACAAGGAAATTGCTATAGAGTGGCTATTATTGGCCAACCTTTTTCAGGGATGCACACGAATTTGTGAATAAATATGACTAGTGCCAGAGGCAAGGCTCAATTTCGAAGCAACATCAGATGCCTATGATAAAAATGCTAGAGGTTGAATTCTTCGACGTCTGGGGTATTGATTTCATGGGACCCTTTGTCAGTTCCTATGGGTTAAAATATATTTTGGTTGTTGTAGATTATGTATCCAAATAGGTGGACGTTGTGGCTCTGGCTGACAACAAAGGAAAGAGAGTGGTTACTTT
This sequence comes from Capsicum pubescens, assembly GCA_030864215.1. Classification (NCBI taxonomy): domain Eukaryota; kingdom Viridiplantae; phylum Streptophyta; class Magnoliopsida; order Solanales; family Solanaceae; genus Capsicum; species Capsicum pubescens. The sequence goes on from CM061542.1 coordinate 111,047,585, forward strand.
TCTCAAAAAAAATATCTTGTTTCTCTTTGGAGTACCACGTACAATCATAAACGACGGAGGATCTCATTTTTGCAACAAAGTGTTACGGGCTTTCTTGGAAAAATATAGGGTGAAACAGCATAAATTAGCAACTCCATACCACCCACATACCAGTGGGAAAGTGGAGATTTCAAATCAGGAGATTAAGGCCATCCTAGCCAAAACGGTGAACGCAAGTAGGCACGATTGGTCTCAGAAGCTTGATGATGCCTTGTGGGCATATCAGACTACTTTCAAGACACCCATTGTCATGTCACCATACCAATTAGTCTATGGAAAGGCATGCCACTTGCTGATTGAGTTGGAACACAAGGCATTATTGGAACTCAAGAGGCTGAATCTGAATTGGAATGAGGCAGCAGAGTTATGACTGGGGCAGCTGAATGAGATGGATGAGTTCTATCTCGGGGCTTATGAACGAGAAGACCTATACAAAGAAAATATGAAGATATATCATGACCGGAGGATTGAAAAGAGGGACTTTCAGAAAGGTGATTGGGTACTTCTTTTTGACTCCAGACTGAAACTCTTTCCAGGTAAACTTAAGTCAAAGTGGTCTGGCCCATTCAAAGTTAACCAAATCAACTCTTCTGGAATAGTTGAACTTAAGAATGAAGATGGGAGCGTCTTCAAAGTAACGGGCAATTAGTCAAGCTGTATATCGGTCCAATGGACTAGATTAAAGGCTTAGATACTATCTATCTCGATGAAGTCTGAGTAATAGAGATTTTTGAGTCGCTCCATAACATTAAATCAGGCACTAGTAGGAGGCAACCCACAATGTGTTGTTGTAAGTGTAGTTAGAGTACTTGTTTCTTTTGGTGCAATTTGATGTGTTTGTGAATTGTGCAGGACTAGAATACATAAAAACAGGATCTGATTAAGTTGACGGAGGTTGACGAACTGCCAATGTCCTGACGGACCGTCACTGAAGCTGTCAAAGCCATTGCCAAATATTGGACATTCTGGATAAGGCTTGACGGCTAAGTTGATGGACCATCACATGCCCGATGGACCGTCAAGGTCACCCTCAACATGGAGATGAAAAATGAAAGTTCTGAATAGGATCTGACGGGAACAACAACGGGCAGTCAACCATCCAACAGAAAGTCACATTGACCGTCGTAGGAAAGCTTGAAAAGTCAAGTTCTGGTAAGGCTCGACTGTAGAACCAATAGACTGTCAGACACCTAACGGACCATCAGGTTTCCCATCAATCGAACCCTAGTTTTAAACGAGTAGGTCGGGTCACCAAAGGGCTATTTAATCATTTTAATCCGACCCAAATTCTATGTAATAGCTAATGGGAGTCAGTTACATGCATGTCTCATCTTTTTAACTACCATAACCATTTAAAATCCTATACATTCATTGTAGAATTCAAATTCATCCCCTCTTAGGACTCTCTTTCTTCCTCATTCTCCCTTATTTTAACTTCCTCTCTTCTGATTATTCTCATCAAAAGCAAAGTTAAATCACTCACTAAGAAGTTGATTGGTCTAATCTATTCTAAATTTTGCAAGTCAGAGCATTGAGTCATACTTCAAGATCAAGGTGTGACCAAAACTCTTATTTTCTTTTCTGAATGAAGAACACTCATAATGTAAGTGTGATAATGGATGAAAGAACTCTTTTTTTTTCTTGTTGTTGATTTTGTGTTTCTAATCAAACTCTGGTAAATATTGTACTGGGTGAAGCTTGAGTAACCCATGGACAAAGATTGGTGAATTAGCTGTCAAAGATTGAAATTAATATAGTGACTATGTGCTTGATGATTGAATACATACCAGATGTTCGTAAAATTGTCAAAGAGAGAGGAAACTGGAAATTCTAGTTAATGGCCATACTGATGGACCTTCAGACCCCTGGTGGACCATCAGACTGCTCGTCAACTGGCTTCAGAATGAATGTCTCACTGCTGAAGCTGTTATGGACCTTCAGACCCCTGACGGACCATCAATTTGACCATCAAAAGATTCCTAAACAAATGCTTCGCTAGTTAAGCTGTGACGGATACCTTGACGGACCATTAGACCCCTGACGAACCGTCAGAATGCCCGTCAACACAAATCTCAATCTTATTTCTTCCTATTTCTAATTCAATATTGATGGTTTATTCCTTGTTCAGGAAAATGGCATGCAAACTACCCATAAGCAGAGACAGTGGTAGGACTCAAAGGGGTAGATATAAGCTGGCATTAAGTGAGACGGCTATGGATTTTAACACTCAGCAATGGGACGGGATGAATTAGGCACTCTCCCAGTCTAAAAAAAAGAGAAAGAGCAACAGCAGAAGCACAAGTTCCAGCCCCAATGAGGAAGGGGTTCACACATCAAACCCTGACCAAGTTGAGGCATCAAAAATTGAGGATGCCAATGTGGTTAAAAGCAAAGACCCTCAAACACGGGAAGCAATTAGGTAGCAATTGAAGGATTTTGGGATAAATATCTTGATGGTCTTAAACCAACAACAACCAGGCTAATAAAGAGGCCAATCTCCAAGGATCACCAAGTTTTGATGACCTAGTTGCATGATTACCCCAAGCTAGAGCGGCAATTTAATAAATATAAGTTAGCTTGGATGAGAAAGACTCTCGGGGCATACCAACCAAATATTAGGTGGGAATTTTTCAAAAATTATTTAGCACTAGCAGAGAAAGATTCTCCCAAGGGCTCAAAAATTTTAGACTTTCCCAACAAGGAGTCAGTTCTGGTAAGAGGAGTCACCATTGATATATCTATCTTTACACTGAACAGGATGCTATTTAGGCCTGACTATGAAGAACCGGCTGCGATACCAGAACTTGAGCATCATATGACTACGGACTCCACTCAAAGGCCTTGGTTATCTAGGATCCTCAATGATGATGGTAACCCATCATGGACACTCAATCCAAAAGAGCACATTGCTAAGTCATCACTCTATTTCCGAGCCAAGTTTTAGTGGGCTATTATTATACTGCGGTTGATGCCGACAGGGGGATATGTTAATTTAGACAGTCATAGGGCAATGTTGGTAGTTAGTTTAATTGTCGGGCTGAAGATTGATTTTGTCCAAATCATTGATAATGAGTTGTTCATTCGGGCACACAAAGTGGCAAGTGCTCTATCATTTCTATGTTTGATCACAAAATTATTCAGACAGGCCAATATACCCTTGATTCGAGGAATTGAAATGATATTCAACCAACTCACAGGAAGGATATTGAAAAAATAAAGGATGACTCCAAATATGAAATACGAGTCAATAAACCTCCTGCTTATCAGACGTAATTAGCCCCAGCCCTCGGGACTTCTGAGATCCCCACAGGTATGTCGTTGCCTATTACTACATATGTGTCACCCGATTATGTGTCTCTTAGTACTTCTATAGGATCAGCATCTACACCACCAACGGGTGGAACTTTAGACACTGCATCTATCCCACCCTAATATTCTAATTACAGGCTAACATAGGAGAATTTTCCCAAGTCTGTCAAAGCACAGAAAAAGTTTGTGAAATAGTTGAGCACCTGGGAAAATAGTTCAAGACATTTATTAATTGCATCATTGATGAAGCCTTAAAGCCGTATCAACATATTTAGGCCAGAATGGATGACATGGAAAAGCGTATAAACAAGCGGTCGAATGAGCTATCATTGCCAGATTTTGCAAAGTTTGTGGAAGATTTCAAGAAGGCACGAGCTGATATAGCAGATCTTAAGAGACAACTACTGTATCCCACCTTTGATCCTTCTTTATTCATTAGTGACTAGAATGAGGGCCTTGTTGATTTTATAGGTAGACTGCTCAAAGACAAAGGTAAGTAGGTGGATGAAAGTACTTACAGAAAGTCCACAAAAAGAAGAAGGAGAAAAGAGATGACACCTGAGAAAAGGTATGAGACAGATTTAAGGAAAGATGAAAAAAGGTCAAAGAAAGATGAAGAGTTGAGGATGAAGAAAGCTGCAGATGAAGCTGCAGGAGTATCAACAAGTTCTGCCCAGGCTAGGGGGCCAATTCCATATTTGGTTCCTATTGAGATACCTCTGATCTAGGAGGAAGATGATTTGAGCAGCCCTACCACCATAGAGGTCAACATTGTTGCACCTGAGGCCAAAGAAGCCTCACATCATTTGACTGAATCGTCGGCCTGAGAGGCTTTACAAGTATTCCACTCCTTTGTACTTTATGTTAATACATTTGAGGACAAAACATTTTGTTTAGTGAAGATGGGGAGCTTGTTATGTTTTGGTCACCACGGGGGGTTTTGTTGCCTGTGTTCTCTTCCTCCCGTGCGCTATCTAGTAGAACCGGCATGTCTATGTTTCATATTTATTTTTCTTGTGATGTACATATCGTTCCATGCTTATAAATATAATTATCTTTCCTTTTGGCACCATTTTGTATATGTGGATGACAAATGAATGTGGCAAAGTACTTTGAACATATTTATATGACTATTCCTTCTTGTCACTTAGTATATGTTGGACAACCATTTGTGATTCTATTATTGGCATTGAAAAAAAAGATGAACATGATCATGTGATGTAAATCCCAAAGAGTTGGTAGAATAGGTGTTAACTTGTTGCCTATGTGTGTGAGCGTTTGTTGTAGTTCTTGCGTAGTGTGTATAACTAGAACTTTCCCTATTCATTTATGTTGCTTTGTGATTGATTCAATAAGATAGGATAGAAGGCCCCCTTTAATTATTAGTCCACTTAGCCATAAAGAATGACCCACCAAAAAGATTTTTTTCCTTTTTGAACCCTTTTTGAGCTTATGTTAGTGTTTTAGTCATTCCTAATAATTCCGATTCACTCTCTTTAGGATGTTAGCACCTAACTTTAGCCCTGGTCCAATATTGGATATCATGCACCTTAACTTAGGCAAAATGCCTAAGTTAAGGGTGACAGTTTGATGTAGGAGAGTTGGAGTTAAAATAAAATATCGCATCTGACCTTAATCTAGTTATATATTGTACACCTGAACTGACTGCATCAACATAAGTTGAGGGTGGCTGATACAGACTCTGAAAATAAAAACTGGGTTTATGGAAAAATCATGGATGAATAGTATGGGTTGTAAGTGAACTAGAATAGCATTAGTCTTGGTGAGTAGCAATCAAGGGCAAAGAGAATGAAGTTCGAAATTGAAGTCACTTTTCCTAAAATTAGTCCTCACCTAACACCAAAACCTTATTACAAGTCATAGAAAGACATGCTTGATCTTTGTGAATCAACCATGGGGGGACATTAGATGATAAGGGCAAGCTTATAGGTGTTTATGTTGTGTTTGCAACTTCATTTATGAGAGAGAGAGTCTTAGTTTTGTCCACAGGTTAAATGAATCAAGTATGGTGGACTTCTTTGACTGTGAGAGTAATTTGAGTTATACTTAGTTTTGTTGACTTTTTTGGGATGTTGTGACTATGGTTGTGTTTGTGTTGAATTATAAATAATGTTAGTTATAGATCCTTATGTGTTGAAACCACATAAGTGAGATGACAGTTGAGTGGTTGTATGAAATCTAGTTTAATAGTTGAATGCCCATCATTTTGTTTGTTCATGCATGCGATTTGGTGTTGAGTTACTTGAGGACAAGCAATCATCCTAAGTTGAGGGTGTTGATGTTCCAACTTTGGATGGAACATTTTTCATCTTTTACAAGGGATAATTGTGCATTTTCAAGTAACTATTGTTGTATGTAATGCTGGATTTTAGTGTTTTCAGGTCAATGACTTAGCTGATGATATAACTTGGTAAAATAGAAGACACAGGAACAAAAAGAGGAATGACGGACAAACTGATGGGCAGTAAACTATCTGACGGACCATCAGAGTGTCCGTCAAAGCTAAACAGAATGGATAGAAGTAGATGACCCAAGTGACAGCCCAATTTTTGGACCGTCAGACCTTTGACGGACCGTCAACCTGGCTGTCAGTCTGAGACAGTGAGTGGATCCTCAACTAATCAAGTGACAGTCCAAGCGATGGACCGTCTGGACAGTGATGTCCCATCAACATGACCATCACTCCTTAACCAAAATGTAGTAGCTTGGTACCATCAATGATGGTCCAAGTGACGGACCGCCAGACCACTGACGGGCCATCAACTTAACCATCAACTATAACGCGGCATTACTAAGTTCAAATTTCAAATCTCCAGTACCTGGGAACATATAAATACCCAGTCTAGGTTTAGATTAGGTATATTTCATTCATCTATTATTCACTTTTCAACTTTTGAACTACTAGTAACACATTATTCTCTGAGAAATATCTAAAATTGTGGATCTGAACATTTTTCCACCATTATTCTTTGAAGATCAAGGAGAATTCTTTGAACCTTTTTGTAAGTAATTTTCCAGAATTGTTTATGAGAAATACAATGAAATCTTCTTCTCTTTTTGTGATGTGTGTCTAAACCTCCCATAACTAGGGTTATGGGAGCCTTGATCTGATTAGTAGTTTAAGGTTGTAGGATTGCAATTAATTCTATAATTAATTACAATTGCATAAACTTCTCTTCATTATCATGATCTTTCTTGGTTGCAAACTTGAAGGGTGAGCCCAAGAACACCACTTGTTTGAGTAGAAATGTGTGTGTTAGGAAAAGAAGAGATTTACAAGGATCCCAAATGCTTTAACTTTTGGGTTAAGGGTTGATGCCTTAACGAGATCAACCCAGTTGAGAAATAAATTGAACACATTAACATATTCTTTAAGTTCAAGAGAATTGAAAGGGTAATCATCTATTAAGATTGAAAAACAAATAGATGAACTTTAGAGTTCAATAATTCTTGTAATTGGAATTTATTACATATGAATTTGGGATAACCCACAACCCTGACTGCTACAACATCTTGGTGACCATAATCCTAGTTTAGTTATTCTCATTAAATTAAGCTTTACAAGCATACTTATTAGTTGAAATACGGTTTACTACAATCCTACTTCACTGTTAACAAACAAACCCCCTTGTTACCTCAGAACCTTTGATTAATCATCCATTAATAATCGTAACACTTAATTTACATAGTATTCCCTATGGAAGTTGACTCTATATTTGACGACGAATGCTTACGCTTTATAACGAGAGTTGTAATTTGGTCGTATCAATATACTAGCATGAATAGATTGTGCTAAAAAGAGGACTTTATGTATCAATACTAAGAGATGTAGAATCATGAGCTATTAGCGAAAGAAACAACATAGTCTTGAAGGACATAAACATGAGCTTGACCTCTATTGGCCTCTATAATACTTGTAAAGGGAACTATTATTACATTTTGAGTGAAGGAATCGTAGCAATGATTTATGTGAGACATATGACATAAGTTTAGAAAGCATGAACTATAGGTTTCAAAGATAGGCCACACACTATTTGTAGCTGCTTGACATGAAATGTGGGCACCCTAAGCTTGGGGTAAGAATAGGGCTACCATGCCTTAATCTATATGATTGATTACTTCTCAACTATGCAACAATTTTCAACTATTCTTCTTCTTTTGAATATTGTATTTCATTAGATGCAACTTATAACCTTTATAAGGGTACATATGACTACTACAACCTAAGCCTAAGTTGAACTACATGCCCCCACCATGTTCCAGCCTAACTAGGAGTCAACAATACTAGTCTAAACTATAGGATTCCATATCTTGTGTCCTTTTAGAGCTCTCATCTACTCTTTACCACTTCAACAACTAACTCTGAAGTCTAATTAAGAATTCGTTAGTGCATAATGTATTCATCCACTTTTATACCAACATGACATTCAAGTTTATCCTTATAAACACATATGAACTTTTAGGCAATCAAACTATCTAAGGATTTTCTCATCTACTCCAATCCCTCTATCAATAACAACTTCATAAATTATCACCAAAAAGGGCACACCAAAACTTCTCAACTAACTATTACATATACCAAAACTTTGCCTCAGTCGTCCTTCACACTTATAACATGAGATAGAATGACACAATAATTTTCCATAATAAGGAATATATACTCTCCCTCATCTAAACCATGGTACAGCCACTTTCATCACCATTATTTTAACATAAAGGAGGGTTACTAAAGGTCTAGAACATGAGGACCTAAATCATGAAAAAATACTATATATAACTTGAACACTTAACTATGGCCTTTGGGCAAAAGTATCATAGTCATAAATTTGGTAGAAAGATCTAAACTAAGGATATACATGGCATAATGTGATTTCACTAGTCATTAAGAGTGTATCATGAGTTCATGGAGTTGAACATATAGAGAAATCATGGGTACATGAGTCATGAGTTGCATAACATGGGACTAGAATTCACAAATTCATTGAGTATGGCTAGGACTATTGAGTGAGTCTTTTACTGCTCATTCTAGAAATAATGGAATTAAGAATATGAATAAATCTTCATGAAGTGCATAAGTAAGAAATATGATCATGGCACTAACATGCAAGACATGAGTAGAGTGTTGTTCTGAAAAGATCACGTTGTAGATGTTAAGATAGGAATAGGTTTGTGCATTACCTTAACTCTGCCTCAGAGCTCATTAACCTTACTACTAGAATCTCAAAATCTAACTGGTTCTACCCTCTATCATCTCCCCCTTATATTAGTATTGCCTTTCTAAGTTTAAAGATATTCAAAGAAAATTCTAAACTATGTCACATTATCCTACTCTAATGTTTAGGATACCTCTATGCGCATGGATACTGAGCCCCCTCCAAAAGACTACATTAGAAGACAAAATCTGAGACGGGGCTCCCCTCTAAGGTACTACAACACAACTAACTACTTCATATGATGATTATATAAGCCTCAAACTTGAACCACCAATATCAATAGCAAGATTATCAACTTAGATTCGTGCACATGTTACATCAACCTAATATATCCATTTTATAAAACTAACACCATCATCCCTGCATAGTTATTATCTTTATATTATTTAGCAACCAGAATTCAAACTTAGAGTCTAACATTCCTTATAGACGGACACTCAACTTCTCACAAACTATACCAACCTTCAACTACTAGATAGAAATCAAAGAAACACTAGTCCACGAAAATTCATAAAAATGTATAATCAACTTATGAAAAAAAAAACCATTTAAATTTAGTCCACATTCACATTCTTATTTTATGGATTTACTAATCTTCCTTACCACCACATAATACATTATACACCTATTCACTCAAATGACACTATCTAAAAGTGTCAATCTTCTAACAACTCTATAAATATTATACTTCTAGACTAACAATTCCAATATTGGAGACATTCTACCATAGTATTTAGAGATGGGATCTGGGAACATATCATACCTTGGCTCAAACGCACAATTTGCATGAACAAGAGTGGATGCTTTTAAATAACTTAACTTAAAAGAATTGAATTGCTCATCTTAAACTTGCATGCAGTCATATATATATCTATAGGTTCTTTTGGAAAAAATCTTGATTAGTATGAAGTTAATCTTGGCTATTTTTATTCCCTTGAAAATGAGGTGTAGTTAGCAAAGACTAAGCAAATTCTTGGATTTGAATAGATTTATTAGAGAACACCTCTATTATAGGACTAATGATGTGAAATAAAGGAGACGTATCCTAATAACCTCTTAAAGAAAAGTACAGATATTTATATACCATTCTGTAAGACTCTACTTGACACAACTTTACAGAAATCCTAGGACACTTGAACTCAGTGCTCTGATACCAATTTTGTAAAGCACCGAGACTACCCCTTGGGCGTAACACAATGCTTAGAACCATAAATGATCCCAAGCTAACCTTGGTATTAGTATAATTCATAAGCAACTGAATAATACACATGACATAGAAAATACTAAGCAGATGCAAGATCATTAGTTAAACTTGCTCAATAAAACACTGGATTATACAAAAATGGAAGTTCAACTAAATACATCAACACTAACGGACTGTATATAAAACCTTTACAGGTACTAACTATAGGTAGCTAGATCATGAACCCCAGTTATCCCTGATTAATACAAATAAATAAAACAAAATATTAAAACTATAAACTGTCTTGAGTCCTCAAATAAAAAAAACTTATCACCTACTTACGGGAAGTTGTGACCTACCTGACCATGATCTTATAAGCTAGAACTAATACCTACATTATGAAATAATGTAATGAGAAAGAAATATATTGTCAGTAATTTAAAGGTGCTCAGCTAGTGAGATATACAATAATCTAAAATAATACTAAAATCATGATTTAAAAAGTAAGGACATAAACCATTTACTGAGATATGCATTTAAATCATGTCTTTACAAAAAAGTTATGAGACATAGGGAAATCCTAAAATCATGAGCTAAAACATTCTTGAAAATAGGAAAGGTATAGAAGCATAAATATTTCATATGATTTAGAACTAATGTTGAACAAGATATAAAAATAGTTTAACGAAGGATGCTTAACTTAAAGAATATATTGAGTCAAATTACTAGACCCAAATATAGATTCATAATCTATATGCAAAATAGTTTATGTGGGGGTTCCTCTTAACCGACATAAACCATGTGAGCAAACATAGAGTACAACGTCTGATCCATATTATGGAGGGTGTCAATACCTTTCCAAAGTAGAGAACCATACTCAGCATGAATTCACTCATGAGCCCATTTTGGGTGAAGAGTGTCATTCTCAACTCACGCGGACTTCCTCTAAAGGAGACATTCTCAATTGATGAGGACTCCCTTCTTCTGAACCCTTGTCTTCTCAGTACTAAATACTAATCCCAAGAACTATACTATTTGCTCATACTATACATAATTTATCATGAAAATAGGTTATAGAGTAGTTTAAATTAAACTGATAATCGTAGTTCTGACATACTAAAAACTAGTTATGCTTCTTTTACTATTTTCATGAAATCTTTGAGAGTATTATAATATTCTTGTGGAATCTGAGACTATAAGTTACAATAGTATCAAACTCATGTAATTCATGCTAAATTTTGAGAAATCGTGTAAATAATGAAATACATGTAAAAACATGGAAAATTTGTACTAAATAGTGTATTTTATGCCAAAACATAGGCTTTCATGATGAAACGTGTATGTTAAGTTCAAATAATGCAAATCATGAAATGTAATGTAAGTCATGGATTCATGGGTCTGAATTGTGATACATATACTAGAGATTATAAAATTCATATGTCTAATTCATGGACAATAGTCCTACTATCATGAGAAATTATAAAGGTAAAAAATCATGAGAATTGTGTCATGACCCAATTTAGAAGTCATGATGGCACCTACTTTATCCCGCTAGTAGGTAAGCCAAACCATAACCCGGAGCTATAAAAAATGGGATAATTTGGTAGGAAAAGGTGTAAAAGCTAGAAATTTGCAAGTCTAGACTTACAAAAATAATAAGGTAATAATAATAGTCTATAAGATATATAAAATGTCAATAATCATACCATGACTTAGTAGTGTAGATACAAGAGCTACTAACAAAAGTAACATACGTACTAAATTAGTCAAATACAAATCCATCTCAAATAGTGAAATACTAGACATAGATAATAGAAGGAAAAAGGACAACACCGACTCTAAGAGCTCACACTTTCTCTGAACACAACTCAGCATAATCTTGGCATCAACGGTGGCCACTAGTACTCAGATCTCTACTAAGAAGGTATAAAAGTGTAGTATGAGTATAATAACTGCAGAAAATTACTAGCCAACTGAGCTAAATCATGATATAAGAATGATAAGATACAAGATAAATAAACTAAGTCAAGGTAAAAGGGCAAATCTGAAAATATGCTCCAACACTGTAAATATGACCAGAACAGATATAATATGAAAGAAAGCATAATTAATGCTACAAGACTGGCACCCTTAGTCCAGTAAGTGTGGAAAAAGTAAATAACCTAATATGTATCCCCATAAGCCCGGAGGGTGCAATCAAAAGGAAGTAAATAACTGATTTTCCATAAATTTACCAAACATCAAGCCATAACTATAAATCCATTCATACCATAATAACCTCTCAATGCCAGACTTGAACCAAAACTCATATCATCATCATCATTTGTTGGACTTGAATTGGAACTCATGTCATCAATATCATCATCAATGGCTGGACTTAAACTAAAATTTAATATCAATAAACCATACTAAATTCCAAGTACCAAACTAGCATAAATATCATGTATTTAATCACCTAAAAGCCCATAATAAGCCTTTTAAAGGGTATAACATATCTATAGAAGTCTACAAGAACTAGCATGAATCTTGGCCTAAGGTGGGCTGGAGAGGCCCACTTCTAATCTCCGAAATTCATTCTAAGGAAAATTCTACCCTAGACTAGGCTAAGACATCTAAATTCACTTCTGTGTGTGTTAAATAAGCCACAATTAGACCTAAGATAGTAATTCTACCTAAATCATGAGAAACTACGTCAATTACGCCTAATTTATGATTTCTTAAAAGGCTAAACAGTCTAAATAATACTAATTATACCAATCATACCTAAAATATCTATATCCCATCCCATATCTAGCATAATACCATAATTATATTATTAAATAACTTAATATATGAAGAAGGTAAACCTAGCCTACCTGAAAGCCTAAGAAAAGCCCAAAGAATTTGCTAAAGTGATGATTTCCCTTTCTAATGAGCTTTCGCAAGATGTCAAGTTATAAAAATCATAATATACTCATCAAAATGAGAACAAAAATACCCATATTGCACTTTTGCGGTTCTGGTCCAAAATTTTGTTAAAATCCCATGCGGGGCCATTTCCATAATCGCACACGTCCCTCTATGTTCAAGGAACATTTACCCTCAAGAATGGGCGAATTCTGAGCTCAAATATTTCTTTAATCTACCCACCAATATTCTAGGGATTTTGGGGAAATTATGAGAATCAATCCATGAAATTGATGGAAATGTACCTAGAATTCTGAGAAGAAATACGTTACTCAAGCTTATGATGACTCCAAAATCACCCATTAATAGTTCTCCCAAATTTTCACACATTTTAGGGTTCTATACTCCTGAAAATAGATGAAAAATAGGAGAAAATGGGCTAAGTTGGAAAATTATAAGGTTCTGAGGTGTCCATATGTCGCTTAAGTAGATACTTGGCCGCTTAAGCGATCATCGCTTATGCAGCCAAATGTCGTTTTAGTGACATTGGCCAAGTCTTGTCATTGTCTCTTAAGAGACCTTTGGCCTCTTAAGGTCACATAAGCAGCCATTGCTTAAGCGATACCTGTCGGGAAAGACAGGCCACTTAAGCAACCGACTGGCTACTTTAGTGGCCTTCGCTTAAGAAATACGATGAGTGCTTAAGCAGATGCACTAGCACCAACTGATACTTTAAATTATTTTGAGTCACCATCTACTACTTAAGATTCATCCATAATCTCGTATAAGAAAATAAACTATGCTACCCTCTCAAATTCGATGTTCTAAACTCAATTGAGCAGTAGAAATTTCAATTTGAGGTCATTTCAATAAAAAGTGGGTCCTACACCTATGTGCCATTTTTCTTAACTTCCAACCAATAGCCTGAAATGAGTCTAGGAGCCTCGAGACCCAAACTAAGTGTCCCTCAAGATTAAAATCAACATTCTAGAGCTTTTGGAACTTTCAAAAATGGCATACGAGGTAGTTTGACTAGAGTTTTTTCACAATAGCCAAATTTAACCAATAAATACTTCAAAATAGGAAATTATCTCTGTTGAAACCTTGGAGATTGCACCACAGGGACCGGGTCCCTCAAAATCAATCACAGTAAAAAACACAGTAAACTAACCAGGAATATAAAATAGTGTAAGACATGTGAATAACACAAGATTTAACATGGAAACCCCCTTTCTCAAAGGAGGAAAAACTATGGTTTACCCTCACAAGCACCCTAAACTCCACTATAATCAAACTTTTGATTATAGACTCCACGTAACCTAAATCTAGGTTTCTCCTACTTAAAGTAACTCTACTACTAGCTCAACTTGACAACTCTGCCAAGACTCCTCAACACTGATTAACTCTAATAAGTTTTAAGCTTAGACAACTCTACCTAAGGCACTCTCAAAGAAAAAAGAAAATAGAATTACTCTTATAGACTGAGTAATTCAATTTCAGACTCAAACTAGACTCCCGAACATTTGCTATTTTAGCATAAATAATAAATGATAACTTGAGTAATGTTGAATATTAAGTTTTTGCTTTTTACTCTCTTCAGCTTTGAGGATTTGCAAAAACTGCTTGATGAAGAAGCAACTTTTTCCTTTTATAGATGAGTGATGATTAGGGTTGAAAAATAATTGGACCAAGTGTCCTAAATAGTATAAGCAGCAACTACACAGTTTGTTACACAAGTAGACAGAACTGTGCAAGCGCGTGCAACTGTATTGTACCCTTGGACATCTAGAGACCTGGTCCCTTGAAGTCAGCTACTCATCATCAAAATAAGATATAACAATTTTCCCCCTTTTTGAAGATGACAAACCAACCACGCAGCTTTGAGCATCAATGCTCATGATCATTCATCATATTTAAAAAGTGTGATTACCACTACTGAAGATAAATGTCCACCCTATCATGCAATACCATGCTTCCACAACTTAGGGACCTGGTCCTTTGTTGTCAATTTATATCAAGCTTTAAGTACTTCCCCTTGCCATCATGTACCATTGGTCATTTAGCACAGTTTCATACTTCTCTCTATCATCATGCACCATTGGTCATTTAGTACATTTGTATACTTCACCTATCATCATGCACTATTAGTCATTTAGTGCATTTGTACACTTCTCCCTATCACTATGCCTCCAGATCTTTTTCTCAAACATATCATCATATATGTGCACTTGATACTTGGGCCTTAAAATCATCAGTACATTCTTTAAACACACACAACTGGTCCCTAACACGTGAAGTTATTTGTACATTTTCCCCCTTTTGGCATCATTGAAAAGGAATAACAGTAAACCAAGAGTAAAGATAAGCACAAGTTAGTTAACTCGTGGCCACTAGGGCTACACTAACATAAAGAATATCTTTAATAGAAGAGTAAATACATGAAACACACAAATAAGGATTCGTTCATATGTGGAGGACAAGTATCATTGTAGTGTATAATTTAAATTTTCTAGAGAAAAGCCACAAGAATCAAGAAAGGTTAAATAGGGAAGGTACTTGGAAGGATGGTTTAAAGGAGTAGATCCAGGTTATTGTGACCTGCAACATAATAGTTCAACAACTCCTTAGTTAAATGCCTTATCTATGCATTCAAGCTGAGAACCTTATCTATCAAGGTGGAGACCTTCTTCTTTAGGTCAACATTCTTAGTTTTAAGATCATCAATGACACTTGGACCCTCAACAGTCAGATATTGAATTATCATATTATTTTTGCTAATCTCTACATCCTTAGCAGCTATATTGAGCTGTAATTTCTCTATCTCTTTATTGAATTCCCTTTGGAAGTTGGTGCTTGAGTTCTTCTTCATGCACTCAATTTTGACCAGTGTATTTATTCCAAGAATTTGCAATACAATTCCAGGAGTTCCATTCTCACACACAATACCAAAGTGATTAGATACTTTATTTAACAAGTAACCATAAAGCATACCATGTTTTCCATTTTTTCCAAGAATCATATGTGTATGTGTTCCATTATTAATGCAAGTAAATTAATGAACTCAAAACTACTAAGGCATTCCATGACATACAAGTCAGCAGCTGAAGCAATGTTTCTTTTTTGTGATATGGGTAAAACTACTTTGTTTACAAAATCAGAGACCAATTGCATCTCACTCTTGAGTGATTTTTTATTCACTACAGCCATTAATTTTCCTTTAACCCTTGATGTTGCTTCCAAAAACTCTATTGATGTCTGTTACTTTGAGACAGTCCTTACTCCATAGATAGGAATATCTAAAATTCTCCCAACTAAAGAAATATCAATATTCAGTTTCTTCCCTTGAACTACTGTTGTCATCTTTATTTTATCTTTATAAAAATCCAATGTGGAATAGAATTCCCTGACCACCTCATCAAAGACTTTGGAAATAGGTCCTTTCATGAGATGTATCCAGTCTTGATGTCTTACCAGCTCAACTAACTCCAATATTCTAGGTTTTGTTAACACACGTGTGTCAAAAATCATTCTAGTTAATAAATTTTGATTTCTCAAGAACCTATTTCTCACATATTTAGATGAAACCTTACTTATCTCCCCATTTTTCATTCTATTATAGGTGATCATAGATTTTCTTTTAGATTTTTTTCCTCTTCTTAGGACCAAGTCCCTCAGAAGTCTCATTTTTTCAGTAAAACTTTTAGACTTTTTCCAGAATATTTTAATATTTGACTTACATTTTTTTGGGAGAAAATATACCCTTTCGTAGGCTATTTGACAGGAAGATGAGGTTTTCAGCAATCCAGGCATCATCCATCAATGTTTTATTAGAAAAATTTTGATGGCTCAAGGATAATTCTTCATCAACAAATTGAGTGAAGAAAGAGTTTGTGTTTTGAAGAATGAGATATGAAGAATGATTTTCAAAAGGATTTGAGAATGGACTTTTGTTAATGTTATGCTTAGTTTCCTTAAAAAGACATGAAAATAAGGAATTTGTAGCCATTTGTAGGTCCTTTCCACAAGAGAACTATTTGTGACCAGATTTTTATTTTGACAAGAAAAGGAATGGATAATCTTAGATATAAAGTAAGAAGTAAGAATAGAAAAGGGTTTTTAAAATAGTTGGATGTCATCAATTTCAATTTGGAAAAGGGTTTTTAAAATAGTTGGATGTGATCAATTTCAATTTGGGGATGACTAATCCTTTCTTTTAGGATACGGTAATGTTTTTCTGACATGGAAAGAGTGAGAGAGGGTGCGGCTTTATCTATTAGAACAAACAATAATGCACATTCATGATACTAATCTGAGAGATGGGACTATGTCCCTCTCTTTGTTTGAGTAAATGTAATATTTTTCTCCTCCAAAGTTTTTCCCAAGGGTATATACCTTTAAGAGTATGATACTGAGTTAGACCAATATGCACCTATTCTACCAAACATAGCCAAATTTTGAAGAGAGACACTATTCATATTTTAGGTCAAGTTAATTAAATCACTCTCTACTTTAACCTCTTATCCTTTGCTTGTTAGTTTCAATGCACCACTTCATACCAAAAATTATTCTAATAAAATTTTGTGGACCAGGTCCCAGACTAAGTCTCCTTCAAATATCCAAAGTTCCTTCTGTAGTCTTTTTCTCCTTTTTAAACCATTTTTGAGATACGAATGTTGAGAAATCCAAGAAATTTTGTACTTAGCCTATTGTTTGCGCTCCTGTCTTATAACATGAAGTTATAATATCTAGGGAATGAGTTGATATGCACTTTTGGTTTGACCCTCTAAGATGAATTCCACTAGGACCGGCTGTGAAATCTTGACTAGACATTTCTTAAGGTTCTTCTGCTTGAGCTGATGTTTGTGACTGAGATCTTGGATCACCATTACTTTCAACACTTCCCTCTTTTATCAAATTTGTCCTTAACCCTCATCGTCATCCATATCTTCCTTGTTTTTGGAGTAGCTCATACATGCAGCTTTTCTTGATCCTTTTTACCTCTTTTTTCACAGAAGACACCTCCACCTTGGAGTATCTTGAGAGAGAGAATATAATCAGATCCTCCAGCCATAGTATTGAAAAATTGTATATCAAGAGGATAGTTTTGACTACAAACCCTTTCTCCTCCTACAATCAAAATCATTTGTTAAATTTAGAAACCCATTTAAGTTTGAGTTCCCAGTAGGAGGACAGAGGTATGATTAAATCCATTTTTACCCATTTGAGTAAAGTGATCTTCTTCATATTTTTCAAAGGTCTTAAATTTTTAGGATAGGTACTCCCCTACTGGATATGTCTAACATTAATTGTTCTTGCTTTGATCCAGCTTTGACAGTCTTTCTTGATATGTCCATCTTTTCCACAGTGAGTACATAGAGGCTTGTGAGCCTTGTTATTAGCATCATGAGCATCCTTTCCATGAGACCCAGGTGATTGATTTTTGTACTGATACCCAAGACCTTTACCATTATTAACTCCTTGATAAGTCAAGTTAAAAAGGATCTAATAGGGTGTAGTCCATTGTAGGGATTTTCCAAATTTTTTCCCTCAGACGAACCAGGTCCCTCTCTAACCCCTTATTCTTCTGGAGTGCAGTCATGAGATGCCTTTGAGAATCCTTCTGTTGCTCTTCAAGTTCAATCTAAAACTTTGAGGCTTCTTTCTTTCCTTTATTATTTGAATCATCTACTTCGTCAAGTTGACTCACCAAGCTCAGATTTTCAAATTTTAACTTAGCAACTTGTTCCTCAGTTTTAGATTTCTGGAGAGTCAAAGCTATCAACTCAAACTCCTGATCTTCCAATTTTTATTTTAGACCAATATTCTTCTCTTTATCATAAGAACCATCTCTTTTCTCCAGTTGACTTTTAAAATTCAAATTTTCAGATTTTAACTTATTAACTTGCTCCTCAGTTTTAGAATATTTCGAGAGTTAAAGAAATTAACTCAAGCTTTTGACTTTCCACTTTTTCTTATAGAGCAATGTTTCTCAGTCATTTCACACATAGAATCAATTAGCACATTTGCAAGATTTTTAATCTTTCTAGCAGAATAGTTTTCTAATTTTTCTTTAAGATCAAAAAGTGTTACCTCATTTTCTTCATCATCTTCAGTGTTTACCATAAAAGAAAACAAGGAATCAAAGGTCACTCTCTCATCCTCTACTGCCAGTATAGAGACATATTCATGATTCTAATATTCTTCAAATTCACTAGAGGAACCCCTCAAGACAGCTAAGGCCTGCTTAACTGCAAAATCTGTTGCAACCCTTCTGTTTACTTTTACAGGGACCTGGTCCCCGTTCCTTCACCTTCAGTCTTGAGATATTCCTGATAGTCCATTTTGTGCATTGAACAGACCCTAATGAAATGCTCAGGACTTCCATATTTATGACAAACCTCCATAGTGCCTCCCTTTTTGTCGCAACTTCCACTTCTTTGAAACTAGCTACTTTTCTTCATAGCTCTAACTATTTTTTTTGCCAAATAGGCAACATCGGTGTCTTTTTCATTGGATTTTGATTTTAATGCTCTCAGTGCTCGATATTTTTCCCTTTTTTCTTCCTTATTCTCTTGTTCTTGTTGCTTCTTGAATTCATGTGTCTTTAAATTTCCAATCAGCTCATCCATAGTGATAGTTTTCAGGTGCCTTGCCTCAATAATAGCATCTACTTTGCTTTCTGAGGATTTTGGTAGAACCCTAAGAGTCTTCCTCACTTTCTTATATAATGGAATTACTTCTCCTAAGCAATGTATCTCATTTGTGATGGAAGTGAATCTTGTATGCATTTTCTGTATGGTCTCTCCTTTTATGGTAAAGGTTTCATACTGGGTAGTCAGCATGTCAATTTTGGAATTTTCATATCTGTAGTTCCCTCATGAGTTGTTTTCAAGAAGTTCCAGATTACTTTAGCATTTTCACATGTATTAATAGTGTTGTATTCATCAGGCCCTAGACCACAAACTAGTAATTTCTTGGCCTTGTAGTTTTTCTCAATTTTCTTTCTATCTTCATCATCATACTCTCTCAAGCTTTTAACAGCAATTCTAGTTATTTGTCCTTCTTTGAATTTCTTAATAGGAACATGAGGACATCAATAATTATGTCCATCATCTCACTATCCTCGGTCATAATGAAGTCAAACATCCTAGTTTTCCACCACCCATAATACTGTATACTAAATCTAGGTGGTTTAGTGGTAGATTGCCCTTCTTCAAGGTTAGGTAGAGCAACCATGCTAATAAAATCACTCTAGGAGTGAACGTTTTAGAATGTTCTGGCTCTAATACCAATTGTTGAAACCTTGGGGGTCGCACCACACTTTGAGGGACCAGTTCCCTCAAAATTAATCATGGGCAAAAACACAGTAAACCAACCAAAAATATAAAACAGGGCAGCAAATGTAAATAACACTAGATTTAACGTGGAAACCGCCTTGCTCAAGGGAGGAAAAACCACGGCTTTCCCTTACAAGCACCCAAAACTCCACTATAATCAAACTCTTGATTACAGACTCCACTAAACCTATCTATAGGTTCCTCCGGCTTGAAGTAACTCTGGCACAAGCTCAACTTGACAACTCTGCCAAGACTCCTCCACACTGGTTAATTCTAACCAGTTTCAATCTTTGGAAACTCTACCTAAGGAACTCTCAAAGAAGAAAAAAAGATTATTACTCTTATAGATTGAGTAATTCAGTTACAGACTCAAACTAGACTCCAGAACATTTGCTATTTCAGCAGAAACAATAAATGAAAACTTGAGCAATGTTGAATATTGAGTTTTTACCTTTTCAATTTGCAAAAACTACTTGGTGAAGAAGCATCTTTTTCCTTTTATAGATGAGTGATTATTAGGGTTGAAATTTAATTGGACCAGGTGTCCTAAATAGTACAAGCAGCACCTACACAGTTTATTACACAAGAAGAAAAAACTGTGTAGGTGTGTGTTAGTTGTACTGTACACCTTGGACATTTAGGGACCTGGTCCCTTGAAGTCAGTTTCTCATCATCAAAACAAGATATAACAAGCTTTGAAAACCAAATAAACTACTCGGTTATAGAACTGTCAACTCCAGCCAATAATAAATGACTTAGGGAAGCTATAGGAAAGCTCTAAACAGCAAAAATGAACAGAAATGTAGAAAATAACCTGGAGGCACATTATAATATCCACTACTAAAAGAACTTTCATTTGTGAAATAAAAGAATTAGGATTTAACTGAAGCCTCAAACAGGTGAGGATACTAGGTCTGTATCTCACTCTCAATCTCCGAAGTAGCCTCCTCTACTAGACTGTGCTCAGCTAAACCATAAATAATGGAATCTCGCTAGTGTGTAACTGATGACGTCCAAGAAACACCTCCCATTAGATGATGATATGGTCGTTGTCAATATATAGTAACCCAACTAAGGTAGGGGTCGAATCCCAAAGGAGAACGTGGAATTGTTGTTATTAGCAGTTATGGTCTACAGGCAGTACTCGAAAAAAAAAGGGGGGGATTTGTTTGTAGTAATCTCGAGTGAGTCACAATATTAACTTAAGTTGTAATCATTCATAGGTTAACACTAGGATTTCGTTCCCCTGGATTCTAAACTCTGGAGGTTTATCGTTCTATGTTGAACCAACCAAATACCTTGCATGCAGAATCGATACGTTAAGTACCTTCTATAGCCATTTGGACGAGTGGAAGGATTTCACCCTTTACCTTTTTAGTCTCAGGATGTCGCATTACTAACCCATATCTTGATCCTAATTAACTATCACCTTTTGAGTCTCTAGTTATTAGATAAAAGCTAACCATCTTACTTAGATATTTCCTAGTAGTGTGGATCAACAGTTAAACCTCAAATTACTATTGTCATTATCTTTTCCTAGTCACTACTCCTCTTTTGGAGTAAGTAGAAATATATAGGCGGGATCCTAACGTTTGTAACTGCTAAGACAACTGTTATACTGAAGATAATGTAATACATGCCATGGGTATTGGTTTCATCCAATAATCGCACTTCCCCTACTTCACAATCAGCTAGGGTTTGCACAACCCTAGTTATGGGGTTTTAGCCACTGATGCTTGTGAAGAAATCAATGACATTCATAATTGAAATCTTAGATGAAATCACAATGATAAGATAAATAAAAACCCAAAACCATAACTTGATTAATCAACTAGAGTTAATACAAAGGAACCCCAAGATCAAAGACGGATCTTGGAATCAAAATATGTTTCTGAATATCAAAAGTGTGTAACTCCTACTAAAAAGTACATAAGGGGTATTTATAGTACATGAGGAAACCCAAAAAACAAAGCCCTAATGAACTATGAGAAAACAAGGTCGAAGGCCATATATGGTTTGCACCTGCAGTTTGGTCATGAGCACAGGTTGTTCCTGCGGTCTGGCTCCGGGCACAGGTATGGTTTGCAGTACCAGATGGGAAAAATCTTACAAGTCAGCTCTCGGGTTTCTAGACTTCTAGCGCCTTCTTTGTCTACCTGTGGTCCGTAGGTCCTACCTGTGGTTTGTGTATTGACTTAGTAAGTGTTGGAGTCAGTTTTTCATCTCTTCTTCAATTATTGAACATGTTTTGATCACGATCAAGCCGAAAAACATCCCGATCATCCATAATACTCCAAAAAGTATCCAAAAACACCTTTGTCATGAACTTAGCATCTAAAATATGAATTCTTGTAAAACATACCCAAAATAGTTCATATCTAACAAAAAGGCCTCAGAAACTTGCATAGCTTTCTCATTTTGAGCGTCGAAAGTGCTATATTTCTATATCACATCATCACCGTTAACTTAGAATGTTTGCATGTCCTCAAGCAACAAAAACACAACACAACAAAAATGATGCTTAACTAGGAAAATCTAAGCTATTCAAGACAATCAGTTATCACATTGAGTTCAAATCACAACCTTTCCCTCCAATCTCAATTTTCACATAATAGTGTGACACAATGGGATAAAGGTATGGAAATTACATTACAAATAGATAACCACTCATATGTATAAATTACAATACCCGAACAAGCAAATAGCTGGTAATATAACTCAAGTTCCCCCACAACAAAGATGTCCAACTCACTCATGTAAAATAATGCATGTTAATCTAGGGACGATCAAGAGACACTCACACTCAACAATGAAGTTCCAATCAATGCATGTCAAATACCATAGGTTTGCCCTATTTTCTTTACCTTAGCATTCAGATAGTCAACTTAGGATCTCTATAGGACTTTTCTCGGTTTGTAATGTAGGATTTAGGACTCGTATGGTACATATGGACATTTAAAGTGACTAAGCCTATTGAGCACTACACTAACTTTGGGGTATCACTTACTAGACAATTTCCTTCTTATTTCGCCCTTATTTCTCCCTTTTATTCTTTTATGCACATTTAGGTTGGTGTGGTCTTTTATTTCTTTTTTTTTGCTTTTTCAGAATTTTTTTATTTTTTTTCTTTTTCTTATTCTTTTTCTACTACACCCATCCCTACTAACTTTTTCTTACTTTACCCTTTTTCCTACATATGTTACACTATGCACCCCTTTGATACACCCTCAACTTAGGTATTTTACCTTAGTTGAGGTACACAATGTCCAAGGAGGACGTGGCCCAAAATAGGTAAGTTGTAATGCAAATGGTGAAACAAGAAAAATAGGCTTACAAGTCTTAAAGCAGGGATCAAGGGATATTATTCTCAAATGAAAGGTCATTTAGGCTAAAAGTGGACTAAAATAAAAAAACAACCTAAGATCATTTCCTAACTAACAATCCTTCAACCTAGGCAAGACTAACCATGTAAATTCTAAATCTAACACATAAAAAAAACTAAGTAATATCTCACACAAACATAGTACAGAGTCAATATTACCAACTACTACCTATCCAGATCATGCAATTGTTAGCAAATGGTTATCATGTCCCTAATCCTAATTCCATAACAAAATCCACAAGGTTTACACATATATACATCAACATATTTCTAAAAACTCAAAATTTTGGAGGGGTATCAAAAATTAATCAAATCATGACTACTTCCCTAAATACTTACAAATCTCCTAATCAAATAAAACATCACAAAACAAAACACAATACACCTAAACTTGTTGGCTCTACTAAGAACAAGACTACGGGGAAAAGAGGAACAATAACAAAAAACCCAAGAGGACATCAAGACCCACAAGCAGTCCCACCCCAACTAAAAATCATGTGTTGTCCCCAATGTATCAAACTGAAACAAGAGAGCTAGGACATACTTGCAGCACCATGGGTGCAAATATCTGACGTTAATCATGCAATACGAATACAAACAACATAATGCATTAGATTGTCACCCAAGAAGTTCCTAATTTACTATTGCGGCATGATGTAGTTTCGTAGGCTACTCAGACTTTACCTAGGTCTATCTTAGCACAAACTTTAACTTCTTCCAGGTTTTCCATGTAGTGTTTCACTCGTTGTTCGATGACTTTAAATTAGACATCAACATCACGCTTTACCTTACTAGCACCTTATGGGAAAATCTTAACCACAGTGAATGGTCCAATCCATCTTGTTGTTAGCTTGCCAGGAAACAAGCGTAGTCTTGAATTATATAAAAAGACCAAATCATCGGGTTTGAATATTCTCTTCTCGATTTTCTTGTCATGGTACAACTTCATTATTTCTTTGTATAAGATCTCTCATAAGAATGGAGTCGAAATTCATCCAACTCATTCACCTTGTTCAACCTTAAGTTTATTGCATCACGCCACTCAAAGTTTAGCCTTTTAAAAGCCTATAGTGCCTTATGCTCAAGATCAACCGGTACATGACATGCGTTGCCATACACCATCTAATATGGAAAGGAACCTATGAAGGTATTATAAGCTTTTCGGTAGGCCAACAATGCACCATCTGACTTTGTAGACCAGTCATTCCGGTTGGCATTCACATTCTTCGCCAAGATGGACTTTATTTCTTTATTGGAGACTTCCACTTGGCCACTTGTCCGAGGATGGTAAGGTGTTTACACCTTATACCTCACACCATATATATCAATAAGGGCCTTGAATAAATGTTTGCAGAAGTCAGAACCACCATTAAATTGCACGTGGAGTGCCAAATCTAGAAAAGATATTTCTCTTTATAAAAATAATGACACTTCTACCTTTATTGTCTAGAAGTGCAACTGCCTCCACCTATTTTGATACATAGTTGACCTCTACTATAATTTATCTCAAGCCATAGGAGATCATAAATGGACCCATGAAATCAATCACCTATACATCAAATAGTTCCAACTCCAGAATAGTTTTCATAGAGAGTTTATAGCATCGAGAAATATTATCTTGTTGTTGATATTAGTCACAGGCCTATGAAAAATCATGATCATCCTTGTAGAATATGGGACAATAGAACCCACACTAAATAATCTTATGGTCTTTCCAGGTACCACTATGATGACCCCTAACTGGTGAGAAATGAAAGCCTCTAGAATACTCATCATCTCCATCTCTATCATACAGCTTTAAATTAAACTTTCGGAACAAACCCCAAATAGATATTGCTTATCCCAAAAGAATTTCTTTACCTTATGCATAAATCCCATTGTTGTTGGAAGGATAGATCTTTTGGAATGAGATCATTTGCCAAGTAGTTGGCAAAATCAGCAAACCAGGGGATCAAATCATCAGATGCCACTAACACCCGCTTATCTAGAAAAAAATCATCTATCTCAAGATTATCCCCTAGTGTCTGTATGGTCTCCTCCTCAAGTCTAGATTAGTGGTCTAAAACTTGATTCTCTTTTCCTTTCCAATCCTAGACCTCAAAATTTCCAATCCTAGACCTCAAAATTAAGCTCTTGCAACAAGAGGACCCAACAAATCAGTCATGGTTTTGCATATTTCTTCCACATTAAGTACCTCAAGGTTTCATGGTCAGTGTGAACTATCACCTTGGTCCTAATAAGATAAGACCAAAACTTCTTAAAAGAAAAAACCACCACAAGCAACTCCTGTTCTATAGCTGTATAATATTTTTGTGCGGGGTTTAAGGCTTTGATAGCATAATATATAGGATGCAATATCTTATCTCATCTTGGGTCTAGTAGATCACCCAAGGCCACTCTATTTGAATCACACATAACTTCAAAAAGTGCAGAGCAGTCTGGCGATAGAATAATAGGTACCAAAATTAACCTTTCCTTCAGGATTTAAAAGCCTTGAGATACTCATCATCAAACAAAAATTTCACCTCCTTCTCTAAATATTTGCATAGAGGAGTTTCAATTTTAGAGAAGTCCTTGATGAATCTTCTATAGAAACCTGCATGACCTAAAAAGCTTTGTATGCCTCAAACTGATACTGGCGGTGATAATTTCTCAATCACACCTCAATACCATGTTTGAAGATCTTGTTACCTAGCATGATAACTTCTCTAATCATAAAGTGACATTTTCCCTAGTTAAGTACACAACTGTACTCTTTGCATCTCTGCAGTGCACTGGCTAGATAGGTTAAGCAATCATCAAATGAGTCCCCAACCACTGAGAAATCATGCCTATCCAGCATCTGGTCCATAAATAGCATCGGGAAGTTTTTTTTCGTGTCCACTTATTTAGCTTTCTATAATCTACGCACAATCTCTAGCCGATTACTGGCCTCATTGGGACTATCTCATTCTTTTCATTTAGAACCACTGTGATTCACTCTTTCTTTGCTATACTTTGAAACAGGCTTACCTACTTGCTATCTGTAATGGGAAATACCATCCCAGCATCTCACCACTTGATTATGTCTTTTTTTACCACCTTTTGCATAGGAGGGTTTAGTCATCTCTGATGCTCAATACTGGGAATGTTGTCCAGCTTAAGTTGTATCTTATGTGTGCATAAACCTAGTGGAATCCCCACAACGTCAGTAATGGTCCACCCAATAGCTCTCTTGAACTTTTGTATCACTGATATCAAAGCTTCCACATGTGCTCTTGCCAAATCTGTTGTAATAGTTACTGGCAAGGTATTATTGGCCCCTAAGAATACATACTGTAAATAAGATGGGAAGGCCTTCAATTCTAATACCGTAGGTTCTTCAATCAATGGTCTTGTAGGAGGTGTGGTTCTGTTCTTCAAGTCAAGATCTAGCTTCTTAGGGGCATATGTATAAGAGCCTATGCCATGTAATGCACTAACCATCTCATCATAGCCATCTATCCAATCGCTCTCAAAGTTTATAATCATGGCTGCTAATGCTTATACGCCTAATCTCTCCTTAATAGGCACATCTACTGTGATTATGTCATCATCTACTATATCTATCACTTTCACTACTCTCAAATCATCTGGTTGTTGTACTGTTATGCATATATTCAACGCAATCTGCTCATCACTCTACTTGAAAGTGATCTCCTCCAAATCCATATTAATCAATACTCGGCCACTAGACTGATAAACGCTCAACTTACACATCAAATTAAGTGTAAGGCGGTCATCGTCAATATATTTATCCAACTTTAGAGTCAGGGTCAAATCCATGAGGAACAATATGAATGGTGATAAAATTAATTCGAAATAAAAGATCAACTTAAATTCAAACAAATGGTAAAAATAGATAAAATGGGGGAGATAGATTCCTACACTAATGTTTCTTTTGGGGTTTTTCTAGTATAAATTCGGTGCTACAAATAATTAGAGTTTTAACAATTAAGGACGAATCTTGGGATTATGCACTACTAAGGGAGTGGCATGTGGGTGTTAGTCATCAACCTCAATTTAGTAAATCGAATATGGGTAGACTTGGTTATAGATTTTGATATTAGTCTTTCGACAAAACACCAAACTTTCACCTATTGATTCTTTTGAATACCTAATAGGTGTGTTCAACAATTTGTAACCACAACTTCAATCTAGGAATCCCTATTTCTAGGATGATACCTATGGCATAGTTAACATCACATTCACCCTTATGTCTAAGGTAGTGAAAATTTAGCAAACTACACACATAATTGTCTATCATTTCTTTAGACTCCACATCCCTCTTTTGAGGATGATATGGATTCCTAAAGTTCACCCAAAATCCTTCTTTCGAAGATGGCCTTGAACTTTCTAGATCTTGGAGCTTTCACTCATCAAACCCATGTGGGTATTTGGGACTTTCACCCATAAAATACTAACAAAAATAGCATAGCAATGATAAAAGCCATAAACATGAACTAGAAAATGGATGCTAACAATAACAACCCACACACACTTACACCCCTATTCACATATAACCCCCAGAGGGAAATTTATCTACACATAAGATAAACAAGCATAGATATACCCATAATCTCCATTGAAATAACTTGTTGAAGATCTAAGTGAATATTACTTCAAACTTGGCTCTCCCACAATATCAACAATGAAAGTGAGAAAATCTTTCACTTAGAAAGTCTTCAATGTATTCTTCACCCAAAATTTATACAATATTTTCTTCTCTAAAAATGAAGGCTATGAAGTATAGAGCTAAAACTTAAAAATTGGGGAAGATGGAATTATGATCTCTAATCTAGGGTTTGAGTGTTTTTGTCAAATTTAGGATCAGCAACATGTATTTTCAATTTTTCCCTTGGGCTGAATATTTTTGCTGAGTCGTGATCGCACCAACTTGGTCGCGACCGCAGTTACGCTACCGTGGCTAACTCACGCAACCTTATTTGATTAACCTTGTCTTGACTGCCGTGATCGCATACATCAAACCGCGACCATAGGACCTAAGACTCTTCTATTGCAGGTCTTCAGCTTCACTTTCTTGCTCTCTTTTTGATCATTTTGAGATCCAATCCATATCTTTTGATCTCCTCAATTTTATACCTATAAAGGGTAAATATTAGTGCATCTAAATAAATTTTTCTCATTTATCTGCTCAAAACAAGTTAATGTACACGAATCATAAGGGAAAATGAGTGGAAAAATTGCCACTCATCATAGATAAGAAGGATCTACCAAATATAATCAGAGAATTGGTCTCCACTTCACAGTCTAAAATCATGAAATCTACCGAATAAGTGGATGATGCTACCGTTACTTCCACATTATGCACAATACCCATTGGCTCTTTCACAGATGGATCTATCATCAGAAGCCTTGCAGAGGTAGGATTGAGTTCTCCTAAACCCAATATCTTGTATATTACCAATGGAATTACATTTATTCCTACTCTCGTATCGCACAGAGCTCGATTAATCTCATAAGTCCCAATAGAACATGGTATATTGACTGCACTTGGGTCCCCTTTTTTTTCTACTAATGGTGCTTGAAAAATCTGAGCTAAGCTGCTGTACTATATTCTAGAGTTCCTCTGCAACCCAGTCCTTATCACAAATACTATCAATATCATCATCACTATAGGTCATCTTCTCAAACTCTGCCTCAGGTGGCTCATCAGCAATAATATCCTTCTTCTTCAGCTCATCAGTAGTAGTCAAAAAGTACTCATCAGGTGAGGAGTCATCCCTAGTGTCAATACCCATACACTAAATAAGTGTAGGAAAATTCTGCATAGTGTCACAAGGAAATGCTCCTGACTGTCTCTCAACTAAAATAATAGAGATTTGCCCATACTACTGCTCCAACTACTTGATAGAAGTTGCATGTGATTCAACCTTTTGGGCTAATCCTGGAACTTCAGCTTTAAGTTCTATGAGGCAAGCTTCCTGGCTCTCTTGACCATTCATCAACATGGTCAAAATCACTTTTATTCTAGATTCGGCCTCACGTTTTCCAGGTGGAAGGTACTTATATCTTTAATCATGATAGTTCCGACCTTGATTCCATTGCCCTTAGGCTGTGAAACCCATCAACTGACGATCCACAAACTTTACCTCCTCAGATATCCCAAATTCATGCTCTTTAGAATAATTAGTTAATGCAAATTATTTGACCAACTCACCAATATCAGATCGTAATAGTGAAATCTCCTAAGCTACAACATCCTCAATTTTTCTCTGTTCACCGAAAGCTCCAACGGTATAAATATTAACATCTCTCTAAACCTTCTAAGTTTTCCACCCTCGATTAGTTATTGAGATCTGATCCATAATACCCGCAGCTATCTACCATCATAATCTCAAAAAGGTTCCTTTGGAAATAGTGTTTGTCATTGTTCCAAAACTTGTAGTTAGGGCTCTATAGAATATCTCTGACAAGCTTATCCCTGATATTCAGTGGTTGGGTACCATGCTTAGCCTCTTTTTGAACTGAAACCATGCCTCATACATAGATTCTGACTGAATTTGCCTAAAATTAAAAATCTTGTCCTTGAGCTGCAATACCCTGGATGGAAGAAAGAACCTGTTCTAGAATTATCTATGTATCTCTTTTCATGTAGTAATAGACCCTCATGGAAATTCCCCAAGCCATAATGATGCTTCTCCAGTAAGCGAGAAAGGGAACAACCTCAATCTCAGTGCCTCCTGATATACCCCCGATATGGTATAGGAATTTCATATCCCAGTAAATTTTGCTAGATGCATGTTTGCGTTGTCTGTAGGCAACCCCGCAAACACACCCTTCAAATACAAGAGCTGGATCATATAACTAGGGATATTGAAAGTGATATCAGGAGGTAAAGAAGGAAGGATAATGGCTCTTATATCATCCTGGTCATCGTATTCTAAATCTTCATCATCTCTATAAGGCTAAACATACTGATATGTTGGGATTACTTGAGGTTAGACTAAGCTGACCCTATTTTGAATTCCAACGAGTGTTTCTCAACAGTCTACTACCTGTCTCTGCTCATCTAATTCCATCTGATATACCATCTCACCAGTTTGTCTATTAATAACCTTTTGAACTCTGTCTTTGGGGAGATTGTCACTCTTTGGCTCTGACATCCTACTATACAAGTTTATGATCTTCCCTGAAATCAGTAGGAGTAAGGGATTTCCTTTACTCCATGTGCTAGGAATACACCGGCGTATGCCTAACTAAGAACAAAAAGAAAACCCCAAAAACTACAATGACTTCTATACATAAATCAACACCATACTCCCTGGCAACGGCACCTATTTCTTGATAACGTCCATGCAACAGCTCCTATTAGATGATGGTACAATCGTTGTCAAGATATAGTAACCCAACTAAGGTTAGGGTCGAAACCTAAGGGAGCATGTGGAATTGTAGTTATTAGCAGTTGTGGTCTACGGGCAGTACTGGAAAAGTAAATGGGGGATTTTTTTATAGTAATCTCGAGCAAGTCACAATATTAACTTTAGTTGTAATCAGTCATAGGTGAACACTAGGATTGTGTTACCCCTGGCTTCTCAACTTTATAGGATTAGTGTGCTATGTTGAACCAACCCAATACCTTGCATGGGGAATTGATAAGTTATTTACCTTCTACAGTCTTTTGGACAAGCAGAAGGATTTCACCCTTTACCTTTTGAGTCTCGATATGTCACATTACTAACCTTATCTTGATCCCAGTTAACTATAACCTTTTGAGTAACTAGTTATTAGATGAAAGCTAACCATCTTACTTAGATATTACC
This sequence comes from Capsicum pubescens, assembly GCA_030864215.1. Taxonomy (NCBI): domain Eukaryota; kingdom Viridiplantae; phylum Streptophyta; class Magnoliopsida; order Solanales; family Solanaceae; genus Capsicum; species Capsicum pubescens. The sequence continues at coordinate 111,078,757 of CM061542.1, forward strand.
TAGTCGCATGGATCGACAGTTAAACTTCAAATTACTATTGTGATTATCTTTTCCTAGTCACTACTCCTCTTTTGGAGTAAGTAGTCACTACTCCTCTTTTGGAGTAAGTAGCAATATCTAGGGGGGATCCTAAGGTTTGCAACCACTAAGACAACTATTATACTGAAGATAATGCAATACATGTCATAGGTATTGGTTCCATTCAACAATTGTACTTCCCCTACTTTGTCAATCAGCCAGGGTTTGCACAACCCTAGTTTTTGATTTTTAGCCAATCATTCTTGTGAAGAAATCAATGATATTCATAATTGAAAGCTTAGATGAAATCATAATGATAAGATGAATAAAAACCCAAAACTTTAACTTTATTAATCAACTAGAGTTAATACAAGGGAATCCAAAGATTAAAGACGAATCTTGGAATCAAAATATATTTCTGAGTATGAAAAGTGTGCAACTTCTACTAAAAAGTACATAAGGGGTATTTATAGTACATGAGGAAACCCGAAAAACAAATCCCAAATGAACTAGGAGAAAACAAGGTTGGTGGCCACATATGGTCTACACTTGTGGTCTAGCTCTGGGTGTAGATACGGGCCGTAAGTACCGGATGCGAAAAATCCTGCAAGTCAGCTCTCAGGATTTTCGACTTCTGGCGCATGCTTTGTCTACCTGCGGTCCGTAGGTCCTACCTGCATTCCGTGGGTTGACTTAGTAAGTGTTGAGAAACAATTTTCAGCTCTTCTTCAATTCTCGAACATGCTTTGATCACGATCAATCCAAAAAATATCCCGATCATCCATAATGCTCCAAAAAGTAGCCAAAAACACCTTTTTCACCTTTTTCACGAACTTAGCATCTAAAACATGACTTCCTGCAAAACATACCGAAAATAGATAATATCTAACAAAAAGGCCTCAGAAACTTGCATAGTTTCCTCATTTTAAGAGTCAAAAGTGCTATATTTCTATAGCACATTAGCAACTGCCTGGCATCACTGGCTAATATGAGCACCTACTCATCCACGAACGTCAACCGTTAATCCAACTAGACTAAGTCCCATCTAAGAACATAATACGCATATGGGATGTACCATCGCAACATAGAAACATAGAAATTCAGATGGATAGCAGAAAATTTTTGGGGCAAGGCTAACTCATAAGACACCTCACTAACTTTGCGAAGAATCTTAAAGGGTCTAATATATCTGGGACTGATCTTTCCTTTTCTCCCAACCTCATCATACCCTTCATGGGAGATACTCGAGGGAATATTCGGTCACCAACACTAAATCTCAAGGCACAAATTCTACGATCTACATATGACTTTTGCCTACTCTAAGTTATCCTCAACCTATCCTAGAGAACCTTGACTCTATCCAATGACTCCTGAAGAAAGTCAGTACCACGGGGTCTTATCTTTGAGGTCTCAAACTACCCAATAAGAGAATGACATCACCTACCATACAAAGCCTTAAAAGGCACCATCTCAATACTCGAATAGTAGCTATTATTATACGTAAACTCTGCCAAAGCTAAGTGTTGCTCCCACTGACCTCCAAAATCCATAACACAGGCTCGGAGCATATCCTTAAGAACCTAAATAGTCATCTCTAACTGCCCATTAGTTTGAGGATGAAAGGATGTACTAAGATCCACCTGAGTACCCAACTCCACCTAAAAAGTTCTCTAAAATCTAGAAGTGAACACCAAACCCTGATCTGAAATGATAGATATAGGCACACTATGAAAATGGACTATGTCAGGAACATAGATATAAGCTAACCTCTCGACACTGAAGGACATCTGAATAGGAAGTAAATATGTTGATTCAGCCAATCAATCTACAATGACCCAAACACCATCGAAACTATGGGACGTGCGAGGCAAACCACTAACGATGTCCATGGTAATTCGCTCCAATTTCCACTTGGGAATGGGCAACCTCTAAATAAAGTCACCGGGTCTTTGATGCTCGGCCTTTACCTGCTGACAACATAAGCAACATGCTACAAAGTCCACCACATCTTTCTTTATACCACTCCACCAATAATGCAGCCTCAAATCTCTATACATCTTCATTGTACCCAGGTGAATAGAATATCTGAAGGTTTGAGCCTCATGCAAAATCAACTAAATCAAATCACCAACTCTTGGAACACAAATGCATCTATCAAATCTCAAAACAGCCACAGAATCTATGGTATTCCTCTTGGACTCAACACATATTCATAGATGATGCAAAGTCTCATAGCCTCAAACTGACGACTCAAAATATTCTAAAATAAAATAGACCTCGCCTCAATACTAGATAGAATCCTCCTGGGGTCTGAAATATCAAGAGCATCATCAAGTTGACTAAGGATTGAACATATCGTGCCAAGTTCCTCTAAGAAATTAAGATAAAATCCAAGCTACCCATACTCACCGTCTTCCAGCTCAAGGCACCCTCTATCACATTTGTCTAGCCCAGATGATACAAAATAGAGATTTCATAATCTTTAAGCAACTCCATTCATCTACTCTATCAAGAATTAAGATCTCTCTAGGTCAAATGATGTTGAATACTACAATAATCCGTTAAGATATCACAATACACGCTATAAAGATAAAGTATCTAAACCTTAAGCACAAACACTATCGCCGACAACTCTAAATCATGAGTGGAGTAGTTGCACTCATGCACCTTTAGCTGCCTCGATGCATAAGCAATAACTTAATCTTTCTGTATCAATGCATAAGCCCAACCAACACCAGAAGGATCACAATACACGGTGGATCCCTCAACTTCAATAGAAAGAGCCAATATAGGAGCTAAAGTAAAAAATTCCTTGAGCTTCTTAAAGCTCAACTTACACTCCTCAGACCATGAAAAAAAACCTCCTTCCGAGTTAAATTAGTCATTGGTACTGCAATTGTAGCAAAACTCTCAATGAGCCACCTATATTAATCGTCCAAATCAATAAAAACCTCAGACGGATATATAGGATTGAACCAATTGCAAATAGCATTAATCTTAATTGGGTCTACCATAATCCCATCCTTAGACACCACATGCCCAAGTAATGTCATTGACTCAAGCCAAAGCTCACACTTAGAGAATTTGGCAAAAAGACTATGATCTCTCAAAGTATGAAGCTCATTCCTCAAATATTGCATATGCTTCTCTCTACTCCTTGAATACACAAGGATATCGTCAATGAACACAATCATAAAGGAATCCAAATAAGTCCTGAATACATGGTTCATTAAGTCCATAAATTTGGATGAGGCATTGGTCAACCCAAAAGACATCACCATGAACTCATAATAACTTTAGCGGGTCCTAAAGGTTGTCTTTAGGATATCCTCAGCCCTAATACTCAACTGATGGTAATCGAATCTTAAGTCAATCTTAGAGAACACTATTGCACCCTAAAGTTGGTCAAACAAATCATCAATGTGAGGCATAGGATACTAGTTCTTCACCGTCACCCTATTAAGCTGCCTATAATCAATACACATATGCATGGAACCATATTTCTTCTTCACAAACAAGATAGAAGCTCCCTAAGTAGACACACTCAATCTAATAAAACTTTTACCAAAAAGATCCAAAAGTTGAGAATTTAGCCTCTTAAGCTCAGCAGGAGCCATATGGTAAGGTGCCATAGAATTAGTTCGGGTGCCCAGCTCGAGATCAATAACAAACTCAATATCACGCTCAAAAGAAAGAATAAGTAGAATGGTAGAAAAAACATCACAAAACTCATAAATAATATAAACAGAGTCTAGCGATGAACTCTCTATACTAACATCATGAAGATAAGTGAGATAATAGTCGCAACCCCTCAGAATAAGTCTTCTAGCCCAAATATAATAAATAATCCCCATCGGCCACCCACTGGGGTATGATGGGCATAGCTAAGGTAATGGTCTTAATAAAGCAATCCAAGACCGCATGATAGTGGGATAACTAGTCCACGCCCAGAATTACATCAAAATCCACCATATGTAACATAATAATACTAACTCGAGTATCAAACTCTCGAATAGTCACAACACATGATCTATAAACTGATCCACCACTAAGAAATCACACGTGGGAGTAAATACATACAATTGCACAAATAATAAATCCCAAGATAACTCTAACCACAGGGAACAATAAGTATACACCTAAGAATAAGTAGATCCCAAAGAAAATAAAGCAAAAGCTAATTGATGGCATACCAACATCGTAACTATGATAACAGAATCCAAAGACTCAGCCTTAGGTCTATCATATATGGCATACAACTGACCACGCCTGCCACCTTACTAGGCTCCTAACCAATCTCTTTTCTTAACTATTTTAGAACCTCTATGTGCATTATAGGGATCACTCTGATGACCATGCATACCATCTCTAAGTGGGGGCAAAATTGCCTAAATCAGTGAAACACTATAAGCTGAAGGAACTATCACTCTATGACTAGGGCACTCTCTTTAACAAGGGCCAAAAGCCCCACAACCATAACATGTCCCAAGAACTTCACAGAAACTAGAAGATTGGGATGACCCAAAATAACCACCTCGGCTAGCATAACTAGAAAATGAACCCCTTGAAGGCTGACCACTACTCTAGCTAAGGTGATCACTGTGAAAAGACTGGCCACCATTGGTAATCAAAAGTGTGACCTGAACGAGCCTACTAGATGGACCCTAATGCTGATACAACTGATGCAGAGGGTATCTACCCTAAGAAGTATAGCCTCTGGACCGTGAGCCACTATAGCTCTCATTGAAACTACCTTGATATTACAGCCTCTTATTTCTACCTCCTTGGGCCTCATAATACATCTTCTCTAATCTGAGAATGATAAAAACTTTGGAAAAACACCTGCACAAAGAAACCAAACTTTGTGTAGACATGCGAAGAGGAAGTCTCAATTCCTGAACAAAGAAATAACCCCTCTCATACTCAGAAGTTAAAATAGAAGTAGCAGGCCTAGCCAACTCATGAAATAGAGCTTCATATTCCTAAGCAATCATAGAGCCCTACTCCAACATTGAGAACTAGTCCCTTAGATGATCCTTAAGACTGTGAGGAATATACTTCTCCAAGAAAATCTTAGAGAACTGAGTCTATGTCAAAGAGGGAGATCCAGTTGGACTAAAATCAAGATAGGCTCTTCACCAATGTCGAGTTGCTAAGTCTAACTACAAAATAATGTAATCCATACCACGAGTCTTAAAAAGGCCCAAATTAAATAACCTATCCTCATAAGAAATTAAGAACTCTTAAGCTTCCTCGCTCGGTGCACCAAAAAACTTAGGCGAAGCTTGTCTTAAGAACTTACCCAACATATTTTTATCCTCAACGAACATAGCAAGTTGAAAAACTACCGACTGAGAAATAGTCGATACAAGAGGGCCCTCAACTCTGAGATTCATAAGTACAGGTTATGCCCCCACCTCAGGACCACTCTAATCTGCAAACTGTGTACTATCAGATGGTGTACCACCAACTAATATCAAGAGCTGAACCAATGCATCTATAATGCCCTAAGAGTATACCCTGGGCGCCATATGGTTCTTACAGTACCGAGGAACCACAAGCTAACCCATGAGCTGGTACCTGCTGTGAACACAAAATAATATGTTGATGATAGAGTCATGTGTGGAAAACAATGGATATAATGCCATAAGGTCATAAATCATAGTTCTGATAAAGTCTGCAAAACAATACTGATAATACTAATAAAACATCTGACAGTGACAACGTAAAACTGAAGACTGACTAACTGACTGTACTATTCTAAAAAGCCTCTACTGACTGACTGTGGAGCTGATGGGATAAACCCCCAACTAACTCCAACTAAATGGAAAAAAATATGGAAACTGATGAAATAACTGAGATAAATAAACCATGTCCTCAAAGTATGAGAAATCACCTCTGCTACGACTGATAATCTAGAATGTCTATGTGTGATCCAGGAACTGAGCGTCCAAACCTATGATATGATACATCATAGCGCAATAAATGAGTATGTGATTAGTACTTTGAATGTACTAGTATGCTAAATGAGGTAGGATGATATGCATGGTTTCATGTACAAGAGTAATAACTGACTAAATGAATAGCATAAAGTACTGAAAAAAATATATGAAATCAGTAAGTTCTGAGAATGAATGACCAAGCATAAAATATGTTCTAAATATAATCTGTAAACTAAGATACTGAATACTGATAAGTGAATGACTTATATTTGTATGCTATGGTCAAGCAAAACTAAAACTGAATTACAGAGCAGATTACTAGACTGAGACTGTAGGAGCTATCATCTAACCGAGATACCCCAATGAAAAATTTGGGGTCCAACCTGTGATCCTAGTTGGAAGGGTGTCAGTATCATGCCACAGGTACTAATAGTGGATATGTGGATCTACTAATGTACTATCCCAAAGGACTAAGAGTGTCAAGCCTAAGCTGATAGGTGACCCCTGGGAGGTAGTCAAGCCTGAACTAATAGGTGACTCCTCAAATCCTACGCTGACTACATAGTTCTGGAGTATAGGGACTGCTACTAATGACTCTTCCTATTTGATGGGGAAGCCACTATCCCTGCACTCGCTCGGTGCTAAATTCTACTCCCAACTGAACTGACTCGAAATACTGAACTGTTCTAAGTTTAACTGATCATGATAACTGACTAAACTAATATTGCTCATAACATGTCTAAAACTATTTTGAAGATACTGACGCTAAGTAAACAGCTAATTTTTTAGGTATTCACAACCCTCGGGACTTGATAGAAATAATAGCAAAATAGTACTAAAGCTTTAAGGACATAATATGAAAGCATTTATTCAAAATTTATTCTTGCTGACATTTCATCAAACACTTGATATGCATAGTGTAAACTAAGCATGGGAATAGATTAAAGCTTATAGTAATAGCATGATTTAAACATCAACATCACTAATTATGGTTTAAATCAGCAAATAACATTATTCAAACATGTGGGGTTTAATAGCAACAACAATTTCATGTAAACATGGTATAGAATCAAGATTCATGGGGATTCATGGTTAAAATCACAATTAAAATCAAAATAACTTGTAAAAATCATAACTTGGACTTTGAAATTAGATTCTTGAACTCCATGGGTAAAAGGGGCCAGTGGATAAACATTTAACATACCTGGGTTGACGAATTTGTGAAGGTTCTTGGGTTTTCTCTTAAGAGTTAATCTTGAGTCTTGAAGGCTAGGGTTTGTTCTTGAAAGAGGGCTACTTTAATTTTGAGAGGATTGTGATATAATGAGCAAATAATGCTCTCTTAGGACTTAAATCCCGTGTGTGGACTGGATGAGGTGAAAGGAAAGGACATAAATGCCCTTGGGAAATTAAAACTGAGAACTAGACTGTAAATCTCGATTTGGGCCTTCGAATCAATGCGGTGCAATTGCATTGCACCACTAGAAAATAACAATTCCTATTTTGCACAACGGCGCAATGCGGTGCTATCATGTTGCGCCACTGGAAACAGACAATCCCAATTTGGCACCTTGGCGCGATGCGGTGCCCCACTAAACGTGAATTTGACCCTTGGCATGATGTGGTGTTATCGCGGTGCTCCACTGGAGAAGGCGAACGTGAGGCGAACGTGATTTTGGCCATCACCGTGATGCGGCCTTATCGCGTAGGGCTACTAGCTTTCACTTAAAGTGCCATAACTTCTCACCCGTGTATCAGATTAAAGCAAAATTGGTATAGTTGGAAAGATAGTTCAATTTCCTATCATTTGGTGGGTCTTGAAATGTAAAATTCTTAGTAGAATAAAATATAAGCTCATTTGAAGTTGACTATTGAAACATTCTTCTCAAAAACTCAATCGGTAAGGAATAATTTGATTCATCTAATAGCTGGGAGTTATTTGAGGCCTTAATATACATTAAATCCACTCATAAATTACCAAAGAACTATAATTACTTTGCATGAGCTTGAAACATGTCTCTAACATTGGTTTGGATTTTTTGGGGTATTACAATATCTCCCCCTTGGGATCATTCATCCTCAAATGATGGTTAAGCTGAAAGCTCTAAGGAATTTAGATTACATGTTGAATATACGTAATGAAAACATGATTACATGACTGATTCTGAAACATGACACATGACTAAACTGATTTTGTAAATGCATGACTGATATGAGAATGATATATAGCTGAAACTGAGCATGGAAAGGAGAAATTCTAAGAAGATTGTTACCTTAAGATGAATCTGAGTTTGCGGAGAAAAGATTAGGGAACTTGGTCCGCATATCTTCTTCTATTTCCCAAGTGGCTCCCTCAATGAAATAGTTCCACAAAGAACCTTGACAAGGGGAACTTCTTTGTTCCTTAGTCTATGAATTTTTCGATCAAGGATCTCGACTGGAATTTCTTTGTAAGAAAGGTTGTTTTGAACATCTATGCTTTCTAAGGGAACAACTACAGCTAGGTCACCAATACACTTCTTTAACAAAGAGATATGGAATACTGGGTGCACTGATGCTAAGTCTACAGGCAACTCAAGCTCATAAACCACCTTTCTGAAATGGTGTAAAACTCTGTAAGGGCCAACATATCGAGGACTAAACTTTCCCATCTTACCAAATCTCTTTACCCCATCATGGGATAGATTTTTAGATATACAAAATCTCCAATCTCAAACTCAAGATCTTTTGTCCTCACATCTACATAAGATTTCTATCAGCTTTAGGCTACCTTAAGCCTTTCCCGGATTAGCTGAACTTTATCCAAAGCATCAAACACCAAGTCAGTCCCTATCAAAGCAATTTTACCTTCCTCAAACCAACCAATCAGAGATCTACACCTCCTTTATATAGATCCTAAAATGGAACCATCTGAATACTGGAATGATAGTTGTTATTATACGCGAATTAAATCAAAGGCAGGTGGTCATCCCAACTGCCCTTAAAGTCAACTACACACTCTCTCAATATGTTCTTAAAGGTCTGAATGGTCCTCTTTACCTAACCATCTCTCTGAGAGTGGAAGGCTGTACTAAGGTGAACTTGGGTATCAAGACCCTTCTGAAAAGCGTTACAAAAGTGAGAGGTAAACTGAGTACCTCCGTCTGAGATGATATACAACGGAACATTGTTCATTCTAACCAACTCTCTAATATAGAGCTTGGCATAGACCTCAGCTGAATAAGAAGTATAGACTGGTAATAAATGGGCTGATTTGGTCATCTTGTCCATAATAACCTAAAACAAATCATGCTGATGACGACTACGAGGCAAACCTGTCACAAAATCTATATTCACTATTTCCCACTTCCAAGTGGGAATACCAAACTCCTGCATGGACACACAAGGCTTTTAATGCTCGATCCTAACCTATTGACAAGTGAAGAACTTAGCTACAAACTCTGCAATATCCTTCTTCATCTCACTCCACCAATAGATTTGCCACAGATTGTGGTACATCTTCGTAGCCCCTGGATAAATTGAGTAACGTGCACCATGCTCTTCTATAAGAATTCGCTGCCTCAACTCATCAACACACGACACACACAGTCTACCCTGGCAATGCAACACTCCATCTCCCCTTTGAGAGAAAACCTCTACTTTATGATCTCTAACTAACTCCTTCAGCTTCACTAGACTAGGATCTCTATCTTGTTTTTCTTTTACTTTGGCAACCAAAGAAGATTTCAAACTATTCTGAACCCAAACGCTACCCTCAGCTGAATTAACTAAAAGAAAACCTAACCTAGCAAGCTGATGAACTTCCCTAACTAACTTCTTCTTATTATCCTCAACATGAGTAGCACTACCTATAGACAATCTACTTAGGGCATCTTCCACTACATTGGCCTTGCCCAGGTGATACAAAACACTCATATCATAATCTTTCAACAATTCTAACCACCTTGTCTGGCGGAGGTTTGAATCGTTCTGCGAGAATACATACTGTAAGCTTTTATGGTCTATGAACACATCAGCATGCGCCCCATACAAATAGTGCCTCCAAATCTTTAGGGCAAACACAATAGCTTCTAGCTCAAGATTATGGGTAGGGTAATTATTTTCATGGTGTTTAAGTTGTCTAGAGGCATAGGCCACAACCTTACCCTTCTGCATCAAAACACACCCCAAACCAACTCTAGAAGCATCACAGTACACAACAAACCCATCTGAACCATCTAGCAACATCAAAACTAGGGTTGTGGTGAGTCGGGTCTTTAACTCCTGAAAACTTTTCTCACAAAAATCTAACCACTAAAACTTAACTTTCTTCTGAGTCAATCTGTACATAAGGTACGCAATAGATAAAAAACCTTCAACAAACTGCTGGTAATAGCCACCCAAGAAACTTCTAATATCTAATGGAGAGATGGGTCTAAGCCAGTTTCTCACTGCTTCGGTCTTTTAAGGATCAACTCTAATTCCATCATCAGAAATAATATGGCCAAGGAAAGCTAATGATCTTAACCAAACATTGCACTTACTAATTTTAGCAAACAATTAATGGGCTCTAAGAGTCTATAATATTATTCTAAGGTAGTCTACATGATCGTTTTCGCTACGAAAGTAGACAAGAATGTCATCAATGAAGACTATGACGAACATGTCCAAGTATTGCTTGAACACTCAGTTCATCAATTCCATAAAGGTTGTTGGGGTATTTGTGAGACCAAAGAACATGACTAGACACTCGAAGTGACCATACCGAGTTCTGAAATCTATTTTTGGAATGTCATATTCTCTGACTCTGAGCTTATGATAGCCGAATTTGAGGTTTATCTTAGAAAAATAACTGGCACCCTGAAGTTGGTCGAACAAGTCATAAATTCTAGGAAGTGGGCATTTGTTCTTGATTATGATTTTGTTTAATCGACGGTAGTCGATACACATTCTAAGAGAACCGTCTTTCTTATGCATGAATAGGACTGGTGCACCCCACGGGGAAATACTAGGCCTGATGAATCCCTTATCTAGTAGATCTTTCAACTATTATTTCAAATCTTTGAGTTCAGCTAGAGCCATTCCATATAGCGGAATAGAGATAGGCTTGGTATCTGGAAGAAGGTCTATTCCGAAGTCATTTTTCCTTTTGGAAGGAACTCTAGGAAGATCTTCAGGGAACACATCTAGAAATTCCTTCACTACTGAAACTAACTCAAGATTTGGAGTCTCAGAATTAGAGTCCTTTACTCGAAAAAGAAGATAAATACACCCCTTGGATATCATTTTCTTCGCTCTAATGTACGAAATAAGCTGACCCCTAAGCGATGTAGTACTACCCCTTCATTCAAGGACTGGTCCATTTGGAAACTGAAAATAAACTACTCCATTTCTACAATCAACTGAAGAATAACATAAGTAGAGCCAATCCATGCTGAGAATAACATCAAAATCCATCATCTCTAACTCCACAAGATTAAATAAAGTAACTTTCTGAGACACTATTATCGAGAAGTTCCTGCATACCCGTCTGGATATAATAGACTTACCCATGAGGATAGATACTGAGAAAGGCTCTACTAAGATTTCAGAACTGACTTCGAAGTTGACAGCTATATAAGGGGTTACAAAAGAAAAAAAAGCTCCAGGTTCTAGTAAAGCATAAATATGTAAATGAAAGACTTGCAACATACCAGTAACTACATTAAGAGAACTTTCTTGATCTTGTCGGGACTTAAGCGCATAAAGCCTGTTCTAATATTAACCATTAGTAGCACTGGATGCGGAGCCCTACTGATTCGGGCAGCCAGCTGGAGCCGATGACTGATGGGACTGGCCTTGTTGGCACAAACCCCTCCCTTTCTGAGCAACTGCCCGACACACCTGAATCTGATGTCTTGGCTTTCCACACCCAAAGCATGCATAAATGCTAGATCTACACTCACCCTGATGGTTTCTACCATATTTCTAGCAAAGAGGATTTGTACGCCCACTATTTACATTGCCTTGGGACTTAGAGCCTAGCGCCCTATCCCAGTTTTTATTTCTGAACCTTGGCATAGGGACACTAGCTGAAGATGGGGTAGGAGCAGAAGATTTCTGACGGAATTAAGGACGATTTCCACCCTCTGACATCAACTAAGTGAAATTAGAGCTACCTATTCTATCCCTCTTATTCTCTCTCTCCTTATCCTTAAACTTATGCTCCTTAATTTGCTAAGCATCGACTATAAGCCTAGATATGTCTATCTCCTTAATTAACACCATAGTCCTACACTCCTTGACCACACTATTAGATACTCTAGACATGAACTTGATCATCCTAGACCTCTTATCATCCACCACATAAGGGGCATACCTAGCTAGCTGAGTAAACTTGAGGGAATACTCCTTCACACTCATATTTTCCTGTCTCAAGTTGATAAACTCTAACATTTTGGCTTTCCTTATCTCCAGTGAAAAGAATCTATCTAAGAAGGTTGTAGCAAACTTCTTCCATTCTATAGGCCCTATCTCTACGCCTCTATACTCTTTTCACTACTTAAACTAGGTATGGGCTACATCTTGCAGTTAATCAGCAGCAAATTCAGCACTCTCAGAAGAAGTCACCCCCATAATGTCTGTCACCTTCAGAACCATGTCTAGGAATTCTTGTGAATCCTCTTCAGATTTGGATCCCGAGAACAGAAGAGGTATCATTCAGGTAAAGTCCTGAATCCTAGATGCGGTATTATTGGCCACTGGTTGGCCATAACAGTGGCTGGCTAAACATTTTGAGCCACTACAGAGTGAGCTAGAGTAGTGAATTCAGCTCTGAACTCTACATGAGAAACATACTCGTTCAGGGAATCTTCCTGAATGGGCGGAGGTGTTGGTTGGTTTACGTGTCTTCTTCCGTTGGTCTTTCTGGGAGGCATGTTCTATAAATGGAAGGAAGAGTAGATTAGAAAAAAAATTTAGCATGAGCTCATGCTCTGTCACATGACATGAACACTGAAAGAAGGGAAATTTTCTTAAAATGCCTCGTAGCCTCTTGTCCATAAGTGTGGTGCACTTCACACCCATACACAAGACTCTACTTGATGTGGCTTTAAGACTTCCTAGGACACTTTAAAACCTTAGGCTCTGATACTAAGTTTGTAATACCCCGAGAGTACACCCTGGGTTCTGCATGGTGCTTACAGTCCTGAGGAACCACGAGCTAACCCATGAGCTGGTACCTGCTGTGAACACTGAATAATATGCTGATGATAGAGTCATATGTGGAAAATAATGGATATAATGCCATAAGGTTTTAAATCATAGTTCAAATAAAGTCTATAAAACAATACTGATAATACTGATAAAATGTCTGACAATGACAACTGAAAACTGAAGACTGACTAATTGTCTATACTAGTCTGAAAAGCCCCCACTGACTGACTATGGAGCTGATGGGACAAACCCCCAGCTAACTCCAACTGAATGGAAAAAAATTTTAAACTGATAAAATAACTAAAATAAATAAACTAGGTCCTTGAAGTATAAGGACTCACCACTGCTACGACTGATAATCTGGAATATCTATGCGTGATTCGAGAACTAAGCGTCCAAACCTATGATATTATATCATAGAAAGAAAAAAGCATGTGATCAATACTTTGAATGTACTGGTATGCTAAATGAGGTAGGCTTATATGCATGGTTTCATGTACAAGAGTAATAACTGACTGAATGAATAGCATAAAGTACTAAAGAAAATGTATAAAATCAGTAAGTACTGACAATGAATGACCAAGAATAAAACATGTTCTAAATATAATCTGTAAACTAAGATACTGAATACTGATAAGTGAATGACTTATATTTGTATGCTATGGTCAAGCAAAATTGAAACTGAATTACTAAGCTTATTACTAGACTGAGACTGTGGGAGCTATCATCTAACCAAGATGCCCCAATAAGCAATTTGGGGTCCAACCTATGACCCCAATTGGAAGGGTTTCAGTACCGTGCCACGGGTACTAACACTGGTTGTGTGGATCCACTAATCTACTATCCCGAAGGACTAAGGGTGTCAAGCCTAAATTGACGGGTGACCCCTGGGAGGTAGTCAAGCCTAAACTGATGGGTTATTCCTCAAATTTTATGTTGGCTATGTAGTTGTGAAGTACAGGGACTGCTACTAATGACTTTGCCTATCTGACGGGGAATCCACCATCCCTGCACTCGCTCAACGTTAAATCTTACTCCCAACTAAACTGACTCAAAATACTTAACTATTTTAAGTTTAACTGATCATGATAACTGACTAAACTGATACTACTCATAACATGTCTGAAACTGTTCTGAAGATACTGAGGCTAAGTAAACAGCTAAGTTCTTGAGTATTCACAACCCCTAGGACTCGATTGCAATAATAGCAAAATTGTACTAAAACTTTGGGGTCATAATATGAAAACATTTATTCATAATTCATTCTTGTAGGCATTTCATCAAACACTTGATATTCATAGTGTAAACTAAGCATGGGAATAGTTTAAAGCTTATAGTAATAGCAAGATTTCGACATCAACATCACTAATTATGGTTTAAATCAGCAAATAACATTATTCAAATGTGTGGGGTTTAATAGCAACAACAATTTCATCTAAACATGGTATAGAATCAAGATTCATGGGGATTCATGGTTAAAATCACAATTAAAATCAAAATAACTTGTAAAAATCATAACTTGGACTTTGATATTAGATTCTTAGACAACATGGGTGAAAGGGACCCATGGATGAACATTTAACATACTTAGGTTGACGAATTTGTGAGGGTTCTTGTGTTTTTTCTGGAGAGTTGATCTAGAATCTTGAAGGCTAGGGTTTGTTCTTGAAACAAGGCTACTTTAATTTTGAGAAGATTGTGAAATAATGAGCAAATAATACTCTCTTGGGACTTAAATCATGTGTTTGGACTGAATAAGGTAAAGGGAAAGGACTTAAATGCCCTTGGGAAATTAAAACTCGAACCTGGACTGGAAATCCCAATTTTAGTCTTCAGCCCGACATGGTGTAATCACATTGCACCACTGGAAAATGAGAATCCTTATTTTGCCCAACGGCCTGACGTGGTGCTATCGCGTTGCACCACTGAAAATGGACAATCCCGATTTGGCACCTTGGCGCGATGTGGTTCCCTACTAAATGTGAAATTGACCCTTGGCGCAATGCGGAGTTATCATGGTGCTCCACTGGAAAAGGATGAACATTATTTTTTTCATCACCATGATGCGGCCTTATCGTGTTAGGCTACTGTCTTTCACTAAAAGTGTCATAACTTCTCACCCATGTATCAGATTAAGGAAAAGTTGGTATCGTTGGAAAGCTAGTTCAATTTCCTATTATTTGGTAGGTCTTGAGCTGGAAAATTCTCAGTAGAATAAAAGATAAGCTCATTTGAAGTTGACTATTCCAACATTCATCTCGAAAATTTAATCGGTAAGGAATAATTTGATTCGTCTAATAGCTGGGAGTTATTTGAGGCCTTAATATATATCAAACTCACTCATAAACTATCAAAGAACTATAATGTACTTTGAATGATCTTGAAAAATGGCTCTAACATTGGTTTGGATTTTTGGGGTATTACAGCATCCCTAACAACTGAAGAAGAAATAAACCTCGATGACGCCTGGGTTAGTCCCTGGCCTACCGCTGGTTGGGGAAAAGAATCTTTCGATTGGGAGTAGGAGTAGGCACTGGTGAAGGACCCCTATAATGTCCCATTTCTAGAAATATATCTCTAGTCTATCCACAACCTCTAGGTTATCTACGAACAGTGACAGGATCACTTGGCTTTGGCTCGAGGTCCTCATCTCTTGTAGCAGTAGCACTTGTCCTAGACATCTACGAAAGAGTGAAACCAAAAGAATTCCTTAGAAACCAACTCAGACACTTAGCACGAAATGAGTGAAAAAAAGTAAAGAAATCCTAAGAATGTCGTATAGTCTCTCAAAGATTAAAAACAGACGTCATCATTCCGATCCACATAACTTTACTAAACACTTGCTCTTGTACCAACAACACTGGTGAACCTACGCTCTGATACCAATTTTTTATTTCTCGATTTATGAGTCATGATGGAACCTACTTTATCCCTCCAGTAGGTTGGACAAATCGTAGTTCGATGCTATAACAATAGCTAATTTAGTGAGAAAAGGCGTAAAATCTAGAACTTTGTAAGTAATGACTTACAATAATAATAATACAATAACAATAGTCTAAAAGATAGATAAAACGTCTATAACCAAACCACGACCTAGTAGTATCGGTACAAGAGATACTAACAAAAGAAACATAAGTACTAAAATAGTAAAATACAAATATGTCTCAAATAGTAAAAGAATACACATATATAATAGAAGAAAAAAGTGAAACTCTGACTCCAAGAGCTCACCCTATCTTCGAAATCAACTCAGCACGATCTCGACATCAACGGCGACCACTAGTACTCATATCTGCACCAAAAAGGTATAGAAATATTGTATAAGTACCAAAACCATGGGTACTCAATAGGCATCATCAGTTGACTGAGCTAAATCATGTTATAAGAATGATAAGATGCAAGATAAATAAGCTAAGTTAAGGTAAAAAGGAAAACCTAAAAATAAGCTCCAACACTGTAAATAAATAACTGGAATAGATAAAATATAAAAGAAGAATAATTAATGCTACAAGATAGGCCCCATAAGCCAGTAAATGCAGAAAAGTAAATAACCCAATGTGAAGCCCCATAATCCTGGAGGGTGCAATCAAAGAGAAGTAAATAACTGAAGTTCCATAAATTTATCAAATATCAAGCCATAACAAATCCATACATACTATATCATACCATAAATAACCTCTCAATGTTGGACTCAAATCAAAACTCATATCATCATCATTATTTGTCAGACTTACATCGGAACTCATGTCATCAATATCATTATCCATGGACAGACTTGAATCTAAACTCAATATCAATAATCCTCACCAACTCCCAAGTACCAAACTAGTATAAATATCATGTATCTAATCTCCTCAAAGTTTGAAACAAGCTTTTTAAAGGGTTTAACATGTGTATAGAAGTCTATAAGAGCTAGCACGAATCTTGGCTTAAGGTAGACCGGGGGGTCCACTTCTAATCTCCAAAATCAGTTCTAAGGAAAATTCTACCCTAAACTAGGAAAGGTATCTAAATTCACTTTGAGATGTTAAAAAAGATACAATTATCCCTAAGATAGAAATTCAACCTAAACCATGAGCAAATAAGTCAATTATTCCTAATTTACATTTCCTTAATAGGATAAATAGTCCAAACAATACTAATTATACCAATCATACCTCTAATACCTAAATCCCATACCATATCTAGAATAATATTATAATTATACTATGAATTAGCTCAATATATGAAGAAGGTAAATCTAGCCTTCCTAGATGCCAAAGAATCCACTAAATCGATGATTTTCCTTTCTGAGGAGCTTCCGCAAGATGCCACGTAACCAAAATAATAATCTACTCATCAAAATGAGAAAAATTATACCCATATTACGCTTTTGTGCTTTGGATCCAAACTCACTTAAAAATCCTATGCAAGGACTATTTGTGGTATCGTACTTTCAAAAATGACAACACGTTTCTCTATGCTCAAGGAATATTAACCCTCTAGAATGGGTAAATTTCGAGCTCAAATAGTGCTACAATCAACCCACCAATATTCTAGGGATTTGGGGGATATTATGAGAATTAACCCATGAAATTGATGGAAACTTTCCAAGAAGTTGGAGAAGAAATATGTTACTCAAGCTTACAATCACTCCAATATCACCCACTAATAGTTCTCCAAAGTTTTCACACTTTTTAGGGTTCTACATACTAAAAATGAATGAAATGGGAGAAAATAGGCTAAATGGGGAATTTATATGATTCCCAGGTGTCCAGTTATTGCTTAAGAAAACATTGGGTTAGATAAGCGGTCATCGCTTAAGTGGCCAAGTGTCATTTTAGCGACATTGGTCAAGTTTGCGCATTGTTTCTTAAGTGACCTTTGGCCACTTAAGCGAATATCGCTTAAGCGATACCTGCTAGGAAAGCAAGGCCTCTTAAGCGATCTGTTGGCCGCTTTAGAAGCCTTCTCTTAAGCGTCCCAATGGGTGCTTAAGAGAATGCACCAACACCAGCTAAGACTTAAAATTATTTTAAGTCTCCATTGTCCCCTCGAGATTTATCTAGAATCCCATATACGCAAATGACCTATGATAACCTATCAAATTTGACATTTCAAACTTAATGTCATAGTGAAAATTTCAATTCGAGGTCGTTTCAACAAAAAAAGGGACTCACACCCATGTATAATTTTTTTTAACTTCCCGCTAATAGCCCGAACTGAGTTTGAGAGCCTTAGGACCCTAACCAAGAGTCTCACTAGCCTAAAATCAGCATTTCAAAGCTGTTGGAACTATCAGAATTGGCATATGATGTCTTTTGACTGGAGTTTTTGCACAATAGTCAATTCTAACTAACAAAGATTTCAAACTAGGGAATTAGCTCTAAAAAACAAATAAACTACCCAATACTTAAACTGTCAACTCCAACAAGTCTTAAATGACTTGGGGTAGCTATAGGAAAGCTCTAAACATCAAAAATGGGCAAAAATGCAAAAAATGACCCGAAGGGTCATTACAGATTAGGTATGAAGCCTTGTTTATCAAATCATATATATATACACAGATATACACACATAAAATTAAAATAAATTTTTTGGACAAAAGGGTGAAAAGAAACCCTTGCTGAAATACTACACAGTTGGTCTTACCGATTTCTTGAAGGAAAGCTTAAATTTGGAGCCTTTGAAGTTAAATTTTTAGAGAAACCCTTATTTTGGTGTTCTTGAGAGTTTAAGATAGGAATGAACAATGATTTTTGAGTTAAGTGCTAAGGAAAAACATTTTGGTGTAAAAAAAATTTGGTATAAGTTATAAGGTCATTTGGGATCAAAAGGACCAACCTCTAGTCAAAAAATAAGTTAAAAAGAGTTGTTGATGTTTGAAGAACACCCAGCATGGGACGCTATCTAGAGCGCCAAAATAGCTCTATGTCATGTTGATATCATGCAAAAATAGCTTTGTGGCATGCTGATATCATGGACCCCTACTATTTTGGGGTTCTCAGCTTATGCCAGACGATGTGGCACAGACTCTCTCTAGTAAATTCACAATAACATTTTACTCCAATATCATATTAAGATGAAATTAGATGAATTGGAAAGAAGAATCAAATTCCTTTTGTCTGTTGGTCTTGAGCTCCAAAACTCGACAAAAACTACAAGTTATACTCATTAGAAATTAAATAAAGATAGATTTATGCAAGGATTCAATCGATAAAATAACTTTCAACATGGCTATAAGCTAGGTGTTACTAGTGGTCATAATTCATGCCTAAGTCTCTTCACATAATAAAGAATTGAGATTAACACTTATGTAAAATTATAAATCATAATATTTGGGTCTAAAATTTGATAAATGGGTCGGTTCTTAGCTCAAAAATTCAGGGTGTTACACTAACCCTTGGCATAATAATTCTAAGTAAATAGAATAAAGTAAAGCAGAGGATGAAATTGAAGCATAATTTATAAGGTTTGAAACACAACTGCAAGTTCAAAGGAATAAAATATTATGCCAAAAGGGTAACAACAAGCAATACTATATTGTCTAAAAGCCTCTAAACTGAATAACATAATTTACCAGGATAAATCCCCAAGATAACCATAAAATAATGTCTAAATGTAAATAAAAAGAAACAACTAAACTAAGACCATGAATAATGAGGAATCACCACTAGTAGAGTTTAAGCTTATGGACAACCATCCACGTGCGTAAGAGTGAACACCTAAAACCATATCACATGAAAAATATAAGCAAAAGAAGTATGCGATCAGTACGTTTGAATGTACTGAGTATGTATAGTTTAAGCAAATAACATACAGACATAGTATTTATATGAATTAATAGAAATGAAAAATTTGTAGATTTCATAATAATTCATATCAACTAAGGATAAAATAGTTAAAAAAAACTAAAATAAGGACTTTTTGGAAATAATGCATGTTAAAATTCATAAGCAAAAACATATAAGCATCACATTATGAAAATTACAAAAGTGAAGTTTATTTTAGATAGGAGTTTCTTATAACAAACATAAACCAATGCACGTTATGGAGTTTAGTTTCAAACACTCATATCAAAAAAGGTTGTTCTAAACTACCAAAGTTAGAACCATAAACATAAGGATCCTAAAAGTGCACCTAAAAAAGAACAAAACCTACAGTGGCATATAGATATGGAACTTGATCTTATTATGAAACATCGTTCTCTTGGTGCTTAATATTACTCCCAAAAATACGTCATAGCATATGCTCTTTGTCACGACACGAGAATACCCCCTAATCGGAACATAGCGCTTAGAACCACAAGCGATCCCAAGCTAACACATGGTACTGGCATAATGCTTAAGCAACTAATTAAAACATATATAAAATCTAAAGTCACAGAGAAGAAGAAGAATCATGAGATAAGTTGTTTTAATACCTTAGTGTTCAAAGTTTACAACATTGTAATCTGAAAGAAAAGAGAACTAAAACTACTTGCAATAACTCTAACTAACTATCTATAAAACCTCTACTAATACTGACTATAGGTATCTAGGACATGACCCCAATTATTCTTAATTAATATATATAAATAAGATAATAAAATACTAGAACAGCAACTAACTTGAATCCTCGAAACAAGAGAACTCATCACCTACTAGCTAAATGTCATGATTTAACTAACTATGATCCTGATAGAAAGTACCTAAACTTACATCACATGAACAATACAAGTGGAATAGGTATGCGATCAGTACTTTGGAATGTACTGAGTAGGTGGGATTTTCACAAGCCATAAAAAAACTAACAACATGCTTTAAAACTAAGGACATAAGCCATTTTCTGAAATATGAATTTAAAACATGTCTATACTTATAAGCTATGAGGAATAGTGAAATTTCTAAATCATGAGCTAAAATGTTTATGTAAGCTGAGAAGCAATAAAAGCATCACTATTATATTTAATCTAAAATTAATGCAAAATATGTTGTAAAACTATACTGAATGCTAACAAAAAATAAAGAGATAAACTTGAATACATGGATCTAAACAGTAGTACAATGACCCTATATAAAATACATATATACTGGTTTGCAGTGAAAGTCTAAAAAGTCATAGTATAAAAGCAAGTAAAACTAAACTAAGGTTCATGTATAAATACTGGGTTTGAAACTGTGGTATATGAATTGATGCAATGACCAAGTAAATAAACATGTAACTGATTAATATTGTGCTCAATAAATTGATGTCAAATTCATGCAATAACTGAGTTTGAACTATGGGAGATACTATTAATAGACATATAACCATGTGAGCTAAACATAGAGTTTGGTATACTATCCCCATCGAAAAGGGCCCTATATAGCTTGATAGGGTATAAAGGTTGATGTCACATGGTACCACTAAGCTGGTGTCCAAGAGGGATAATTTTTCAAGCCTGGTCTAACGGGTGACCCTTTAGAACCTACGATGTTTCTGTAGTTCTGGGACTTAGGGGCCTCTACTAAAGGTCTCAGCCTAACTGATAGGTAATCCTTCATTCTTGTATCTGCTTGGTGTTAAGTACTACTCCTAACTGAATATAAGATAATATACTAAATAGCTTAATACTAATGATGTTGTAGTACTGAAAGATAAGTGTATTATTTAAAAGTATTCAAAATCATAAAACTGAAGAACTGAGAGTTCAACAGACAATGAATGAAATTCTAACTAATCAAGTGTTCACAACCCCCCATAACTAAAGAATGCAACTACTTATGGAAATTCTATAATCTAAATAGAATGTGAAATTAGTTAACACAAGTTGATCAAAATCATGAATTATTAAATATATAGAGGATTCATGGTTTACATATGTAAAATACTAACTTTCATGGGGAAACATGTATTCGTGACTTATTCATGAAACCCCTAACTTGAGGAATGAATTTGTAAAAGTACCAAAATACTGAAAATAAGTATATTCAGGAGCCAAAAATTGACAAACCTGTAAAAGTATAGAATTTCATAGGAAAATGTGTCAGGTCAAATTAATATAGACTAAAATTCATAAAATCATGCATAATCATTCTTAAAGAGGTTGAAATCTATAAAATATGCATAATTCTTCATGTATTAAAATCACAGAGTTGAAGTTATGGATCATACATAATAACTGAGTGAGAACCATAATAATAAAATAACATGAGGGAACTAAGATTCAAGAATTTGAAATAATTGGGTATGAACCCTATATCATGAGTTCATAAAGATCATAACTGAAATTCAATTTTAAAACTAGGTTTTGGGCATAAGGGTGAAAGGAATAGCTTATTGAGTACCCACATACATCGGCTAATGAAACCTTGAACTGAAGTCTTGGGAATATGGTTGTGAGAAAAACACTAGGCTTAGGCTTTCTTAAGAGTTGAATTGCATAATTTTCTGACTTGGAATGAGATTGGGGAAAATAATGACGTATTTGAGGTGATTAAATATACTTATACCTCTTGTAATAGGTGAAAATTTTATGTTTGGGGTTAAAAAAGAAGGAAAAAACAAACAACCCCTTTAAAATTGTCTGAAAAGTTATTGGTATCAGTGATTTTGGTGACAATCCTTAGGGTCTGAGGACGACTCGTGGCCTGAATCGTCATCTAGGATTATTTTTTTACTTTTATTTATGGTCAGTACGAGTCACCTTATAACTAGTAGCATCTGATGACGACTCGTAGTGTCTCCCGATGACTCGTAGTGTCTGATTCATCGTCACTAATAGCTTTGATAGGGCTTTATTAAAATGGTCATAGCTTCTTACTCTGATATCGGATTAAGAAAAAAATAAATGAGTTAGAAATATAATTTAAATATCTATCATTTTTCAAGTCTTGATATCAAAATACTTTTTAATATAGGAGTTATGATCATTTGAAGTTGATTGTAGCAAGATACATCACAAGAAACCAATCAGTAAGGGAGTTTTTGACTTAGCTATGAGTGAGGAGTTACTTGTGGACTTAAAACATGTCTAGATAACTTCCAATAATATCAAAATATGAAGTTTTATTTATATGTACTTGAAGCATAGTTCTAATCTTTGCTTGAATTTTTGGGGTGTTACAGAATTAATATAAAACGTCTATATTTGTATGTAGCTTACATCTTTTCAAAAGTTCATATTTCATAGCTATCATGGAATTCACCATTTTTAGGTTCATTCAAGTTTCTTAATATTTAATGTGTCATAGGAATGCCAAAATCATGCTTGAGATTTAAGTTTCAAGAAATCCAATAGTCAAAAATCATATCAAGAATAAAAGTTCAATAAATATAAATGCAATGTTTATAGAATTTATAATCATGTTTAAAAGAATTAAGAAAGCATGGAATATGCTTCATAAAATATGAGCTTAAAAGTGAGTTATAAACCCTAACTTTAGTCTTAAATTCTTAAAAAGCTAGAAGTTTTAGAAATGGGGGTAAAAGAAAAGCCCCATTAAAGTCCTACATACCATAATTGCTCCCCAAGAAGTCAAAGAGGAACTCTTATCTAAGGAATAATCTCCAAGAATTTAGTTCTTGGAATATAATCTTGAAATTTCTTGAAAATCCTAAGGTTATGGTGTAAGATTTCATTAATAATAAAAAAAATAGGATTGAAATTACTTAGAATTGCATGGTGAGGAACTTACCTTGGGGATTGAGGATGAGGAGAGAGAAATACTAACTTGAGGCTAATAGGAAAGAGAAATAAATTAGAAAAAAATTGAAAATGACCTTTTAATGAATCCCGTTGGCCATTATGGCAAGCTGGAGAGGACTTCGCCAAAATATCGAGTGATTTGCCAAAGTGCAGCCTCAGATTGTCAAATTGAATAATTTTTAAAGATTTTTAGACAAGTTTGGCGAGATAGTTTGTCCCATCAACAAACTTTTTGGTGATTTATCAAAATTTATCCAACACCGACATGTTTTATTAAAAGGATCATAACTTCCTACTCCAGAATCAGATTAACAAATAGTTAGTGGTATTGCAAAAAAGACTCAAAGATCTTTAAATTGGTGGGTATTGAGTTACAAACTCTTCATATTATATGCTTATTTGAAGCTAGCCCTAGTGAAATCTTATGCAGAAACTCAATCGATAAAGAAGCTTTTAACTCAACTTTGTGTTAGAGGTTTCTTATGACCTTAATTCATATCCAAAGCTATTCCTATACTAAGGAATTGGTCTTAACATATATGAACCATTAGAAATCAACAAGCTTAATTTTATATGCATTTGATAAATGGTTTGGATCTTAGTTTAGAAGTTTGGGATGTTAGAACATGACCTTAGATAGAGGGGTGTTGAGAACCCGTATTAGAGTGTAAGGTTAACAAAATAAAAGTATTATCGTGCATTAGTCATAGTATGATAATTTAGGGTTTAGTTGTAGATATCTATCATTGTTATTATGTATTGTGTTTTAATTATCACACTATATTTGTGGCAAATTGTTATTTTCTTGTAGATTTTGTAGGGTTTGCATGAAAAAAAGAGTCGATTTGGCCTCTCGAAAGGGTACATACAAATTTATCTAACCTCATACCCATAAGGATGACTTTGTTAAACATGGATTTTTAGACATCCTAGCACGACCAAGTTTATCATACTCGAGTCTATTCCCTATCTTGAGATCGGTGCTTAGAACCACAAGTGGTCCAAAGCTAACCCTAGGCATAGCATATCTAAGTATATAGATAACATAAAGCTAAAGCTGAAACTGCAAGCATAAGTTATAAGTATTGAAACATAATTGCAAGTCCAAAGGAACAAAATATTGATCCAGAAGGGATAACACGAACTTTATTATAATGTCTAAAATCCTATTAAATGAAAAACATAATCTACTAGGATAAGGCTCCCGACTAACCTTAAAATGATATCTATAAGTAACAAAAAGGAGAAACTAAAATAAGTCTCCAAATAAGGATGACTCACCACTACTAATGTCTAAGTTGATGGACAACTAGCTATGTTCATAAGAGCGAGGCCTGAATCTAGAACACATGAAAATGTAGGCAAAAGAAGTATGTGATTAGTACATTTGAATGTACTGAGTATGTAGAGTTTAACCAATAAATATAAAGACATAGTATTTATATGAATTAATGGAAATGACAGAGTTGTAGATTCCATAAAAATTCATATCAATTGAGGATAAAATAGTTAAAAAAATAAAATAAGAACTTTTTCTGAAAATAATGCATGTTAACATTCATATGCAAAACGTATAAGAATCATATCATGAAAATCATAAAAGTGAAGTTAAATATTTTAGATTGGGAGTTTCTTATACTCGACATAAACCATGTGAGTATTATGAGTTTCAGGGTCAAACACTTACCCCAAAAAAGGTTTTTCTAACCTACCAGAGTTGGAACCATAAACCTAAAGATCGTAAAATATTCCTAAAAAGGGTGAAAACCTATTGTGGCACATTGTTATGGAACTTGGGTTTATCGTGGATCATTGTTTTCTCGGTGCTAAATACTACTCTAAAAAATAGTTCATACAATATTCTCAAATCATACATAAATCATGATAACCTATATGGAGCTTACATCTTTTCAAAAGTTCATATTTCATAGCTATCACGGAATTCACCCTTCTTTGTGTTCATACAAGTTTCCTTAAATTCATTGTGTCATAGGAATGAAAAAATCATGCTTGAGATGTCAATTTCAAGAATCATATCAAGAATTAAAGTTCAACAAATATAAATGCAGTGTTTATAGAATTCATAGTCATGTTTAAAATCCTCAAGAAATTATAAAACATGCATCATAAAAAGATGAGTTAAAAGTAGGTTTATAACCCCTAACCTTATTCTTAAATTCATGAAAAACTAGAAATTTTAAACATGGGGATGAAAGGAAAGCCATATTGAAGTCCTACATACCTTAATTGTTTTTTAAGAAGTTGGGGAGGAACTCTAACCTAAGGAAGAATCTCCAAGAATTCAGTTCTTAGAATATAATCTTGATTGAACTTTCTTGAAAATCCTAAGATTATGGTGTAGGATTTCATTAATAATCTAAAAAGGGATTGAAATACTTAAAATTACTTAGAATTGCATAGTGAAGAACTTACCATAGGATAGAGGATAAGAAGTGGAGAAAATACCAACTTAAGGCTGATGGGAAAGGGAAATAAAATGAAAATTTAAAGAATCTCATCGGTCAATTTGGTAAGATTAAGGTCGCCTAGCCAAAATATCAAGCAGTTTGCCAAAATGCAGCCTAAGATCATTAAACTGAACAATATTTGAGAATTTTAAGACAAGTTTTGTGAGCTAGTTTGGACCATCTCCAAATATCTTCGATGATTCCCCAAACTTATACCAACACTGACACAATTTAGTATAAAGATCATAACTTCCTACTCCAGAATCAGATAATGAATGGTCGGTGGCACTGGAAAGAATACTCGAAGACCTATAATTTTATGGATCGTAAGATATAAAACTCTTTCTGCTATAAGTTTATGTCATGACCCGTGCCAAGACCCTGAACATAACGGGAAGCCTAGACCAACAAAGGCCTGAGAGACCCCTTAGCATAACATCATAAGCATAACCATTATTAAACTGTTGAAATTGGACCCAAAGATAATGAAATTCAACTTAAATAAGAGTTGCAAAAGCAATCTTGAGATATGACATAATACCACCTATAACATTAGTCCATGAAGTCTCCAACATTATGAATAAAATCTTAAGTTAGAACATGGCCTCGACAATACCATACAAAAAATTGTCAATGTCTAAAGAAAAAAATCAAATGTCTTGGAACATGGCCTCGACAATACCATACAAAAAATGGTCAATGTCTAAATAAACAAAATCAAATGTTATCTGGGAAATGGATAACTAACCACTCACTACTTGTTGTTCCAATAAGATCCTAGTACTGCACAGAATTATGAGAAAATACTTTTGAACCTACATCACAAAATGATGCAGCATTCAGGGATAATCAATATAACTAGTACTAGCATGCAACCCAGGGAAGAGGTACAAAGCAATTTGTAAGTTAAATCATAAGATACTTAATATAAATCTCAATAAAAAAAATGATGAAATAAGGAGCTCAAGATAAGAAAACATAATCATTCTTAACTTTATTCATGGACTACGTAGTTTCATCAACCTTAGGAAATCCATGGTCTATATAGGTCCAATCTTCACCCAAATGGTAGGGTCCTAATCTATGTTTGATGCTTAAATAGAGATGAACTTCATTTGGACATCATATCATACTGTCTTCATAGATGAAATATGTATAAGGTTGTCCTATTAGGGAGCAAACCACCCATTTGTCAGCAAAATATTGGATTCAAGCATTGGTCACTAGGACTTACACCTTCTCAGTGAACTACATAATCCCCTCTAAGCCCAATTAAAACATTTTCCTAGATATTTATCCATAGAGTCCTTCATTAAGGAATTCACATTTTGGTATCATCATACCAACACTGGCAAGTCATCAATATCATGCCAAATCACTATCATCAAACGTTATTGACTCTTAACCTTGTTATTCAAAATTATAAACATAATCATCATTAATAAAAGTATTAACTATGTCATAAAGTTCAATAATTTTATTAGTTTAAAGGACAGGGTGACATACTTATGCATTATTATAATTATAAGCACTTTTGAAAGACTTGAAGATTATAATTTCATCATTGAACCTTTTGAACTCATATACGAAAGCAGATTAGTTTCAATTAGTGATGAGTGGTGATTTTACCACTCATTCGCACTATTATCCGTGCACATTACCTTGTTTTGAATGAATAAATGAGACAAATTTGTGGTTAGATGCACTAATATCCACACTTTGAAGCATAAAGTTGAGGAGATCAAAAGATGGAGATTGGAGTGTAAAATGATCAAACCGGAGCAAGAAAACTGCAGCTGAATACTTGGAGAAGAAGAGCCTCAAGTACCTCGGTCGTAGTCTATCAACCGCAATCGCGGCGGTCAAGCAAAAATCTTCCAACCACAGTCGCTAATGTTAACCGCGATCACAGCCAGACTTGCGCGATCATAGCCTAACGGAGGAAATCAGCCCAAGGGCAAATCTATAATTACACGTGCTGATCCCAAATTGAACAAAATGACCCAAAAACCCTTGATTGGAAAAGCATTCCATCTTCCCCATTCCTTTAGGTTTTAGCTATAGATTTCATAGCCTCCATTTTTGGAGAAGAATATATTGCATAATTTTAGGTGAAGAATACATTGGAGACTTTCTAAGTGGAAGATTTGCTCACTTCCATTGTTGTTATTGTAGGAGAGACAAGTTTGAAGTAACATTTTCTTAGATCTTCAAAAATTCATTTCAATGGAGACTACGGGTATATCTATACTTATTTATCTTATATGTATCTAAATCTCCCTCTTGGGGTTATGTGTGAATAGGGGTTTAATTGTGTATGGGTTGTTATTGTTAGCATCTATTTGCTAGTTCATGTTTATGGATTTTATCATTTCTATGCTATTTTGGTTGGGATTTGATGGGTGAAAACCCCAAATACCCATATTGATTTGATGAGTGAAATCTCCAAGCTCTAGAAAATTCAAGGCCATCTTCGAAAGAAGGGTTTTGGGTGAACTTTAGGAATCTATATCATCCTCGAAAGAGGGATGTGGAGACCAAAGCAATGATAGACAATTATGTGTGTAGTTTGCTAAATTTTCACGATCTTAGACATAAGGGTGAATATGAGGTTGACTATTCCATGGGTATCATCCTAGAAATAGGGATACCTAGATTGAGGTTGTGGTTACCAATTATTGAACACACCTATTAGGTATTCGAAAGAATAAATGGGTGAAAGTTTGGTGTTTTGTTGAAACACTAGCATCAAACTCTATAACCAAGCCTACTCATATTTGATTTACTAAATTGATGTTGATGATTAACACCCACATGTCACTCTCTTAGTAGTGCATAATCCCAAGATCCATACTTAATTGTTAAAACTCTAATTATTCGAAGCCCCAAATTTATACTAGAAAAAAACAAAAAGAAATACTAGTGTAGGATCCTCTCTCCCCCATTTTATCTTATTGTACCATTTATTTGAATTTACCTTGTATCTAATATTTTGAATTAACTTGACCGCCACTCACATTGTTCCTCGTGGATTTGACCCTGACTCCAAAGTTGGGTAAATATATTAATGATGACCGCCTTGCACTTAAACTGATGTGTAAGTTGAGCGTTATCAATTAGTCATTTCAAGTATCAAAATCCTATACTAGTGCTTAGAACAAGAATTAATAATAAGAGGGAAATCAATATTAAGCTTTTCGTAGATGTAACACTCAACCCTAGTTTCAAATAGTCAATATAATATACATAAATACTAATTGAATCATCACTTTTGGGTAGTATTTGAAGTAGGAGGTGTTCAACATTCCTTTTACTGAAAAGAGCTTGAGAAAAGCATGAGATTTGAGACTTAAATTAAGAACCCTAGTTACTTTTTCTTCTAAGAGTTATGGGGAAGAGTAGAATGAGTTTATGACTGATGGAAATCATATTTGGGGACTTTGAGTTATTTGTAAATGTGGGGGACGGTTTTATAGAGAAAGAAAACCCAAACACCCATAAAATAGCGTTATAAAAATAAAGGCCTATCGATAAAACATGGGGTGAAACGCATACCCTATCTCATAGCCTACCCCTTGCCTCGCAGGGCTCTACAGCATACGGTACATGACTTATGGCGAGGGCCAACCAGTATCCCCCTACATATAATACCCCATATTTTTCTAGTTCAGTTCAGCTCATAGTATGTGCATAAGAGGATTAGGACCTAAAAATTTAGCTAAGTGTTGGGGATTTAGACTTATTTTACCCCTTAACTTTGATGATTTTTAAAATGACCTTCTCGACCTCAAGACATAAGTTTTTGAGTTTATTCATATTCAGGGTTGTAAGAAGTATGTCTTGGGTAAATTTTAAATATTTTGGACGAGGATTGAGGCATGTTTGGATTTTGTTTCCAACACTCAACACGATTACACCGCGTCGCAGTGGGAATAGCAATGAAGGGTTCATCGCATCACGGCAAGGCTTCAATTGGCATTCTAGTTACAAATTTAAATCCCAAAAGGGTAGTCTTGTCATTTCCCAATACCTCAATTCGTAAAAACATGGGATTAAACAATTGTTAGGGAATTATATGCCCAAATTTCACAATTTCTATCTCAAATAAACCCTAACCTTTCTCCAAATTCAACAAGTTAAATCATCTTCCTTTCAAGAAAACCAAGAACTCAAGTGTTTCAATTCAAGAGAGCTTTCAATAAAGTTGTTCTCTTTCAAGATTTAATTATTAAAGGTATGTGTGATGTTCATCCATGGGCCCTTTTCACCCATGGATCCCAAGAATCCATTTTCAAGTTTAAAGTTATGATTTTTACATGTTGTTATGAATTATCTATATGAAGTTATTATGAACATAGATTTCAAATCATGTTTGCCATGTGTTTTTTGTTGGAATTTGTCCGTGACACGTTTGAATGGTGATTTTTGCATGTTACATCCTTAAACCGTGATTTTAGTATTGTAATTATATTAGTAGCACATGTTTGAACCATTCCTATGCTCAAATCTATTAATTCCAAGTGTTTGATGAAATGCCAAAGAGAATGATTTTGTAGAATGATTCCACCATTATGGTTTTTAAGCTTTTACATACCTTTATTGTTATTTTCATTCAGTGTTGGGGATTACGAACACCAGAAACTTAGTTGTTTACCTAGTTTTCAGAATCTTCAGAATGGTTTCAGATAAACCATGATCCTTGTCATTCAGTTAGTATCATTACTAAATTGTTGGCTTAGATAAGCTCAGTTTAGTTCAGTAATTAGTGACTTTCAGTTGGGAGTAGGATTAAACACTAAGCGAATGTAGGATAGAGGCTTCCATGTTAGTTAGGAAAATTCGTTAGTAGCAGTCCCTATATTCCAGAACCATTTAGCTAGCATGGGTTATGAGGACTCATCCATCAGTATAAGCTTGACTACCTTCCAGGGGTCACCCGTCAGTTTAGGCTTGACTCTGCCCAGGGATCACCCGTCAGTTTAGGCTTAATACCCTAGTTCTTCAGTATTTTAGTGGTCCACACAGTCATTGTTAGTACCTGTGTCACGATACTGACACCCTTTTAACTAGGGTCACAGGTTGGACCACAATCAGTTTAGAATGGGGCATGTCAGTTAGATAATACCTCTCACAGTCTTAGTTCAGTACTCATTATAGAATTTAGTTCCAATTACTTGACCTAGGCATATAGATTACCAGTTACTCAGTTATCAAATTTTAGTATTTCAATATTTCAGTCTTGCAGATTATTTTAGAAACTTTATATGCCTGGTCTTGCACTTGTAGTATTTTAGTTTTCATGCATGCTTATATAGTTATCTCATGATATTCAACCATTCATTATTTTATGTTCAGTTAACCCATGCATTACAGCCTAACCTCATCACATATACCAGTCCATTCAAAGTACTAATTGCATACTCATTTTTTGTGCTATGATGTCTTATATCATAGGTTTGGATGCTCAGTTTCCTGACCGAGCCTAGACAGGATCAGTTAGCTAGCATCAGCAATAGTGGTGATTCCTCATAATTCGAGGGTGAGCCTATCTTTATTCAGTTGAGTTAGCAATTTAGTTATATGGTCAGTCGAAGTTAGTTGGGGGTTTGTTCCATCAACTCCCCAGTTAGTTAGTCTTACAACTTTTTCAGACATTTCAGAAAGTCAGTTAGTTTATCAGTTTTATCAGTCATGTTGCACTATTTTTGCAGATGTTTTCTCAGACTTATGACTTCAATTAAACTTTTTAGTACTTAAAACCTTATGGAATTTTTAGCTATTTTTTGCAAATGTCTCCATTATCAGAATAATATTTAGTGATCGTAGTAGGTACCAGCTCATGGGTTAGCTTGTGGTCACTTGTGACCGTAAGCACCATTGTTACAACTAAGAAGCAGCCTCGGGTCATGACAAAACTTTGTATTAGATCCTAAGGTTTTATGGTGCCCTAGGGTGTTTGAAAGTTGTGTTGAGTAGAGTCTTGTTTATGGGTGTGAAGCGTGCCACTCTTATAGACAGGAGGCTACAAGATGTTTTAGGAAAAATTTGCCTTCTTTCTGTATTCATGTCGTGTGAATGAGAATGATCTCTATTTAAACTCTCTTTCAAATTCACTTTTCCTTCTGTATACAGAAAATGCCTCTTAAAAGACTAACAGAAGAAGAAATAGAAATCAGCCCGCACCTCCGCCTATTCAAGAAGATCCCCTGAATGAGCATGTCTCTCATGTCGAGTTCAAAGCTACATTCACTACTTTAGCCTACTCAATAGCAGCTCAAAACAATCAGTAGGTCATTGTTCTAGCCAATCCAGTGGCTAATACAGCCACAGCTAGGATTCAGAACTTCGGTTGTATGAATCTCCCTCAGTTTTTGGGATCTAACTCTGATGAGGATCCGTAGGAGTTCCTTGAAATGGTTTAGAAGGTGACTGATATTATGGATGGTACGTCTAGTAAAAGTGCATAGTTGGCTGCTAAGGTGCTGGAGTTTATTAATTTGAAGTAGGGCAATATGAGTGTGAAAGAGTATTCGCTTAAGTTTACTCAATTGGCGAGGTATACTCCTCGTATGGTGTCTAATAACCTGTCTAGAATGAGTCAGTTTATGTCTTGTATATCTGATAGTATGGTTAATAAGTGTACAATTGCGATGTTAATTAAGGAGATGGGTATATCTAGGCTTATGGTTTATGCTCAACAGATTGAGGAGCAGAAGTTTAAGGAGAAAGAGAGAGAATAAGAGAGCTAGAATAGGTAGCTTCAGTTTTGCTTAGCTGAAGTTAGAAGGTGGTAACCGTTCTTAATTTTGATAAAAGTTTTAATCCTCAGCTCTATCTTCAGCTAGTGTGCCAGTACCAAAGTTCAGGAATGACAATCAGGATAGGGCACCAGGCTCTAAGCCCTAGGGTAGTGTGAACAGTGGTCGCACTAATTATCTTTGCCAAAAATATGGTAGGAATCATCAGGGTGTGTATAGATCTGGTAGTGATGTGTGTTTTGGATATGGCAAGCCATTCCACAAGTTCAAGGAATGTTGATTAGTTTCTCAAAGAGAAAGATATTTGCGCCAATAGGGTCAGTCCAACCAGTCATCAGCTCCAGCAGGTCGCCAGACTCAGCAGGGTCTACTTTCAGTGCCACCAGTGGACAGCAATAGAATAGGCTTTATAAATTTTAGTCCGGACAGGATCAGGAAAGTTCTGATATGGTTACTAGTACGTTACAGGTCTTTCACCTCCATGTTTATGCTTTGTTAGACCCCAGAGCTTTGCTTTCTTTTGTAACCCTTAAATAGCTATTAATTTTGGTGTCAAATCTGAGTCTTTAGCAGAACTCTTCTCAGTGTCTACCCCAGAAGGTGTCTATTGTAGCCAGGTAGGTAAACAGGAACTATCCGGTCATAATATCCCAGAAAGTCACCTCAGTTAACCTTGTGGAGTTAGAGATAACTGATTTTGAACTCATTCTCAGCATAGATTGGCTCCACTTATGTTATGCTATAGTTGATTGCAGAAATAGATTCATTAAGTTTCTATTTCCCAATGAACCAGATATTGAATGGAGGGGTAGTACTTCAACGCTTAGGGGTCAAATTATTTCATACCTTAAGGCAAGAAAAATGATTTCCAAGGGTTGTGTTTACTATCTTGTTCGAGTCAACGACACTAATTCTGAGACCCCAAGCTTCGAGTCAGTTTCAATAGTAAGGTAATTTCCAGATGTGTTCCCTGAAGATCTTTCCAGAATTCCTCTCGAAAGGGAAATTGACTTGGAATAGACATCCTTCCAGATAACCAACCTATCTTTATTTTGCCATACAAAATAGCTCCAGTAGAGCTTAAGGAGTTGAAAGAATAGTTGAAAAATCTCTTAGATAAAGTATTCATCAGGCCCAGTGTTTCCCCATGGGGCGCTCCAGTCCTTTTCATGCAAAAAAAAGATTGTTCTATCAAAATGTGCATTGATTACCTTCAGTTAAACAAAGTCACAATCAAGAATAAGTATCTACTTTCCATAATTAATGACTTATTCAACCAACTTTAGGGATCCAATTATTTCTTTAAGATAGACCTCAAATTCGGCTATCATCTGCTCAGAGTTAGAGAATGTGACATCCCAAAAATAGCTTTTAAAACCCAGTATGGTCACTTCAAATTCTTAGTTATGTCTTTTGGATTAACAAATACCCCAGCAGTTTTCATAGACTTGATGAACCGAGTGTTCAAGAAGTACCTGGACATGTTCGTCATAGTATTCATTGATGATATTCTTGTCTACTCTCGTAGTGAAAATGATCATGCAGACCATCTCAAAATCGTATTGCAGACTCTTAGAGCCCATAAGTTATTTGCCAAATTTAGTAAGTGTGAATTTTGGATAAGATCAATAGTTTTCCTTGGCCATATTATTTCCGGTGATGGCATTAGAGTTGACCCTCAAAGACCAAAGCAGTGAGAAACTAGCTCAGGCCCATCTCTCCATTAGATATCAGGAGTTTTTTAGGTTTGGCTGGCTATTACAAGTAGTTTGTTGAAGAGTTTTCATCTATTGATACCCCATGTCTCGATTGACTCAGAATAAAGTTAAGTTTTAGTGGTCAAATTCTTATGAGAAGAGTTTTTAGGAGTTGAAGACTCAACTTACCTCAGACCACATTTTAACCTTGCCAGATGGTTCAAATATGTTTGTTGTTTATTGTGATGCTTCTAGAGTTAGTTTGGGTTGTATTTTGATATAGAGAGGTAAGGTCATAGCCTATGCCTCTAGACAGCTTAAACCCCATGAAAAGAATTACCCTACCCATGATCTTGAGTTAGCAGCTGTTATGTTTGCCTTGAAAATTTGGAGGCACTACTTGTATGGGGTTCATGTTGATGTGTTTATTTATCACAAAAGTTTGCAGTATGTATTTTTGTAGAAAGATTTAAATCGTCATCAGAGAAGATGGTTGGAGTTGTTAAAAGATTATGATATGAGTGTATTGTATCATCCGAGCAAGGCCAATATAGTGGCAGACGCCCCTAGTATATTATGTATGGGTAGTGTTACTCATGTTGAGAATGATAAGAAGATGTTGGTTTAGAAGGTTCATCAGTTGGCTAGATTAGGCGTTCGTTTGGTCGATTCAGCTGAGGGTAGTGTATGGGTTCAAAATAGATCAGAATCTTCATTGGTTGCTGAAGTAAAGGAGAAGAAGGATAGGGATTCTAGTTTGGTTAAGTTGAAGGAGTTTGTTAGAGACCAAAAAGTAAAGGTTTTCTCCCAAGGAGGAGATGGCGTGTTGCGATGTCAAAGTAAGTTGTGTGTGTTGTATGTTGATGGTTTGAGATAGAGGATTTTGGCAGAAGCACATGGTGCATGTTATTCTATTTACCCAGGAACCACTAAGATGTACCATGATTTACGGGAAATATATTGGTGGAGTGGCATGAAGAGAGATATTATAAAGTTTGTAGCTAAGTGTCCTAATTGTCAACAGGTTAAGGTTGAGCACCAGAGGCCCAGTGGCACAATGAAGGAGTTCAGCATTCCCACTTGGAAGTGGGAAGAGGTGAACATGGACTTTGTGATAGGGTTGACCCGTACGCATCGTCAGCATGATTCGATA
Organism: Capsicum pubescens; assembly: GCA_030864215.1. Lineage (NCBI taxonomy): Eukaryota > Viridiplantae > Streptophyta > Magnoliopsida > Solanales > Solanaceae > Capsicum > Capsicum pubescens. The sequence continues at coordinate 111,114,614 of CM061542.1, forward strand.
TGGGTTATTGTCAATAGAATGACCAAATCGGCTCATTTCTTCCCAGTTTATACTTTCTATTTGGCAGAGGATTATGCAATGCTATATATTAGATATTTGGTTAGGTTGCATGGAGTCCCACTGTCTATTATATCATATAAAGGTACTTAGTTTACCTCTCACTTTTGGAAAGCTTTTCAGAAGGGTCTAGGTACCCAAGTTCATCTCAGTACCATTTTTCATCCCCAGACAGATGGTCAGGCAGATAGGACCATTCAAACCCTAAAGTATATGTTGAGGGATTGTATTATTAATTTCAAGGGTGTTTAAGATGACCACCTAGCGTTGATCGAATTTGCCTACAATAACAGTTATCATTCCAGTATTCAGATGGCTCCGTTTGAGGCTCTCTATGGAAGGAGGTGTAGATCTCCTATTGGTTGGTTTGGGGTAGGTGAGAATGCTTTAATAGGGCCAAATTTAGTATTTGATGCGATAGAGAAGGTTCAGTTAATCAGGGAGAGGCTTAAGATAGCCCAAAGCCATCAGAAATCCTATGCAAAAGTGCATAGGAGAGATCACAAATTTGTAGTTAGAGATTTAGCCTATTTGAAAATATCTCCCATGAAGGGAGAGAAAAGATTTGGAAAAAAGGGGAAGCTTAGTCCCCGATTTGTTGGCCCTTACAATAACTTGAGTCATTTCAAAAAGATAGCTTACGAGCTTAAGTTGCCTGCAGATTTGGCATCAGTGGATCCAGTGTTCCATTTGTCCTTGTTAAAGAAGTGTATTGGTGACCCACCTGTCATTGTTCCTTTAGAAAGTACATACGTTCAGGATAGACTTTCTTATGAAGAAATTCAAGTTGAAATTCACGATCATCATATTTGTAGACTAAGCAACAAAGAAGTTCCCTTGGTCAAAGTTCTTGGGCGGAATCAGTCCGTAGAGGGAGCCACTTGGGAAGCAGAAGCAGATATGCGAACCAAGTACCCTCACCTTTTCTCTGCAAACTCAAACTCTACTTAAGGTAATAATTTTTTCTTGGGTTATATCTTTTCCATTCTCAGTTTCAGGCATATAATCGTACTCATGACATTGTATGCATTCACAAATCAGTTCAGTCATATATTATGCTTCAGCTCAGTCATGTAATCATGTTTCCAGTGATGCATATTCAGTATGTAATCTCAGTTCCTCAGTATTCATAGCTTAATATTCACATCTTAATCAGTCGCATTCAAGAAAAAATGTCCCCAAAGGGGAGATATTGTAATACCCATATTTTTCTAGTTCAGTTCAGCTTATAGTGTGTGCATAAAAGGCTTAGGACCTAAAATTTAGCCAAGTGTTTGGGACTTGCCTTATTTTTGTCCCCTTAACTTCAATGATTTTAAAAGTGAATTTCCCAACCAGAGATGTAAGTTCTTGAGTTCATTCAGGTTCAGAGGTGTAAGGAGCATGTCTCAAGTAAGTTTTGGATTTTTTGGATGAGGATTTAGGCACGTTTGGAACTTATTTCCAGCAGGTCAACTCGATTACACAGCGTCGCAGTGGAAAAAGCGATGAAGTGTTCATCGTGTCGCAACAAGGCTTCAATCAGTGTTCCAGTTATGAATTTAAATCCCAGAGAGGTAGTCTTGTCTTTTCCCAACACCTCAATTCGTAAAAACATGGGATTAAACTGCTGTTAGGGCATTATATGCCCAAATTTCACAATTTCTCTCTCAAATAAACCCAAACCTTTCTCCAAATTCATCAAGTTAAATCATCTTTATTTTAAGAAAACCAAGAACTTAAGTGTTTCAATTCAAGAAAGCTTTTAAGAAAGTTGTTCTCTTATAAGATTTAAGTATTAAAGGTATGTGTGATGTTCATCCTTGGGCCTTTTTCTCCCGTGGAGTCCAAGAATTTGTTTTCAAGTTTAAAGTTATGGTTTTTACATGTTATGAATTATCTACATGAAGCTATTACGAACTTTGATTTTAAATTATGTTTACCATATATTTTTGCTGGAATTTGTCCGTGACACGTTTGAATGGTGATTTTTGCATGTTTCATCCTTAAACCATGATTTTAGTATTGCAATTATGTTAGTAGCATATGTTTTAACTATTTCCATGCTCAAGTCTGTGAATTCCAAGTGTTTGATGAAATGCCAAAGAGAATGATTTCCCGATTATGGTTTTAAAGCTTTTACATGCCTTTATTGTTATTTTCATTCAGTTCTAAGAGTTATGAACACCCGAAACTTAGTTGTTTACCTAGTTTTCAGAATCTTCATAATGGTTTCAGATAAACCATGAGCCTTGCCATTCAGTTAGTATCATTGCTCAGTTGTTGGCTTAGATAAGCTTAGTTTAGTTCAGTAATCAGTGTCTTTCAATTGGGAGTAGGATTTAGCACCGGTGGCTTCCCCGTCAGTTAGGCAAAGTCGTTAGTAGCAGTCCCTATATTAAAAAACAACCTAGCCTGCGTAGGTTATGAGGAGTCACCCGTCAGTTTAAGCTTGACTACCTCCCAAGGGTCACCCGTCAGTTTAGTCTTGACTCCACCCAGGTATCACCTATCAGTTTAGGCTTGATAACCTGGTTCTTTAGTATCTTAGTGGTCCACATAGCCATTGTTAGTACCTGTGGCACGGTACTGACACCCTTCCAACTGGGGTCACAGGTTGGACCCCAATCAGCTTAGAATGGGGCATGTCGGTTAGATAATACCTCTCACAGTCTCATTTCAGTACTCAGTACAGAATTCAGTTCTGATTACTTGACTTGGGCATATAGATTACTAGTTACTCAGTTATCAGATTTTAATATTTTAGTATTTCAGTCTTACAGATTATTTCAGAAACATTATATGCCTGGTCTTGCACTTGCAGTATTTTAGTTTTCATGCATGCTTATACAGTTATCTAATGATATTCAGCCAGTCATTACTTTATGTTCACTTAACCCATGCATTACAGCCTAACCTCATCTCATATAACAGTATATACAAAGTACTGATCGCATACTCATTTCTTGCAATATGATGTTTTATATCATAGGTTAGGATGCTAAGTTTTCTGACCGAGCCTAGACAGGATCAGTTCTCCAGCATCAGCAGCAGTGGTGAGTCCTCATACTTTAAGGGTGAGCTTATCTGTATTCAGTTAAATTAGCAGTTCAGTTCTATGGTCAGTCAGAGTTAGTTGGGGATTTGTCCCATCAACTCTCTAGTCAGTTAGTCTTAGAGGTTTTTTAGATATTTCACTTAGTCAATTAATTTACTAGCTTTATCAGTCATATTGCACTATTTTCGCAGATGTTTTCTCAGACTTGTTACTTTATTTATACTTTTCAGTACTTAAGACCTTATGCTATTTTTAGAAATTTTCCACAAATATCTTCATTATCAGTATATTATTCAGTGCTCGTAGCAGGTACCAGCTCATGGGTTAGCTTGTGGTCTCTTGTAACCGTAAGCACTATTGTCGCGACTAGGGGTAGCCTTGGGTCATGACCCTACACTAGGTTTTGGTACATGAGGACAAAGCACATCCTTCTAGCATGTGATACCTGGTCCTATCTTATATCTTAAGTTTTCCCAATACTATCCAACTCATCCCCAATCGACTTCTATTCGAGCTAAGGGTCACATTGTCTTATTTTTATCTCTAAAAAAACTTCCAAACATATGAGGCATTACATTATGCCCCCCTATCTTGGGTTCATTTGTCCTCGAGTGATGATTATAGATACCTTTAGCACAATAAAAATATTTACATGAAACATTAAGGCATGAATATAAGGAAAATTGAAGGTGATTATAGGATTTGTGCTTAAGCAATGCTATCTAAAGAAAGAAACAAAAGGGCATATCTAGCTTTTATGTCTTTCTTCATTTTCCAAGTAGCCTTCTCTACTCTTTGATCACTCCACAGTACTTGTAACACCCCGCAAAATTCTCTTCTAGTCTGAGCCTTAGAGCGTGTTCAGTGAAGTGTTAATCTGGCCCTAAAAGGTTGAGAGGTGTCTTCCCAAGTGTGAAATACTTTGAACCGTGTAGAATTTCCCCAATATCGACTTTTTTCACATAGAGAATTGAATAAGTTTTCTGTGGATACCAAATTCGCCCAAATCTGACTCTCGGTCAAAGAGTTAGAGCTATTTTAGTAAGACAGTATACCACCTGGCACTTTAGCACGTCGCGGAGCCAGCCAAAATAGCAATCGTCAAAATCCAGTGAGCCTCTGGGATTTTGGTGCATCGCGCTAAGGCTTAATTTCAGAATTGTCAATATCCAGTGCACCAATGCGATTTTACCGCATCGCGGTGCCTTTCCAGTTCGCAACCAAGGTGGCAACACGATTTCCACCGCGCCATGTCGTCATGCAGTTTCCCAATTGTCCAATTTCTAGTGAACTGAAGCGATTATGGCGCGTCGCTCCAGCATGTAAAATCAGGATTTTTCAGCTTAATTCCAAGGGCTTTTTGGTCTTTTCCCACTCTTTTTCAGCCCCTATATATACCCGATAAAAGGCTCTCAGCCTCATTTCCCATCTTCAACATCAAAACTAGGGTTTTACAAAATCAAAACCCTTATTTCTTCTTCACGAAAAATCAATAGAAATCAAGAGAAATCAAGAATCTCTACAGGAACTTTAAAGAAAAGAGTTTCCCCAAGGTATGTAGATGTTGATTCTTGGGAACCTTTCATCCAAAAAGCTTAAGAACCCTTTTCAAAAATTCAAAGATATTGTGTTTATAGGTTTTCATGATTCATGTGAGTTGAAATTGATGTTCCTTCTATGATTGAGTTGTGATTCGTGTTTGTTTACAAGGCTTTCAAGCTTTGACCCTAGTATGTTGAATTCATGTGATGGTTATGATAAACCCTCTTCAAGTTGCTTTCTATGTGATGTGTTTATGTCAATTAAGTGTAGAAATAGTTGAATAAGAAAAGCATGCTCCCCATATGTTTGATAAAATACTTATGTGAAGAATTAGGGTCATTATAGCATGTTGATTAGGAAACCCCAATTGTGTGCAAGTTCATGCATGCCAAGTGTTTGTTGAAATGCCTTAATGAATGAATTATGGTATGATAGCATGAAATCCCCAATTAGGTGTAGACCCATGCATGCCTAGTGTTTGTTGAAAGGCCTTAGTGAACAAGTTAAGACATGATAGTAGGAAATTCCCCAATTACGTGCTCTTTGATACATGTTAAGCCTTTAATACATGCCAAGTGCTTGACGAGTATATTGTGACATGATAGTATGAAGTTTCCCTAATCATGTGTTATCCAATACATACCAAGACTAATATACGTGCGAAGTACTTGATGCAAGACCTTGTTGAATGGAGTATGATCTAATAGCATGTTAACCCTACGTTATTATATGCCTATGATTCCTAACTGCTTGAAGTGATGCCTTACTGATTGTGATGGTGAATATATGGTTGTGATTCCTAAATAATTGAAGTGATGCCTTAGTGATTGTGATGGTGAATATATGGTTATGATTCCTAAATGCTTGAAGTGATGCCTTAGTGATTGTGATGTGAATATATGGTTATGATTCCTAAATGCTTGAAAAGATGCTTTGGTGATTGTGATGATGAATGAATGATTGTGGTTATGAATAGTCAAGAATGGTTATGTCTTAATTTTGTGTTATCGAATCTTGGGGGTATTTATACCCGACAATTTAGTTGTTGTCTAGAGCCTGTGTCAGTTTTCATGTAATCCCAGTCGGGCCATAATTCTCAAAACTCAGTGAATTATAGAACTCTGTATCCTCAGAAAGATACAAAACTTAAGAAATCTCAGTAATCTCAGTAATCTTCATAATCCCCGATCGCTAGTAATCTAGCCTCAGTGCTGTACTCAGCTCAGATCTAGTTGTATTCAAGTGTTCAGTCCCGACCTCGGTAGTGACCGAGTAATCTATTCAAACTCTGTATCATCAGTCAGATACCGTGATTCAGTAGTATTCTGTCTGATGCGGAACCATGTGAATTCATCTTAACTCAGTTAGATCAATTGAGAAACATGAACAGTATCAGATTTAGTTTAGTTGAGAATTCAGTCCAGAGTCTTTCAGTTGGGAGTAGGAGATAGCATTGAGTGAGGGAAGGGATGGAGGCTCCCCGTCAGAGAGAGAGGCTGAGTCATTAGGAGCAATCCCTGAACTCCAAAACTATGTAGCCAGCGCAGGATACAAGAGTCACCGTCAGTAGAAGTTGTCACCCACAGTTGCAGTTTCAGTATCAATCTTCAGAAATTAGGACTGTGAGGTACAGTCATCTATCTTAGTGAGGAACTCAGATAGTTCCATTGATTCATGACCATTCGTCAGATAGGCTTAATCTTATATACAGTTATTTGTTATCAGATCCAGAGATCTCCCGATAGATAGGCTTGATCTCAGTCTTAGATTCTGTTGAGCATTCTTGTTGTCAGATTCGGACATGATCATTTTCTTATCATTGATAATAGATTTCGGAATCATCCGTTAGAGAGGTTGATCTCCGATTCCATCAATCGAGAGCAGTGAGCTAAGAATTCAGTCATTGATGTGAGTATATCTAGTTAATCAGTTATCGGTATTAGATAATTCAGTGATTCAGTATCTTAGTGTTAGTGGTGAGTTCAGATGACAGTAAAGCAGTATCCGAGTTTCAGTATTTAGAGTTGTAATGATTGTGATTATGGTTGTGCATTCATGTATGTGTTCTCGTTCGGTAGTCTCATGATTATTCAGTTAAGTAATTGTTCATGCATGAGCGCTTGCATTTAGCCTTACCTCATCTTCATACTCGGTACATTCCCGTACTGATGTATTTGCACTATGGTGTTTTATTTGACACCATACATTCAGAGGCACGAGATCCAGAGTACCCTCAGCAGTTCAGTCCCAGTCAGCAGCAGTAGGCATAGCAGTGAGTCCTCTTTATTTGAGGATGATCCTTGTTTTATTATTTCATCGGATTTTGTTTATTTTCAGTAGACAGAGTTAGTTGGGGACATGTCCCATTAACTCCGCAGTTCAGACAGTCTAGAGGCTTTTTGGACAAATGTATCAAAATTCAGTTTTCAACTTTAGAGTATGTTTAGACGTTTTGAACCTTATGGCCAGTTTTCCGCATTTATTATCTATATTATATAGTGTTGAGGTACAGATATCAGTAGAGGGTTGGCTTGTGGTCCTTCAGGATCATGAGCACCGTGTGACGTTCCGATTGCAGAAAATCGTGTTGTTACATCACTTTAACCGAAGCCATTTTCGTAGTCCACGATTTCTAAACTTGTCAGTCTAAAATCTCAATAGGAACTTCTTCATACAATAGAGTCTTTTACACAAATGTTCTCTGTGGGAACTACCAAGGAATGATCACCCACACACATCTTGAGCATATTCACATAAAATATAGGATAGATTGATGCCAAACTTGCAGGTAGATCTAACTCATATGCAACATTCCCAAACTTCTGCATTATTGATAAGGTCCAAATAATGAGGGTTGAGCTTACCCTACTTCCCAAACCTCATCACCTCTTTTATAGGAGAGAACTTTAAGAATTCCCAATCATCAATTTTGAACTCCAACTCCATTTTCCTCACATCCACATGGGACTTTTGATGAGTATGAGTAGTCTTAAGCCTCTTATGAATAACTTTAACCTTCTCCATTGCTTGGTGCACAAGGTATAGCCCTAATAATCTCACCTCGCCTACCTCATACCACCCAATGTGTGAAGGGCATCTCCTACTATAAAAGACCTCGAATGGGGCCATTTGTATGCAAGAGTGGTAGCTATTATTGGAGGTGAATTCAATAAGAGGTAAGTGATCCACCCAACTACCTTTAAAATTAATAACACAAGCCCGTAACATATCCCCCAAGGTCTGAATAGTGTTATCTCATGGAGTCTACGAAGTCGTGTCTAGTGGAGCCTCCCTTATAAAAGTGTTGTGCACCACATTTATAACAGAGTTGCTACTTGAACATTCAGGAATTGTGACTTTTCTTCATGATCTAGATTGTGCGACAGAGTTAAGTCATAAGCAATTACTTCTGATTCACACACTGCTTATTTATTATACAGATCCCACCTATTAATGACATCTTCATATCAGGCTAAAGGGCCAGTACTAGTGTTACAAAAAAAGGTAGCTTCTAGCTATTAATCATTGATCACATCAAGACTAAGACTTGATCTTAGGATAGCTCTTTGAGTTTAATCTTCTAAATCAGTATGCAAGTAAAATGCCTACAAAGATTCATGTCTTCTATGCAGTTATAACTATATTTGTATCACTCTCTATTTTACTTAAGTAGGACCCAAGGGAAGGATTACTTATGATCACTTAGTTAAGGGTCGTCCACCTATAAAACATGAAGTTGCATCTTTTGGTGTAACTTTTATAGAAGCATATACTTTTAAGCAATAAATTTCCTCTATTTGATTCCTCCAATTCTTATAAGATCTAAGGATATGAAAGAAATTTAGTACTTCTTTGGTGATTACCTTGAAGCTTCAAGATAATGAATATGGATAATCGAACTGACTCCTTATAAGTTAATAGTGTTGTATATCCCTGAGTATTAGAAAAATATAGCACTAGTGTTAGCTAGAGATACCCTTAGTTGACAGAGTAATTTAAAGACACTTTTTGTGTAAAGGATGCATAAATATACAGGAATGTATTTGCATTAGGATATAGCGATACTATAGGTTTTTGATGCATAAATCACCCATAACTAGTTAAAGATGTTTCAAGATATATTTTTGAAGCTTATCAAATTACTTCTCTGAGTAAGGGATGGCCGCATACTTGTGTTTATTTGATACAAGTTCACCATAAGATATTCAATCATAGCCCGACTAGGAAAAAGGGGTTGGATCACCCTTATTGATTTTTTCAGCCATGAAAGTTTCACTAAATAAGGTTGGACCATATAGAAGAATCCAATCATGGATAATCTTTAGATATCAACAAAACTAGTAGAGAACTTTTGCTATAGCCAGGATCGATCCCTATTTATCCGTATGTAAACTACATCTTCAATCAGTGCCCCCAAGGTGCATTCAAGAGATGATTTCATGTTTTATACAAAAGTTTTTTTAATTACAGTGTATTTGGCACCTCTCCTACTTTTATTTATTAATTTATTTTTCATCAAATCTACTAGAGGCTAGACGTTGAGTTCAATAGTATGTGATTTGATAGTAGTACCGACATATCTGATTTTAACCATCCACATGGATAGAAGTAGCCTTTGTATCATTTTGAACTAGAGGTTCTATGCTCTCACTTATATTAGGAGTAGATAACTATATCGAATATCCATAGTGATAAAAGGCATTGATTGCCCATAAGATTAAGTCGTCATGAATCCATCTATGTAGATGTTATACTACTTTATTGTAATATTATGCATGTTACGTGTCATATAATTTAATTGCTTATATGTTACTTGTTTCATAAGCTTATTAGTTCATTCATTATATGCCATTTAGGTCTTTTATTTGTAGGCTACAGACATATGAATTATATTTTATATCATATATATATATATATATTTTTATCATGTTTCCAAAGGCTACATAGTATATAAATCATTTGTTTACATGTTACCTATTTTATAAAGTATGTGTTTACATGTTATATTTGTCTATAAAATATTAATTTGCATGTTATATGTTTCACAAACTATTTGTTTCCATGTTATTCATATCCTAGATCATTTGCTTATAGGCTATATTTTATATGGATCCCTCTTGAAGTGTTATTTGTTTTATAAAAGCATTGTTTATATATTTTATGCTTCATAGAATAATGACATGCATGTTACATAATTCATGAATTTCTTAGATATAGTTACTTGCTTTATCGGGCACTTGATCACATGTTATATGCATATGGATTAGAGCTTTTCTATCTTGCACATCATACATGTTATGACTTGCTTATTTTTATGTCATATGCCCTATAACTATTTTTGTGTAAGAATCATACGTGTTCCAAATTCATATAACTACAATGTTCAACTTTAACTACTCACACGACCGTCCATTTGAGGATGAAAAGTGATGTTAAGGTTATCTACATACCCAAATCATTTGGAAAATCTCTCCAAAACTGGGAAGTAAATTGTGTATCTCTATTAGATATAATTAAAATAGGTGTTTCATGCAGCCTGACAATCTCCTAAATGTACAACTTTACATAATACTCTCCCAAATAAGTTGTCCGGGTAAGAAAGAAGTGGGATAACTTTGTCATACTATCCATAATAACCCAAATAGAGTTATATTGATTTTGAGCATGGGGAAGACCTATTATAAGTCCATATTCACCATCTCTCATTTCCATACTGAAATAGCTATGTCTTGAGATGTACCTCCAGTCCTTAAATGTTAAACTTTAACTTGTTGATAGTTAGAGCAATTAGCAACAAAATTAGCAACATCCCTCTTTATATTATTCCACTAATAAATCTCTCACAAATCATGATACATCTTAGTAGCACCAGGGGTGAATGGTATACCTAGAAACATGATCCTCCATCAGAATCCTCTTATGTAAAATATCAACATTAGGCACACACAATCTCCCTTGGTACAATAATATGACATAACCCCCAATCTCAAAAGCCAAAACTTTTTATTAACCAACATTCCCCTTAATTTGCAAAAGTGTAGTGCCATTAACCTGTTTTTCCTTCCCTTCAGCACCCAATAAAGACTTATCTATTTCATGATCAATCACTCCTCCATTCTCAAAGCCTAAAAGTCAAACTTTCAAATTAGCAAGTAGGTGAATGTCCTTCACCAATCCCCTCTTCTCCTCTTTCACGTATGAAAGGTTGCACATAGATAACCTGCTAAGATCATTAACAACCATATTAGCCTTACCTAAGTGGTAATGCAAACTTATGTCGTAGTCCTTCAATAGTTCAAGCCGTCACTTTTGTCTCAATTTCAACTTCTTCTGCATTAAAACATATCAAAGACTCTTGTGATCAGAATAAATATCCATATGTACTCCAAATAAATAATTATGCCAAATCTTAAGTCCAAAAGCCATTGCCCCTTACTCGAGATCATAGGTTGGATAATTTTTTTCATGATCTTTAAGTTGTTTCGAAGCATAAGCCACAACCTTAACATGTTGCATGAGAATGCATCCAAGTCCCACTTAGGATGCATCATAATAAACCACGAACACCTCAGTGCCCTTGGTTAGGATCAAAGTATGAGGGGAAGTCAGCCATTTCTTTAACTTCTCAAAACTATCCTCACAAGAATTTGACCACTGAACATCACCTTCTTCTGATTCAACTTTATCAATAGAGCAATTATTGTACAAAAATTTTTTATAAACCTTCTATAATAACCCATTAAACCCAAGAAACTCCATATATCAATGGGAGTTGTGGGTCTAGGCCACTTCTTTAGTACCTTGATCTTTTTGGGGTCCACCTTAATTCCTTCACTAGACACAATGTGACTGAAAAAAGCCACAGATTTAGCCAAAACTCACACTTGGAGAATTTAGCATACAATTCTTGAACCTTAAGGGTCTAAAGTACAATTTGGAGTTGATTAGCATGCTCCTACTCACTCTGTGAGTACATCAAGATATCATCAATGACAACTATAATTAACAAGTCCAAAAATTTCTTAAACACCCTGTTCATAAGATCTATAAAGACTGCAGGCACGTTAGTTAAACCAAAGGACACAACCAAAAATTCAAAATAGGCATACTGAATTCAGAAAGTAGTCCTGGGAATATTAGTTTCCCTAACCTTCAACAGATAGTAACCCAAACAGAGATCTATTTTGGATAAACATTTAGCTCCTTAAAGTTGATCAAAAAGATCATTAATTCTGGAAAGATGGTACTTGTTTTTCACAGTTACCTTATTCAACTAGCGATAATCTATGCACATACAAAGGGACCAATATTACTTATGCATGAAAAGTACAAGAGAACCCCAAGGGTAAACACTAGGATAGATGAAACCTTTATTAAGGAGGTATTTCAATTTCTCTTTTTAACTTTTTTAACCCTATAAGAGCCATTTTATATTATGCAGTAGAGATTGGGCGAGTATCGGGAAAGAGATCAATTCCAAAATCTATTTTCCTATCAAGAAGAATCCTGAGAAGATCTTCAAGAATGTCTTTAGGGAATTCATTGAAAATAAGAGCATACTGGAGTGAGGGACCTTTAACTCTAGAATCCCTAACCCGAACTAAGTGATAAAAACATGTAATGATTTGATTTTGGAGATCTTTGTGAAATTCATTTACGTGTGATTTGACCATTTTAACCCTTCCCGTGGTTTCTTCATGGTACTTCTGGGGTATGGAGATGATTAGCATGGTTTTCGATGCATTTTGGTGCGACTTATGTGAGTTTGTAGTTTTGGTTGCTTAGAAAACCTTACAGTTGACTTCGGTTAATATTTATTGATTTATAAGTCATATGGAAAAATAGATTGCGCCAATAGATCCAGAATGTCAATTTTAGGTTGGAGACATGGTTGGAGTGGTTTTACGGCTTTTATATCTCATTTCGATCCTTCGTTCTAACAATTGCAAACTTGGGTTTCGGGGGTCAATTTTGTGAAAACAATATTTTTTTCAAAAAATTGATATCGTCATTGAGTTTGGAGCATCAAATTTAGTGGGATAACATAGTTCCTTTGCATACTTGAGATTCTAGATAAATCCTGAGGGGTCCACAGAGACTTGGAATTCTCTAAGTCTCCAACTGGTGCACTCGCTTAAATAATGGTTTAGTCTTTTAAGCGACTTGGCCTGAAAACCAAAATATTGCCTAAGTGACACTAGGCTTGATTAATTAATAGTCGCTTAAGCGATGTCCTGGTTGCTTAAGCGACACTGGCATGCCAACCGGTTATTGCTTAAGTGACAGACAAGCCGCGTACGCGATGAGGTGGGTTTTACTTAAGAGACTACCTAGTCTCTTAAGCGACTAGGTACCTAAGCTACCTGGTATTCTCTTAGGTGATGCCTGGGTAGTTTATTTTCCCTTTTATGAGATTTTTACACCATTTTCGAGACTTGGATCTTGGGGTTCGAGTGTTTGAACATTTTCTTCCATGTTTAAGCTTGGGTAAGCTCCAAATCACTATTACAATTACTTTTCTTATATTTTATCAGTTATATCTTGTCTAAACTAGGACTTTAAAGTTTAAATTTGGGGATTTTTGCCCAAAAATCCTAAATTAGCATTTTATTCGATTTAAACCCTACTTTCAACCGGGCTTCACATGGTTTTTCTCCTATGAGTTCTTTTAATCTTGGAAAATATGGTTTTGGACTAAAATTCAGGTTTTACCTTTTTAAAAAAAAAACATTTTAGGGGTCCATTTTGACCCTGATTTGGAAATAGACAATATGTGTATCATTGGCTTTCTTTTGAAGCCTAGATTCTATATTTGTGTATTTTAGATAATTTTGGGTCTGTGGGTGAGGTGAAAGCTTAGTGTTAAAGGATTATTGTACATATATCGGTATTCAAGGTAGATTATGACTTAAATTTCTTCAGACTGGGTTGGGTATTTAATAATAATGTAAAAGCATGTTATAGGTTTGGGATTGTATCATGGAAACTATGTTAGGTGATTTATGTGCCCATGTGGGGGCCTATGTGGGTAATACTTGGTGGTTTGACATCCTCCTCCTTGATTCACTTCACTTGATTAAGGTCACGAGCCCTCTGCTCTCTGGCCTTGTCAAGCCTATACAACCTCGTATCCCCACATTTTTTCTCTAAAGCTACATACAAGATCTTGAAAGTTATTGTCTTAGACACTGAAATCACTAACTTAGCCTCTCTCCTAGCTAACTTATACTCCTCTCTATTCGTCTGTTTATCCTCATCATATTTGCTCTCAACCAACTTAATAAAGTCCACCTTATTAGTCTCTACCTTTCTTTTAACTTCTTCATTCCACCACCAGTCCCCACGGTGCTTGCCATATTGGCCTCTCGAGACACCCAACACCTCTTTAGTGGTCTACCTAATGCAACTAGTAGTTGTCTCCCACATAGTATCCACATCTCCAATACTCTTCCAATCCCCCATAGTCATCATCTTCTCCCCTATTTCAAGCACACTAGCCAAAGTTAAGCTACCCCACATAATCCTAGGCCGATCCTCTACACCCCTCTTCTTTCTGTCCATTTTGATTACCAAGTCCATCACCAACAACTTATGTTGGATCGAAAGATTCTCACTAGGTATGACTTTACATTCTTTACATAGCACTCTGTTACCCTTCCTAAGGATAAAAAACTCTATATAGGTTTTGGCCTTTGAGCTACGAAAGGCAATAAGGTGCTCCGCTTTCTTCAGAAAGCTCGAATTCACTATTCACAACCCAAAAGCCCTACAAAAATCCAAAAGAGAAGCTTCTCCTTCATTTTATTCTCTAAAACCAAAACCACCATGTACATCATCATAACCTCTCAATAAATACCCAATAAGCCCATTGAAATCTCCTTCAATGAAAAGCATCTCAATGCTAGAGAAGCCTCTCACAACCTCATCTAACACCTCCCAAAAGATCTTCTTCTCTTCCTCACCCAATCCTGCTTGCGGAGTGTAGGCACTAATAACATTCAACATAGACCCTCCAATGACCAACTTCATTGACAACAGCCTATTATTAATCCGCTTAACCTCTACTACATTCCCCCTAAGCTCTTCATCTATGAAGATACCTACCCCATTCTTATGCCTCACGCCACCCAAGTACCACAACTTATACCCATCCACATCCCCCGCCTTAGAGTCTACCCATTTGGTTTCCTAGACAAAAGCTATACTAATCCTCCTCTTCCTAAGAATCTTCACGAGCTCTATGGACTTGACTTGAAGAGTACCTGAGTTCCAAGACCTAACTCTCAACCTGGAAGATTCTTTATCCTTTTTAACCCTACTCCCCATCGCCCCCAACCATAAACTCGGTGTTAGGCCCAACCCAAATCCACCGCCATACCGAAAACCCATCTTCAATCTCAACCATAGTCAACACCCCAACCCCGGCCCAATCTGTTACATGACCCTAGTGTATCATTGACCACCACGACCACTACTCAATAAGAGAAGAAAATAAAAAAAGGTGAGCAAATAGGTAAGTCTAAAAGGATACAATGGTAATAATGAGGGAAATCTAGAGAGAAAAATCAAGAATCAACCACGTATACCAAAAGTAATAAAACCAATATACTACAACATAAGTTTTGATAAATAACAATCAATAACACGAACTGCTACTGATCTTAGGCATATTTATATGCTCAAAGCACTAATGTGCACCCATATTTAGACTTGCTTCGAGAACTTTTGTATAAATTCTTAAGTATATTTCAGCTTTAATTCTGTTTTGTGCCTAATGGATATGATTTGTGTTTTCAGGCTAAAATCTTAAAGAATTGGACGCAATTAGATA
The DNA here is from genome assembly GCA_030864215.1 of Capsicum pubescens. Classification (NCBI taxonomy): domain Eukaryota; kingdom Viridiplantae; phylum Streptophyta; class Magnoliopsida; order Solanales; family Solanaceae; genus Capsicum; species Capsicum pubescens. The sequence continues at coordinate 111,130,081 of CM061542.1, forward strand.
CAGTAATGATATGGAATAATGGAAGAAATACAAGGCATTAAAATATAGCTCAAAAAGGTAAGCTAGAAGTCAGGAATTCTCATTTGGAAAGACTCTGCATTGCGCTGACCAAAAAAATAACATTGGTTGAATTCCAGTAAAGGTCCGCAATTATGGTGCATTGCGGGGAGGAAGAAAGTCACAGATGTTAATTTCCAGTGTAGGTTCACGATACCACTGCATCGCGATGCAGTCCCAATTGTCAATTTGCGTGACCTGGAAGTTTAGCGCGTCGCGGAGGAAGGATATTTAACAATTATCTAAATCCAGTGGCTCACCGCAATAGTGGCGCATCGCGGTAAGGGTGTATTTCATAAATTTTCACTAAATAATTGAATTCCATGATTGACCAAATTTTGATAGAAAATGGCATTTGAAGGCATGGCGCGACGCACCGCCTGGAAAAATTGTGAAGATTTTTAGTGTTTTGTCCCAGCTATAATAGAAAAAATCCAAGATAATTTTGGGGACTTTTTGGCAAGCATTGCAGTGACAAAAAAGCAAAAAGTTCTCTCTTTTAGGGTTCTTAGAGATTCTTTTCAACTTCTTTACTTCAAGATTCATTATTGGTATGATTAATTGCTTATTTTAGATATTGAATTCAAACATGAGTGGCTAAATACCCTTGTTCTGGGATTGAGGCCAAGAACATGATTACTCTTTGCTATTCTTTATAGTAGTTTTTTTTGGATTATCACCTGGGTTTTTCTTAATTTCTTGAGCTTACTATTTTAATGCTTGGCCGCCATTAGAATAAATTTATATTTCTATGTGAATCCTGGAGAATAATCATAGATTAGAATGAGGAAATTAAGGAGCAAGGTTCTTATCCTTTTATAAAATAAGTGGTTTGAATTATCATCTAGGATAGGGATATACCTAGAAGCCTTGTTTGGTTCAATTGTAAGAAGATAACTTTATGAATCTAAAAGAATTATTGTATCTCTGCGGGAGTTGTAGCTGCAATATTCAATAGATAAAAGATTTTAGGTCGGAAAACCAAGATCGTTGCCTAAACCTTACGAACCAACAACCCGATAACCAATTAGACTACTATAAGAATGGAGATTTGTATGATTGTTCGAGAAGCCTCAACCCTGGAATTCTTATTATAACTATTTACAACTGTTGATTGCTTTGCTTTAGTCATAAAATTTTATTTCTTGATTATTAATTTATATTTTTATTCTCAATTTCAAAATCATCTTGATACTATACAACACCTAATACTCATCGTCTGAAACTAAAAGATGATTAAATTTATAGTTGCTTAGTCCTCATGGGAATGATATATGATTGCCTAAATCACTATATTACTTGTACGATCACGTGCACTTATGTGTGTGTCTGAGTCGCAACAAGTTTTTGGTGCCATTGTCGGGGACTAATATAATTAGTAAATTGCTAAATTTTTTGTTTTTGATATTAAGTTTAGGTGTTAACAACTTGGTCTTAGCAGCTAAATTTTTGCAAATTTAGCTAAATCCAGAACTGGTGAGAGATAAAGAACTGGTAGAGCCTTTTGTAGAACCAGAGCAAATCATTCAACAAAGGCGAAGAATGCTTGAACAACGAAATAAACTGGTTGATCCAAATGTCGGGAATGTTCCACCTCCTATTATTCCTGTTATTCCAATTGTTCCTACTCAACAAGATGTTAGACCTGTTCATAAGGTGGCAATCCCACTCACGAACCATGTGACGAGCAGTATTCTAAAGCCTAAACCAGGAGGTTGATTTGAATTGAAGCAGAATATGGTGCAATTACTGAATTCAGTGGGGCAATTTCATAACCTTTCAAATGAATATTTGCAGCAGCATATACAGACCTTCTTGGAAATCAGTGATACATACATTCCTAAAGGGGTGAATCCCAATTATGTCAGGTTGACACTCTTTCCGTTCTCTCTAATGGGGGAAACAAGAAAGTAGTTACATGCTAAACCAACACTATCTATCACTACATGGAAAGATCTTGCTCAGAATTTTCTTATTTGATTCTTTCCATCAGGGAAGATGACATGCTTGAGGAGTGAAATATTGAGTTTTAGACAGAAATACGGAGAGAATCTCTACCAAGCTTGGGAGAGATTTAAGGGTATGCTCAGAAATTACCCTCACTATCATCAATCCAGTGATTTTTTTAGTATACTTTCATAGAAGGATTGGATCCAAACACGAAGATTCTTTTGGATTCAGCAGCAAGTGGACAAGTTCTTGACAAGACATATGAAGAATTGTACACACTGTTGAATCAGATTTCACAAGGGAACCCTGACTGGCAAGCAGACTCAAGGAGTACTCCTAAAAAGGTTGTAGGGGTATTAAAGGTAGATCAGTTCACTGCATTACAAACACAGATCGTAGCCATGAAAAATCATGTGATTACTCAGCTTAATAACATAAAGTTGGGTGTTACTCAACTAGCAGCTACATCAAATGTAGTCCAATAGGAAAATTCTTGGTGTGAGGTTTGCGAGAGTGGTAAGCATATAGTTGATGCTTGCATGGCTAATCCAGATTCTGTCAACTATATAGGGAATGCAAATCAGTAGGGATAAAAAAAATTTGGTAACACTTATAATCCCAACTGGAGAAACCATCATAATTTCTCATGGGGTTAAAATCAGGCTCAGAATGCAAATCAGTACAAGGGACAAGTACAACTAAATCCATAGCCAGCTAAGAATACTCAGGTGACTACTCAATCTAGAAATATGGAGGAATTGATGAAGCAGTTTATGGCACAACAAGCGCAATTTACAACTGAAATTAAGACTCAACAGGCACAGTTTGCAACTAAGTTAAAGAGTCAACAATTGCTTACGAGAAATCTAGAGTTGCAATTGGGTCAAATTATAGGGGCACAGAATACAAAACCTCAAAGAGTATTACCTAGCGATACAGAGACAAATCCCAAGTAGGTAAATACGGTTACAACAAGGAGTGGGCTGCAAACTAAGAAGATGGTTCAGAAGAAGGTTAGTCCCATTATTAATGATGAGGGTGCTAAATACAATGCAGAGAAAGAAATTAAAAAAAAGTGGCAAGTAAAGAAACTCATGTGGAGAAGAAGATTCTTCCCTTACCGTTTCCTCAAAGGGCAAGAAAGCATCAAGAGGAAGCTAGTTACAAGAAGTTCTTAGATCTTCTGAAGAAGGTTCAAGTGAATTTTCCTCTTATTAACATTTTGCAGAGTGTGACAAAATATGCAAAATACTTGAAGGATATAGTTTTGAATAAGAACTGGTTGACCGAGTATGCTACAGTTTCACTTACTAAAGAGTGCATGTACAAGATTCAGATCAAATTGCCCACAAAGCTTAAAGATCTGGGTAGTTTCACCTTGTAGATTACCATTGGATAAACTATTTGTGCATGGGGATTATGTTATTTGGGAGATAGAATAAATCTTATGCCCACATAAGGTACCAGGAGATGGGTCTTGGGAGTCTCTAAACCCACTACTGTTATTTTACAGCTGGAGGATAGATCACTTGCTAGACCATAGGGTATTATCGAGGTTGTTTTGGTGCAAGTGGAATCCTTAATCTTTCTGGTGGATTTTGTAATTTATGACTTTGAGGTTGATCCTATTATTCTATTTATTTTAGGATGACCTTTATTAGCAACAGGACAATCACTAATTGATGTAGCAGCGGGGAAAATGGCAATGCGAATACATAATAAAGTAAAAGTCTTTGATGTGTACAAGGCGTTGAAACTATCAGCTATATATGAGGATCTTTCATTTATATCGATTATTGATTTTATTTTGGTTTGGCATTTATTATTGTATGAAGATCCATTAGAGTGAGCTTTGATGGGTCATAATCTTTATGGAGATGTGGAAGCATTGGAATTAGTCCAAGTTATGAATTTGGTAGTGGTTGAGACGATGAAAGTGCATGTCGAACCATTGAATAGGCCAATTGGTCCATCGCCCAAGCCCTCAGTAGAAGAAGCTCATAATTTAGAGCTTAAGGTTCTCCCTCCTTATTTACAATATATTTTTCTTGGTGATCAAGATACTTTGTCTGTCATATTATCTGGAGGATTAATAGATGTGCAGGTAAAGGAAGCTATAGCAGTCCTAAAAAGGAGAAGAAAGGTGATTGGTTGGAAAATGTCCAATATTACAGGAATCAATCTAGCATTTTGCATGCACAACACTGACATGGAAGAGGGTTATAGACCAAGAGTGCAGCAACAAAGAAGGTTGAATCCTGTGATGAAGGAAGTAGTCAGAAAAGAAGTGATCAAGTGGTAAGATAGTGGTATTGTTTACCCAATTTCCGATAGCAAATGGGTGAGTCCAGTGTACTATGTACCAAAAAAAGGAGGGATGACCGTGGTAACTAATGATGATAATAAGTTGATCCCCACACACATGGAGATCGGTTAGAGGATCTGTATTGATTATCGGGTGTTGAATGAAGCTACTCATAAATATCACTATTCGATTCCTTTAATTGACCAAATACTGGATCAATTGGCGGGACAAGAGTATTATTGTTTTTTGGATGGGTACTCCAGCTACAATCAGATAATCATAGCAACGAAAGACCAGGAGAAGACCACTTTCACATGTCCATATGGCACATACGCGTTCAGACGCCTGCCCTTCGGCCTTTGCAATGCACCTGCTATATTTCAGAGATGTATGATGTCTATATTCTTAGACATAGTTAAAGACTTTGTGCAGGTATTCATGGATGATTTCTCTGTGTACAGTAATTATTTTGAAAAGTGCTTGCAGAATCTTGACAGAGTTCTAGCTCGATGCGAAGAGACAAACTTGGTGCTAAATTAGGAAAAGTGCCACTTTATGGTTAAGGAAGGAATTGTCCTAGGCCATAAAGTTTCATTTAAAGGACTCAAAGTAGATAAGGCAAAGGTTGAAGTGATTGAAAAGTTTCCACATCTAGTCACAGTCAAGAAAGTGCGAAGATTTCTGGGATATGCAGGTTTCTATAGGAGATTCATTCAAGATTTCTCAAAGATTACAAGCCCCATGTGAAAATTATTGGAGAAAGAGTCAAAGTTTGAGTTTGGGGATAATTTCCAAGCAACTTTTGAAAAACTAAAGAAGAAGTTGATTGAAGCACCTGTTCTGATTGCACCAGATTGGGAGTTACCATTTGAGCTGATGTGTGATGCTAGTGATGTTGATATGAGAGCGGTTATGGGTCAAAAAAAATACAAGGTATTTCGCTCGATCTACTATGCTAGCAAAGTGTTGAATGATGCTCAAGTTAATTATACGGTTACAGAGAAAGAGATGTTGGAAGTGATGTATGCATTCGACAAGTTTAGATCTTACTTAATTGGCACTAAGGTTATTGTTCATACTGACCACACTGCTATTAAGTATCTTGTGAACAAGAAGGATGCAAAACCTCGATTGATTAGGTGGATTCTGCTACTACAAGAATTCTATCTTGAGGTTCGAGATTGGAAGGGAGCTGAAAATCATGTTACTGACCACTTATCACGGCTGGAAAGTCGAAACAATATTGTTGATGACTCTCTTAGTATTAAGGAAGAGTTTCCTGATGAAAAGTTATTTTCTTTAGATGAAGTTGAGTTCCCATAGTATGTTGATATTGTGAATTTGATAGTTTGTGAGGTATACCCTCCTGATGCCACCACACAATAAAGAAATTGCTCCATGATTCACGTGCCTATATTTGGGATGAACCGTATCTCTTTAAATAGGGCCCAGATGGAGTTATTCGTAGGTGTATTCCAGATGATGAATTTTCAAAGGTGCTTGAAGATTATCACTTATCTCCTTATGGTGGACATCATGGGGGTGAGAGAACTGCTAAGAAAATGTTGCAATCAGGTTTTTTCTGGCCTACTCTATTTAAGGACGCAATTGTTTTTGTGATGAATTGTGACCAATGTCAAAGGTTAGGCACTATATCTAGGCGTCAAGAGATGCCCCTCAATAATATTTTAGAATTTGAAGTCTTTGATGTTTGGGGAATCGATTTCATGGGCCCATTCTGACCTTCAAAAGGCAATTTGTACACTCTTGTAGCGGTTGACTACGTCTCTAAATGGGTGAAAGTTGTGGCTAATCCGACTAATGATGCAAGAGTGGTGCTGAAATTTGTGAATAAGAACATATTTTCCAGATTTGGTACACCTAAGCGATAATTAGTGACGGAGGTACGCATTTTATCAACACCTGGTTTAAAAATCTTCTTGCTAAATATAGTGTTAGGCACAAGGTTGCTACGGCGTATCATCCCCAAACAAGTGGACAAGTTGAGGTGTCCAACCGGGAGATTAAGCAGATGTTGCAGAGGACTGTGAATGGACAGCAAAAAGATTGGGCGGAGAAGTTGGATGACGCACTTTAGGATTACAAGACGCCCATTGGGACATCTCCATATCGCTTGGCTTAGGGTAAAGCATGCCATCTACCTGTGGAGCTAGAACATCAAGTGTATTGGGCTGTGAAAAAGTTGAATTTCAAGAAGAAAGCCACGGGGGAGAAACGATTATTGCAACTGAATGAGCTTGATAAGTTTAGGCTTCATGCCTATAAGAATGCCAAGATATATATGGAGAAGACAAAAATGTGGCATGATAAATAAATTAAAGAGAGAGTGTTTGAACCCGGACAACTTGTTTTATTGTTCAATTCAAGGCTTAAGTTGTTTCCGGGTAAATTGCGATCGAAATAGTCTAGACCTTTTGAGGTAGTGCGAATGACACCTCATAGGTCTGTAGAGTTATGGAATAAAGAGAAGATGGAGAAGTTCCTGGTGAATGGACAGCGTGTAAAGAAATATTGGGTAGATCATCCGAATAAGCATAAGGAATCTATCACCTTTGCCGATGAGTAGAACTGAGTTGAGTCATGCCACGACGTAAAATAAGGCGCTATATGGGAGGCAACCCACACTTGTATTGCAATAGGTAGTTTAATTTTTAGCTTATAAAATTAAAAAAAAAAAAAAATATGATGTGTGAGCCGATGCTAACACATTTGAAGCTTTTAACTCTGAATAATTGTGAAGTCTTAAGCAACTTTTGTTGTTTTTGATCGTTTTTATGTGTTAATGCAGATAAAATTAATCGGGGAGGAAACCAAAGGAAAGAAGAATAAAACAGTTGAAATCTGGTAGACATAAGCTGAAATGTATCTGACAATCATTTTTAAGCGCCGTCATACATGGGACAAACTGTCAAAGTCACCGTCAATATTAGACAGAACCTGAGAAGATTAGATGAACTGTGATGATGATTCGGAAGGGCCGTCAAATATTTGACATCTCGTCAAAATCGCCGTCTACCTAAGGCAGAATATGTTGTTTACCAGTGAAGTTGTGACGCCAGTTTGCAAGCGTCGTCAAGATCTTTGACACGCCATCAGGATTACCGTCTGAAGAGTCAGAAGATAACAATTCACTGGAATCTTTGACGATATCTCGTACACGTCATCAGGTGTCTGACGCGCCGTCAAAAGCATCATCGTCTAATCCGAAGAGAAAACTGAAACTTTAATCTTGCTTCCTTATTTAGGGTTGACTATTTAAAGACTTGTTTTAGGGTTTTTAAAGGGGATTGGTCATTTATCTATGAGACATTAACTCTGAGAAGAGAGGGACGTACATTGCTCTCTTTCATCAATTATTCTTCTTGTTTCTTCTCAACTATTTTTGGTCTTCTACCTTGTGATTAAATTGAAGGAACTACTTGTTGTTTTTCATCCATTCGTAAGTTGATCCTTATCATCATGAATTCAACTTGTTATTTCGTTCATCAAATCATGGGCGGCTAATTTTATTAGCCGGAGTTATGGGATCCATGGATTAGGGTTTGATATGATGCTAGGTGTTTAACAAATTCAAAGAGTAGTAGAACATCTTGAAATTCTGTTATTTTAACCGAAATCTAGTGGTTGCAAACATTAGATTATGCCTTAGGTTTTATTTGCTTCTAACGGAGAAATAGACTTGAGGTCGTGAATTACCAACAGGGACTCGAAAGCTACCAACCTTCTGTTTAATGATTGATGCCATAACTGGATTAATCTACCAAAGATAACATCCTATTGGAAATAGATAAGTTATCTAAGTTCGAGAGAATTAGATAATAAATTGTCTGGTGAGGTCGAGAGTTAAGTCAGAAAGTATCATAGTCAAGGATAGTTTGTTGTTCTACATACTTCAAGAATCCTAATCATTACCTAGTATTTGTCAACTCCCAAAAACCATCGTGAACATAACTCTGGTTTCCCATTTATCTTGATTACAAACACTGAAAAATTGAAAGTGACATTTGACTTTCTGTGAAACTTAAACCCCCATCTTTTGGAAACAGTAAACTATCAGTAAAGCATTTCGTAAACAAATTAAAGTTCACACCCTATTCCCTGTGGGATTCAACCCCAACCTAGTTGGGTTTTATATTGACAACGATCGCTTACGCCCATTCAAGAGTGTAATTTGAGTGTTATCAAAAATGGTGCCATTACCGGGGAATACAGTTGTAGACTAAAAGTTTGTACGCAAAAATTTGTTGATAGTTAAGTTTCCTTGATTTACGTTTATTTGTTGTTTTTGTTTATTATAGGTGTTGTGTTGTTTATGCCAAACACAAGAAGTTCTGGAGAACCACTATTACCAATCAATCCGGAACCTCAACTGATAGGAAGAATGGCTGAACAACAGGAAGCAGAAAGACTAGCTGTTATGGCCAGGGCTCAGGTGAATGTGCAAAATTTGGATCAACAAGCACGTCACCAGAACCCTGATGATGAAGACTTGGTTTATGAGGAATTTCTAAATCCTCAAAACCCAAGGCGAGTTGAGCAAGTTGCTGCACCAGTGCAGCGAAACGTTAAAAGAAATCGTCTAGTCAGAGGAAGATATAGGCAACAGCCTATGCAATATGAGGCTGATGAAGATGATAAAGGAATGGATGGAGCTGGTGCAACGGGTGGTATCATTCCTCCACCGTTGGCACCAGGTGCAAAATTCAGCATAATAAGTACCATGATCCAACTCCTGAATCAAAAGGGTCTATTTGGAGTCTTGCCTGGTAATGATCTTAATATGCATTTGGTGAACTTCATCACCATTTGTAAATCCTTTGACAATCCGGGAGTGAGCCAGAATGCGATCAAGTTGAGATTGTTTCCTTTGTCTCTGTCTGGGGAGGAAATAATGTGGTTGAATGAGTTAGAGATAGATTCTATAACCAACTCAAGACAGTTGAAAGACGCGTTCCTAGAATGGTTTTTTCCACCCTCCAGAAGGGTAAAGTTGAGGGACGAAATTAGCAACTTCAGACAGCTTCCGACTGAAGCACTGCACGAAACCTGGGAAAGATTTAAGAAGAAACTTGCACAATATCCGAACCACAATATGACGGACCTTCACTTGATGGAGACTTTGTACAGAGCTTTCAACTCTGTGACAAAGACGATTGTTGACAACGCTGCAGGTGGTTCATTCATTGACCTCTCTTTTCTAGATGCTTCTGACATGCTGAATAGAATGACCAAGCAGAGTCAGTCTCGGCACACTAGGGATTCTGTAGTGGCTAGCCCGACTGTTGCTGGTGGTATTACTGCGGAGCAGCATAGAAGAGATGAGGAGCGAGATCAGGACATGGCTCATTTGAAGACGCAGATAGATTTGTTGGCCAAGCAATTGCTATCCGGCAAGACTGAAATGGTTAAGGCCGTGGAATCTCAGGGTACTGTATCTACAGGTGCTGATGCTGAGGCAAATTATATGAGTAATTAGGGGGGTTTCCGAGGCAATAGCCAAGGGAACCAAAGTCGGACTTTCTATGACAAGCCTGATTATAAAGATAGGGAGCAGGGACATTGGAGAAACAATAATGACAGGAGTGGTTTGCATATTCCTCCTGGATGTCGGGATGCTGCGATGACTAGTTCTGGAAAGATGTCCATGGAGGACATGATGGAAAAGCTGTTGAAGGGAGTTGAAGCTACCAACTCGGGGGTAATTACTATGAAAAGAAAATTTTCTACCCTCAGTCAGTTGGTTAGCTCATACTTTGTTTCTATTAAGCAGTTGGATCAATAGATGAGCCAACTTTCGGCTACTCTGAACCAGAGAAAAGCTGGTACTTTACCTAGAGATATGGTTCAGAACCCGCAGACTGATGGCTCTTGTTTGGCGATTACCACTTGGAGTGGAAAGATGTTATCCGGCCCTTCTATGGGCAAAGCTATAGAAAAGGAGGTAAATGTTGATGAATCAGAAGGAAGCAATCCAGTGGAGTCTGAGAAGATGGATGGTTTTGTTGATATTTCAGAGAAAGAAGACAAAAAGAAAGGGGAAGTGGTATTAAAAAAAATGCCAAGACCACCACCTCCCTTTCCTCAGAGATTGAAGAAGAAAGCAGACAACGAAAAATTTAGCAAGTTCATGGAAATAATGAAACAACTGACAGTGAATGTGCTATTGATGGAGGCACTTAAGCAAATACCAAACTATGCTAAATTTATGAAGGAATTGCTAACAAAGAAGCGGAAGGTAAGATATAAGCCGGTGGACAACTTCCACCACTGTAGTGTTGTTTCTTCACAATCCTTAGTGCAGAAAAAGCCTGACCCTGGAGCATTTACCATACCGTGGATAGTTGGGTCCATGAAGTTTACCAAAGCTTTATGTGACTTAGCAGCAAGTATTAATCTGATGCCACTTGATATCTACAAAAATCTTGGATTGGGGGAACCTACCCCTACAACAATACATCTTGTAATGGCAGACAGATCGGTGAAACGACCAGTTGGTATATTGCATGATGTGCCGATAAAGGTGGATGACTTTATTCTGCCTGCAGATTTTGTGATATTGGATTGTGATGTTGATTTTGAGGTACCCATCATTTTGGGTAGACCACTATTAGCCACGGGAAGAGTATTGGTTGATATGGAGCTCAATGAGCTAAAGTTCAAGTATGGAAAAAGGGAGGCCAGATTCAAAATGCACCCTCCTATGAAGTAGTTGGAGGAGATGAATATCTTCTCGGTTGTGGATGTATTCCAGGAAAATGGTAATGAGGTATCGATACAGTAGCTTGACAAATTCTGAGTAGTCAAGATAATCAAGTCGTGCCGCGACGTTAAATCATGCGTTGTTTGGGAGGCAACCCAATGTTTTAATTTTATTGCACTTGTGTTTTTAATTTTTGTAGCTAAGAGTTGTACAAAGGAGGTGAACTGGCTTCAGTCAGCTTGAGAAAGTTGACGTCAATTTTGACGGGCTGTCACAAGTATAACAAGCCGTGAGAAATGGCGTCAAAATAATCAAGTCAAAGCCTTATTTTATTAAGGCTGACGATAATTTTAAAGCGTCGTCCGGTATCTAACGTGCCTTCAAAAATACCATCAAATGAGTTGAGCCCAGCTTAAAAATTTTGGGCTAACCCGGCCCAACAACAGCTTTTCACATTCTCGCGTACTTTAGATATTTCTCTTCCAGTTTTGGTTTTCTTTCCTTAGAGAGTTATTTCCCTTTCTTTTTCAAATTTAATCCCTTCTAAGGCAAAATTTTAAGACTTTCCTTGTTGAAGCCTGAGAGTTAAGTCAAGAAATCTTCTTACTCTCTCATCTCATTCTTCTCTCATTCACAAGTCTAGGTACTCAGAGTACATCAGCTAAGTATCGACATCCAGGTATGAGAAAAACTTCAACTTCATCTTTCTTTGGATCAATTGTAAACTACAAGAAACCTTGGTTTCAAAGGAGTGAGATGAACCCATTGACATTCTTTAAGCTCCTTCAAAAACTAGGGTTTGTAGGAAAATGAGGTATAATTTCATGGAAATCTAAGTAAAGAACACGACCTAAGTTGAAATTGAGAATAATGGTAGAAGAAAAATCAAGTAAAAAAGAAGTTAGAAGTTATAATGTGGTCTGACGCAATGTTCACGGCCTTGCACCTATGTGACGGATGAGAAAATTTTGCAGATTCTGGAAAAGGTTGACGACGCTTTTAAAGCGTCGTCACACCTGTGACGGCAAATCAAAAAGGTCATCAAATCTGGGAACTAAAAACTGTGTTGATGTTAAACTGAGGTGATCCTTTTTCTTTTGTTGTTTGATTATGAGTACTAATTGAGGATTTCTACATTGTACAGAACTGAGCATGGCACTCAAGAGGAAGAATCCAACCACACCAAATAAAGCAGCTAAAGAGAGTGTACCTCGACAACTTGTCAATGAGGACTCTGATTATGAAGACGAAGAGCCTTTGCTCAGATGGAAAAGAAAGAGGACTAGTCCAAAGACTCCGCCTCCACCTAAGCCTATTGAGGTGGAGGATAATGATGATACTGAGGTGACAACCTCATCTGAGCAAGCTTCGGAGGAACAAGGATCAAAACACACTGAGCAGGGGTCTGAGAGAACTAAACAAGAAGTTGAAACTAAAGATTCTGAGAGGCCTGCACCTGAAGAAACTGAGTCTGAATCACCATCTTCGGAGCAGCAAGATGATAAGGATTCTCTACTACGGGGAACTTTGGTGAAATGCCAAAACCCCGAGGTTAGGAACAATGTGAGATGGAAAATCCCTGGGGCTTAAATGATCTATTTGGATGGACTTTGCAGAACAGATCGACGAAGTGCCAGAAGGCCAATTCTAGAGGAAAAGAAGATCATCACTACAGGGTTGATCAGATGCCTTGAGGTGATGCATAAACTCAAGGAGTATGGTCTGGAGTGGACTACTAGGGGAAGCGGTGTTTACTGTCCTTCATTGGTCTAAGAGTTCTATGCAAACTACCAGGCTATGGTGGAAAATATGTGCAAAGAAGGGGATAGAACTTCAGATAAGCCTCTTCTAACCAAAGTGGTAGTACGTGGAGTGAGGGTAGATATATCAAATGCCACCATAAATAGGTTTCTTCATGGTCCAGCCTTCATCCCACGAGCCACCTCACCTATATTCTATGCCCGGTTGAAGCATCAGGAAAATCAGCGCAATAGGCTAGTGACTCTCATAGCAGATGTGGAACTGGAGTGGTTGAATAATCCGGCAGAAAAGAGTACCAAAGCATCACTAAATTTAGAGGCAAGATTTTGGTGGGGTTTAATATGGATTCATCTGATACCCATCGAGGGAGACAACATATTAGGGGATGATCGAGCAATATTAGTTGCAATCTTGATAGATAAAATCCCCTTGGATTTTGGAGAAATTATAGCGAAAGAGATCAAGATTCAACTCGCAAGACCCGTTGCTACATATCCATTCCTATGTCTGATTACTAGGTTGTGTGAAGTAGCTCATGTACCTAAGATTTCAGGTATTGATGATCAGATACATGTCAAGTAGACTCACAACCCTGTCAGCAAAAATGAAATTCGGCCGAGCTTGCGACTTGATCAAGATGCAGTTGGTGCAGCAGATCCTCCAATAACTGAGACTATTTCAGCACCAGATGTGGGGGTGCAAAGACCCGAAACTGTACCACCACCACCACCAGCACATTTAGCTCAGGTAGGTTCAGTGCCTCAAAGTGAGCCGACTATTTTAGTTCCTCCAACAGCAACAAGGTCGGCATTTCAGCCGATTGATATCAGGAAGGTAGCCAGGAAAGTGAATTGGTGCGAGGTGCAACTACAGGCCTTCACCAAACAATTTGCTAATGTTGTAGATAAAAGAGTCAAAGTTGTACTCGATGCTGCACTAGAACCTTTCATGACCTTGCCTGGGCGGGTGGCAAATCTTAAGAACAGATTTGATGCTCAGTAAAGAAAGATGACAGATGCTGATCTCGCTACTTTCAGGGCTGCATTAGACAAGGTGAAGGCTGAGGTTGGGATGTTGCAGCAGCATCAAATTATAGTGCCAACAGGATCAGCCATGCATGATGTAGAGAAAGATATTCCTATACTTGATCTTACTACGGATTCCCCAAACAAAAAGAAGAAAAAAGGGGAAAAGAAAGGCAAAAGCAAAAGAGATGAGCCTGATAGTAAAGAAGAGAGAAAGGCTAAAAAGAAGGCAAAGAAGAAGGCAGAGAACGAGAACTTGAAAAGGGAAAGACTGGAGTCTCTGGCTGACACAGAGAAATGGGAAACAGCCATCAGATCTAGAGTTGTAGGTGCTTCATCGAGCCAGGCTCCAGCTACTGCAAAGGAAGGTGCTACGAGTGGGGAAAAGATAGCTGATGATGTGATGGCAGGGTGGGAGACCCAGGACCCATAGGATTGACTGTTTTCAGGTATATCCTAACCCTTGGTGCTTTTTATTTCTTGATTTTAAGTTGAGGATATAGGGAAACTGTTGTTGTAACACATTCTGTGGATAATTAGGAGTAGTGCAAATACTTAAGGCAGTTAACTCATTTTGTGAATTTTGAGTACCTCTCCAGTGGTCTGATATGCTGTGAACTGTGTGAAGTACATCTAGTGTGACCACTGTGTATCTGTTTGTGGCACTAGCGTGGCAAATAAATAACCTGTAGAAAACAAATGCATGAAATGGATGAGTAGTGATGTGCTATATACTTGTGTGACATGTCCGTATAAGGTCTTACTAAGTTCCCATTATGCGTTGAATCTAGAACTTGCCCAGTTAGTCATGCCATAGTCATAGGATAGGCGTTTAGGAAAGGATCATAGGTCGTCTTTGCATGTTAACCTATTTTAGCTTAAATGACCATCCAAGTGTGAACAATATCCCTTGATCCCCTTTTTTAGCCTAAATAGCCTAATTCTTTCTTGTACACATTTCACCTTCCCATTACATCACAATGAACCTGTTTTGGCCCTGGTCCTCCTTGGATACTGTGCACCTTGACTTAGCCAAATAGCCTAAGTTGAGGGTGGCTACTATTGGGGTGCGTGATGCATTATGAGTATGAAGAGAGGTAAAATAAGAAAAATGAATAACAAGTTTGGTGTAGTGAAAAAGCAAATAGAAAAGAGAAAACTGAAAAAGTTGATCTAATGCTTGAACAGACAACACCCATCTTGAGAATACTTGACAAATAAAAGAGGGAAGAAAAGAAGGTCAAAATTTGAAACCCCGTGAGTTAATGTAGTGCCAAGGAGGTGTAGTAACTATGAAATACCCTTGAATGTCATACCAGCCCCTATCCTACGTTACAAGCTTAGAAAAGCCCTATAGTGATCCTAACTGACTTATTTGAAGACATCGGTACTGACTATAAGGGCAATACTATGGCATTTGATGCGCAATGTTGGAACTTCGTTCTGAGAGTGAGTCTTACGTTCATCCCTATGTTAATACTTGTAAATCTAAGTGAAAAAGGGATTTTTTTTTGTGAGGGCACACCAGATATGTTGCTATTAACTACTTTGTTCGGAGAATGTAATTTGGGTATGTCCTAGGTTGTTATTGCTGAGATTTTTGCCATATCTAGATGCTTGTGAGTTACATGGTTGTTTTCAAATATTAGACATAGCTGGTTTTATTTTGATTGATCATGGAGATAGTGCATGTATTCTGAACTGATAAGAGTAGTTAGTTGCCGGATTGTACTTTGTTTACTCCTAGTTATGTGTTTGTTGCTTGAGGACAAGCAATTGTTTAAGTTGAGGGCGTTGATGTGTGAGCCGATGCTAACACATTTGAAGCTTTTAAATCTGAATAATTGTGAAGTCTTAAGTAACTTTTGTTGTTTTTGATCATTTTTGTGTGTTAATGCAGATACAAGTGATCGGGGAGGAAACCAAAGGAAAGAAGAATAAAATAGTTGAAATCTGGTGTAAATAAGCTGAAATGTATTTGACGATCATTTTGAAGCACCGTCATACATGGGACAGGCTATCAAAGTCACCGTTAATATTAGACAGAACCTGAGAAAATTAGATGAACTATGACGATGATTCAGAAGGGCCGTCAAATATGTGACATCTCATCAAAATCGCCGTCAACCTGAGGCAGAATATGTTGTTTACCAGTGAATTTGTGATGCCAGTTTGCAAGCGCCGTCAAGATCTTTGACACACCGTCAGGATTACCGTCTGAAGAGTCAGAAGATAACAATTCACTGGAATCTTTGACGACATCTCGCACACGTCGTCAGGTGTCTGACGCACCATCAAAACCATCATCATAAGAAAATCTATATCTATAATAATTTAACCCACATAGAATTTATCACCCAACATGGAGTAGAATTCAATTTATCATTATCCACATGAACAAGAGCAGCCCAATCATGAAATTCATAAGAAAATCCATAAACTTGAATTTAGAAAAGGGATTCTTGGGCTTCATAGATAAAAGGAGTCTATTAATGAATACTATGCATACCTTGGTTCGTAAATACACGAAGATTGACGGAGGAAATTCTTGATTTTGAATCTTCTATGAAAAGCCCTAGGTTGTTCTTGAGAGGTCTTTGAGAGAAGAAAGTGTATTTTGGGTGAAAAGTGGCTGAATCACGTGTTAAAGGGATTAAATAGGGGTGGAAAATTGACCCTTTTAACCCTGGACATGTCTTGTAATTTCAGTAAAAAAATTCCCAAATTGAACCTCTGGCTGTTGCACCGTGTCACTGGAATTTGACAATTGAGAAACTGAGGGATGGCACGATGCGGAGCCATCGCGTTGCCCCTTTTTTTGCAGCCTAGAACTTTGGCGCGATGCGGAGAAAATCGTGCTGAGATACTAGAAAAGGACAATTGCCATTTTAGCTTGTGGCGCGGCGCGCCACTGACCAATATGGCACTGTTTTAGGACGGGAACTTGAAATAGTCATAACTTCTTACCTGGTTATCAGATTTAGGCAAATTTTATATCGATGGAAAGCTTATTGATTTTCCCAAATGACAAAAAGTGAAAATATTAAAAATACCATGTGTACAAAAGTTTATTCATCTTTCAAAGAAAGATCCTAATATTTTTTAGATAATTTCAAGCTAGGAAAAGGTACGGGATATTACAATATCTCCCCCTTGAGAACATTCGTCCTTGAATGAAACTGAGAGTAAGGGGAAGAACATAAACTGACATACATACTAAACATGAATAAATGAAACATGATCTCATGACTGACATGACTGATAACTGAATATATCATACTGGACACGCATACCTGATGCATGCGTAACTAATTCATGAATGCATGATTGAGTGTTCTGAGGAACTAAGTTTCTCATAATGAGAATGCATGTCTGATGCATAATTATATAACTTAACTAATACATGAATGCATGACTGAATATGCAATGGTACTTAATACCAAGTTTGTTATGAACACTAAACATAAAACTGAGTAAGATTAAGGAGGATTGTTACCTTAAGCTTGATCTGAGTTAGTGGAGAAAAGGTGAGGATACTTGGTACTTATGTCTGCCTCAGCTTCCCAAGTACCTCCCTCGACAAACTGATTTCACCAAAGAACTTTAACTAGTGGGACTTTTTTGTTCCTCAGTCTATGAGTCTGATAGTCTAGGATTTCGACTGGAATCTCCTCATAAGAGAGACTATTTTGAACATCAATGCTCTGAATAGGGACTACAACTGTTGGGTCACCTATGCACTTCTTAAGCAAAAAGACAAGGAAGACTGGATGAACTGAGGCTAGATCTGAAGGCAATTCGAGCTCATAAGCTACCTTACAGAATCGACTGAGAATCATGAAGGGACTGACATATTGGGGACTGAGTTTCCCTTTCTTGCCTAACCGCTTTACTCCCTTCATGGGAGAGATCTTTAGATAGACATAGTCACCAATCTCAAACTCGACATCTTTTCTACGAACATCTGCATAAGACTTATGTCGGCTCTAAGCAGCCCGAAGTCTTTTTCTAATCAACTGGAATTTTTCTAAGGCATCGAATACTAAGTTAGGCCCTATGATTGAGGCCTCACTAACTTCGAACCAACCGATCGGAGATCTACATCTCCTACCATAGAGAGCTTCAAATGGATCCATCCGAATACTGGAATGATAGTTGTTGTTGTATGCAAACTCAATTAAAGGCAAGTGGTAATCCCAACTACCCTTGAAATTAATTGACCACGCCTGTAGCATATCTTCTAAAGTCTGAATGGTCCTTTCTGCTTAACCATCTATCTGAGGATGAAAGGTTGTACTGAGATGAACTTGGGTACCAAGACCCTTTGGAACGCTTTCCAGAAGTAAGAGGTGAACTGGGTACCTCTGTCTGAAATAATAGATAATAAAACACCATGTAATCTAACCAACTCCCTAATGTAGAGTCTGGCATAATCCTCAGCTGAATAAGAGGTATCAACTGGAAGGAAATGGGCTGATTTGGTCATCTTTTCTACAATGACCCAAACTGAATCATGTTGATGACGAGTTCGAGAAAAACCCATCACGAAGTCCATGTTTACTTCTTTCCACTTCCAAGTAGGAATAATGAACTCCTACATAGGACCACTAGGCTTCTGATGCTCTATCTTAACCTACTAACATGTAATCCACTTAGCCACAAACTCTGTAATATCTCTCTTCATCCCACTCCAACAATAGACTTCCCGCAAGTCGCGGTATATCTCTGTGGCCCCTGGATAAATAGAGTAGCGCGCACCATGCGCTTCTGTAAGAATTCGCTGCCTTAAGTCATCTACACCTGGAACACAGAGACGACCCTGAGAATGCAAAACACCATCTCCCCCTTGGGAGAAAACCTCTACTTTCTGATCCTAAACTGACTATTTCAACTTGACAAGGCTGGGATCTCTATCTTGCTTTTATTTTACCTCGGAAACTAGAGATGATTCTGAACTACTCTGAACCCATATATCACCCTTATCTGTATCGACAAAGCGAACGCCTAGTCTGGAAAACTGATGTACTTATGAGCTAACTTCTTCTTACTGTCATCAACATGAGTAACACTACCCATAGATAGTCTACTGAGAGCGTCGGCCACTACATTGGCCTTGCTTAGATGATAGAAGACACTCATGTCATAATCTTTCAAGAGCTCTAACCACCTTCTTTGACGAAGATTGAGATCTTTCTGAGAAAATATATACTGAAGACTCTTATGATCTGTAAAGAAATCAACATGAACTCCATAGAGATAATGCCTCCAAATCTTCAAGGCAAAGACTACGGCTGCTAACTCAAGATCATAAGTAGGATAATTCTTCTCATGGAGTTTAAGCTGTCTGGAGGCGTAGGCTATGATCTTACCATGCTGCATAAGGACACAACCTAAATCCACTCTGGATGTATCACAATACACTACAAACCCATCTAGACCATCTGGAAGAGCTAAAACTGGAGTTGAGGTGAGTCGAGTCTTCAACTCCTGAAAACTCTTCTCGTAATGATCTGACCACTGAAACTTGATTTTCTTCTGAGTCAATCTAGACATAGGGGATGCAATAGAAAAAAATCCCTCAACAAACCATCTGTAATAGCCAGCCAAATCCAAGAAACTCCTGATATCTGATGGAGAGACAGGTCTGGGCCAGTTTCTTACCGCTTTGGTATTTTAAGGATCTACTCTAATACTATCACCCGAAATGATATGACTAAGGAATGCTACTGACCTTAGCCAAAATTCATACTTACTAAATTTGGCGAATAGCTGATGATCTTTGAGAGTCTGAAGTACTGTTCTGAGATGGTCTGCATAATCTCGTGCACTACGGGAATAGACCAGAATATCATCTATGAAGACTATGACGAACATGTCCAAGTACTATTTAAAAACGTGGTTCATCAAGTCCATGAAAGCTACTGCGGAATTGGTAAGACCAAATGACATGACTAGGAATTTGAAGTGACCATATCGAGTACGAAAAGCTATTTTCGGAATGTCACATTCTCTGACTCTGAGCTGATGATAGCCGGATCTGAGGTCTATCTTAGAAAAATAACTGACACCCTGAAGTTGGTCAAACAAGTATCGATTCTAGGAAGAGGATACTTGTTCTTGACCGTGACCTTATTAAGTTGACGGTAGTCTATGCACATTCTGAGAGAACCGTCTTTCTTGCGCACGAAAAAAACTGGTGTGCCCCATGGGGAAACGTTGGGCCTGATGAATCCCTTATCTAGGAGATCCTTTAACTGTTCTTTCAATTCTCTGAGTTCTGCTGGTGCCATTCTGTATGGAGGAATAGAGATAGGTTGAGTATCAGAAAGAAGATCAATGCCGAAGTCTATTTCCCTTTCGGGAGGAATTTCTGGAAGATCTTTGGGAAAGACATCTGAATATTCATTTACAACTGGAACGTATTCAAGACTGGGAGTTTCATAACTGGAATCCTTAACATGAATAAGATGATAGACACATCCCTTAGATATTATTTTCCTTTCCCGAAGGTAGGAAACAAGTTGACCACTAAAAATGGATACACTACCCTTCCACTCAAGGACGGGTTCATTTGGGAACTAAAACTGGACTATCCTATTTCTGCAGTCAACTGTGGCATAGCAGGAATGAAGTTAATTCATGCTGAGAATGACGTCAAAATCTATCATCTCTAATTCAACCAGATCTCCTGAAGTGACTTTCTGAAATATCATAACCGGGCAGTTCCTGTATACCCACCGAGCTATGATGGTTTTACCAACTGGGGTAGAGACTAAAAAGGGCTCTGCTAGAATTTTAGGATTGACTCCAAAATCAACTGATATATAGGGAGTAACAAAAGACAAGGAAACACCTGGATCTAGCAAAGTGTAAACAAGCACATGAAATATTTGTAACGTATCAGTAACCACTTCAGGAGAATTTTCATGATCTTTCCAGGACTGAAGATCATAGAGTCTGTTTAGGTGTTGCCCACTAGTAGCACTAGAGGTGGCACCCTGCTGATTTCGGTGACCGAACTGAGCTGAGGAGTGGAGATGACTCTGATAACCTAACTGAGGGCAGTCTTTGACTCTGTGTCCTGGATTGCCATAATCGAAATAGACATTGCTTCCAGCTCTGCTCACACCCTTGTGGTTCTTACCACAAGTCTGACAAAAGGGATTAGTTCGGGCACTACTAACACTGCCCTGAGACTTAAAGCCTGGTGCTCTATCTTTTTTACCCTCTCTGAACTTAAGAACTGGGGCACTGGCTGGCGAAGGAGCTGGAACTGATGACTTAGGACGAATCTGAGAGCGATTGCCTCCTTCTGGCTTAGGCTAACTAAAATTAAAGCTACCTGTCCTAGCTCTCTTATTCTGCTTCTCCCTTTTGCTTAATATTCTTATCCTCTATCTGCTAAGCATGAGTCATGAGCCTGGATAAAGTCATGCCACTATTCAACATACGGATCTGCACTCATTAACCATGCTATCATTCACCCTGAAATGAACTTACTCATCTTGGCCCTGCTATCTGCAACCACATGAGGGCCATATCTGGCTAATTGAGTAAACTTAAGAGAATACTCTTTCACCATCATATTACCCTACCTAAGGTTGATGAATTCTAACACCTTAGCTTCTCTAAGCTCTAGGGGAAAGAATCTATCAAGGAAAGCAAAGGCAAACTCCTCCCACTCAACAGGCACTGCATCATTTGGCCTTTCTAACTTCCACTGTTTAAACCAAGTGCGAGCAAATCCTGCAACTGATATGCAGATAGCTCAGCACTCTCACTAGAAGTAACCCCCATTATATTTGTAACCTTCTACACCTGATCTAGGAATTTCTGAGGGTCCTTATCTGACTTAGACCCGAGAAAGAATAGAGAATTCATTCGGGTGAAATCCCAAATCCTGGATATAGCTAAATTGGCCACTGGATTATCTAGAACGATAACTGGTCGTTTATTCGGAGAAGTAACTTAGTTAGCAAAAGTAGTCAATGCAGCTCGGAACTCTGCATGAGAAACATGTTCGCCCAAAGGCTCTTCGGGATGAGGGGCTGGCAGATTTCTATTTTTTCTTTGAGGAGGCATGTTTTGTAGAAGAAAGGGAGAAACAGATTAGACTGAGAGATTGACTTGAGATTATGCTCACTGGTACAACATGAATACTGAAATTGGGGAAACTATTTCTAAAACATCTTATAGCCTACTATACATAAATGTGGCACGCAACACACTCATGTACAAAACTCTACTAGATGCGGCTTTCAGACTTCCTAGGACTCTATTGAACCTTAGGCTCTGATACTAAGTTTGTAACACCCCAAATCTGATACTCGAAATGCTACATGGTGCTCATGACCCCGAAGGACCACAAGCTAACCCATGGCTGATATCTATACATGTATACTGCATAAAATACTTTATAACGCAGAAACATGAACTGAAAGGCCATAAGTTTCAAAACTGAGAAATAGTATCTGATAAAAATATAACATCTGTAAGGGGTATAAAATACCCAAAACAACTGAAATAAGCTATCTGAACATACTGTAGTCTGGAAAGCCTCTAAAAAGTGACTATCTGAATAAGAAGTTGTTGGGACATGTCCCGAACTAACTCCAACTAATAAACTAAGTATTGAGATAATAAAATGATAACCATGTCCTCGAAAGATGAGGACTCACTGTTAACTCTGACAGCTAAGACTGGAATATACTGATGCCGGAGCTCGTGTCTCTAAACCTATAGTATAAGACACCATAGCGCAAATGTGCTAGTACTTTAAATGTACTGGTATGCATGTAAGGTAGGTTAAATGCATGGGTTTCATATGCATGAACAATAACAATAGCATACTGACTATCATGAGCGTGAGAATACATGCATGAGACATAATAACTGACACTGATACCATGATAACATGATTACTGAATATGAATACTGATAACATGACATATTGATAGCTGATATAACTGATAACATGAGTGACTATATCTGACAGTTCTGAATTTAATGGAACTAACTGAGTCCCATACTGTATCTGAGTTGACTATATCTAACAGTCCTAAAATCTGAAGAACTATCTGAGTTCTATTACTGAGACTGATTGACTGTGTCTGACAGTCCTGATTTTGTAACATGAAACTGTGGGAAGTAGTTATCTAACCAATATGCCCCTAATATGCCATTATGGCTGAGTTGGAGTCCAATCTGTAAACTAAATTGGAAGGGTGTCAATACCGCGCCACTAGTAAGGACAAGCTGTGAGTGACCCTTATCTGATTGTGTCCCCAAAAAATAATGGTGGAACCCTTATCTGACAGTTCTTATCCACCTCATCAACCCTCATCGGATAGTGTTGATGTCTCAACCTATGCTGGCTACATAGTTCTGGAACACAAGGATGACTTTTAAGAATCACACCTTCATCTGATAGTGTGTGTTCCCATCCTTGGGTTTACTCGGTGCTAATTCCTACTCCCATCTGAATAGACTCTGAACATGATTTACTAAACTAAACATGGGTTGAGTTATTGAATTCCGTTGACTGATGGAATACTACTGATATCTGACAAATGACTGAGTTCATGAGATCATGGAGATTTCCTGAGTCATAAGACTATCTGAAGTCTAAGGATTCATAGCTTGACTGAGAGTATCGTGAAAACATGACATTGCTCTAGGCACACAGCTAATGTTTCGGGTACGAGCACCCCCAGGACTCGATGGAAGGAAACTGACCAAGCATAACTTACTTGAACATATAACTAACATCATAATCCATAATACATTTATAGAAGCATTTCATCAAAACATGTGATAGGCATAACTTGTACATACATGGGGATTTTATGGTATCATGCTAGTTAGTCACTTTTCCTTCATCTTGTCATTTAATCAAACATATTGTAGGTATGGTACATGTAAATATTATTGTACAATAATTAAATATCATGGTTCAATTCTAATTTCATCATTCAAGGGTTTAGTCATTGGTTTGCATGAATCTATATATATAATAATTTAACCCACATAGAATTTATCACCCAACATGGAGTAGAATTCAATTTCTCATTATCCATATGAGCAAGAGCATCCCAATCACGAAATTCATAAGAAAATCCATAAACTTGAATTTAGAAAAGGGATTCTTAGGCTTCATGGACGAAAGAAGTCCATGAATGAACACTATGCATACCTTGGTTCGTAAATACACGAAGATTGATGGAGGAAATTCTTGATTCTGAATCTTTTATGAAAAGCCCTAGGTTGTTCTTGAGAGATTTTTTAGAGAAGAGAGTGTTTTTGGGGTGAAAAGTGGATGAATCACGTGTTAAAGGGCTTAAATAAGGGTGGGAAATTGACCCTTTTAACCCTGGACATGTTTTGTAATTTCAGTAAAAAATTTCTGAATCGAACCCCTAGCGCGATGTGGCACTATCGCGCCGTGTCACTGGAATTTGACAATTGAGAAACTGAGGGATGGCGCGACACGGAGCCATCACATTGCCCCTTCTTTTGCGACCTGGAACTTTGGTACGATGCGGAGAAAATGACGCTGAGACACTAAAAAAGGACAATTGCCATTTTAGCTTTTGGTGCGGCCCACCACTGACCAATATGGAGCTGTTTTACGATAGAAACTTGAAATAGTCATAACTTCTTACCTGGTTATCGGATTTAGGCGAATTTTATATCAATGGAAAACTTATTGAATTTCTCACATGAAAAAAAGTGAAAATCTTAAAAATACCACATGTATAAAAGTGAATTAATCTTTCAAAGAAAGATCCTAATATTGTTTTAGACTATTTCAAGCTAGGAAAAGGTACGGGGTATTACAATATTCCTGAAGTGTTTATTGATCGTGCAAGTCTACTGAGAGAATGTTTATCCATGGTACAAATAATTGAGGCAATAAATATAAATTTCATCTTCCATCAGCCTACTGAGTGCAATTTGCACTTAATTCAGGAATTTTACGCCAACTGGGACCCAAGTGACCTTGATCATGAGTTGAAGGTTCACGGGAAGGTAATTCATTTCACTGCTGCTAATATTAAAGAATTGTTGGGTATACCAGAGGTAAACCCAAATTTTTTGAAGCAGTTTATTGTTTTGCCTCCTTATGCACATATCAGACATCTGTTGTGTGGTACCCGCTCCTCAGCTCGTTGGACTAGGCATCGTGTCACTAGCCTGCACTCTTCTTTTACTTATGCTCAGATGGATGAGAAAGCCAGGATGTGGGGTTACAATTTTTATTCTTGCTTGATTCAGAGCAAGCATATGATGGAGGTTACTCGGGATAGGGTATGCATGATTTATATGCTGATGTGTGATGATGTTGATACTAATATGGGGCATGTAATTATTTCTGCTATGAAGAAGGCGCGTACCCAGGCAGGGCGTATCTTTAGTTTTAGAGGATTGGTGACCAGGTTTTTACGAAGGCACAAGGTTGATGAAGAGGAGCTGGACTATAAGCCCAAGGTTATTACTCGCCCAGTGGATATCACTACCGCTAGGAGCGCATCTGGGGAAAATGGCCCCATTTTGACCATGGTTGAGCGACAAACCCAGGATGATGAGATTTCGACTAGGATGTATGGCCTTCAGATATTGCAGCGGACTATTGGAGGCAGACCAGCTACACTAGAGGATCTCCATGTTGTAGAGTTAGATTACCACTCGAGCACCATGCTAGGACATTGTTGCGGATTAGCCCAGATTTTGTTGAGCCGATTGATGATGATATACCGATTGATAAAGAGCGGAGGTACAGGGATTCAGATATGGAGTCAGATGAGGAGGACCAGTCTAATGATGCAGCTGATGATGATGCTGATGACGTGGACGGGACTACTGAGGACATGAATGCCATAGTTCTATTTGAGTAACCAGGAAGTATACTGCCACCCTACCATAGGCTTATTTAAAATCCTAGGGATAGTGCTTTATTTAAGTATGGCTGGTGGGTTCGTATTTTGCTGTTTCATCTTATTTCTTTTCTATCTGAATAATTTTTATTTTCTGTTTTGTTGATTTTAACAAGTTCTAGCTATTCGGAACACTGGTCTGTAATAGTTAGTAACTTTATGGATTGCAATTTTCCCTTTTTGGCATTTATCGCATGTTGCTTTTAGTTCAAAGTACGTTTTTATTGCCATTTTTTCCCTCATTGGCAAGTTTTAGTTTCAAGTACTTACTTTTGCCCTCTTTGGCGATTAGGAATAAAAAAGTCATAGTTAGTTGCCATCCCTTATGATAGATGGATGACGACCGTCTTAAGGGGAGTGGTCGTAGGAAGTAAAGAATAAACGAGAACCTAATCACTATCTTAGAGGAGTGTGTAGAATGGGCCATATTTGTAGTAATGAGAATTAAATTGGATTTAAAAAACATAAAAGCGTCTTGATTTTAAGAAGGGATTTAAGTACAGATGATTTAATCTTAATAAGTGAAATCTGATATGTTAGCTTAATTTTGAATTCAATAAAGAACAAGATCGGAAACCTTAAGGACTCGATTTGATTCCATGTATGCACTTTGAGTGTGAGGATTTGTGTATATTTTATATGAATAGAAATGTCCTGAACTTTCCCAGTGTTCTTATAAAGCAAAATAAAAGGTTTTAGGTATAGGAAGTGATGTAGGCATTTCTTTGACAGTCGTGTTACTAGCCTAAATATACCTACCATGGTGCATAGTCCTAGTCAGCCCCGTTGAGCCTTTAGCCTATTTCTTTGGTAGCCATATATGTAGCCCTATCCTTCCATTTATAAATCTTAATTCCATCCAAATAAGCTCATAATTGTTTTAATATAAAATTAAGAGGAGATTAGGAGTTTGAAAATAAGAAGGAAAAGGTGAAATTGAAGTTCCAAAATAGTGGTTATTGATTTTTTAAAGTTCTTGGTGTGGTTGGGAGTTAGTAAAAAAGAAATTGTGCTTTAAAAATTTTCTAATTTGAGACAAAAATATTACAATGAACCTGTTTTGGCCCTGGTCCAGTTGGATAATGTGCACCTTAATGAAGGCAAGTTGCTTAAGTTAAGAATGGCTATAATAGGGGCGCGTAGCATAAAATTGGTGTGGAAAAGAGGAAAGTATTTTGGAAGAAAAATTTATACTCCCACCATGGTTTGAGTGAATAGGCTAATTGAAAGAGGAGTTGAAAAATAAAAGAATGGGGAGATAATAGTAGGGTAAATTGGTGTTGGAGAATCGATTTAATTGATAGTTCTTGTATTAAAGCACTTAGGAGCAATAGGCACTATTTCCTAAATAGTACCTACCTGTCCCCTAGACTTTATTACAACCCGAAAAGACCTAGTTGATCCTTCACCTCAATATCCGACTATTAGTAGAGTAGTACACTAAGGGCAAGCTTATGGTTCGTTCACTAGCATGTATGAATTCTTTGTTGAGAGAGAGTGATTTGATTTTAATACTCCCCTATCTTTGCATAGATATCATTGTGAGTTAATATGGGGAAGTTTTCTTTGTATGAGGATGCATACGGATGAAAGTCGGATTACTTATTGTGTTTTTTTGGATTGAGTACTTTGATTGAGTTCACTGACACGTTAGAAATCCATTATTGAGATAGAAAAAATTGAACTAACTTGTCCCATGTGCTAAAATTGTAATGACATGCTTAGGTAAGAATACAATATTGCAAAGTGTAAGTGCCTATTGCAACATAACTTTTAGATTGTGGTGTAAAGAGGACGTGATTGTGCTTTCGAATTAAATTTTTTGGGGACGAACAAGGCTTTAAGTGTGGGGTGGTGATCTTGGGCATATTTATATACTCAAAGCACCAATATGCACCCAGATTTAGACTTGCTTCGAGAACTTTTGCATAAATTCTTAAGTATATTTCAACTTTAATTTTGTTTCATGCCTAATGGAAATGATTAGTGCTTTCAGGCTAAAATCTTAAAGAATTAGACGCAATTGGATACACTAATGATATGAAATGATGGAAGGAATACAAGGTATTAAAATATAGCTTAAAAAGGCAAGCTGGAAGTCAGGAATTTTCATTTGGAGAGACTCCGCGTCGCGCCAACCAATAAAATGACATTGGTCGAATTCCAGTGAAGGTCCGTGATTATGGCACGTCGTGGAGAGGAAGGAAGTCACATATGTCACTTTTCAGTGTAGGTTCGTGATACCACCGCATTGCGGTGCAGTCCCAATTGTTAATTTATGTGACCTGGAAGTTTAGCGCGTCGCAGAGGAAGGATATTTCACAATTGTCTAAATCCAGTGGCTCACCGTGATAGTGGCACGTCGTGGTGATGGTGTATTTCACAAATTTTCACTAAATAATTGAATTCTGTGATTAACCAGATTTTGATAGGAAATGTCATTTGAAGGCATGGCGCGAGCGCCGCTTGGCAAAATTAGGAAGATTTTTAGCATTTTGTCCCATCTATAAAAGGAAAAATCCAGGACAATTTTGGGGACTTTTTGGCAAGCATAGCACCGGTGGAAAAGCAAAAAGTTCTCTCTTTTAGGGTTCTTAGAGATTCTTTTCAACTTCTTTACTTCAAGATTCATTCTTTGTATGATTAATTACTTATTTTGGATGTTGAATTCAAACATGAGTGGCTAAATACCCTTGTTCTGGGGTTGAGGCCAAGAACATGATTACTCTTTGATATTCTTTATAGTAGTTTCTTTTTGAATTATCACCTGGGTTGTTCTTAATTTCTTGAGCTTACTATTTTTAATGCTTAGCCGCCATTAGAATAAATTTATATTTCTATGTGAATCCGGGAGAAGAATCGTAGATTAGAACGAGGAAATTAAGGAGCAAAGTTCTTATTCTTTTATAAAATAAGGGGTTTGAATTAGCATATAGGATAGGGATATACCTAGAAGCCTTGTGTGGTTCAATTGTAAGAAGATAACTTTATGAATCTAGAAGAATTGTTGTATCTCTGTGGGAGTTGTAGCTGCAATATTCAATAGATAAAAGATTTTAGGTCGGCAGACCAAGATCGTTGCCTAAACCTTGTGAACCAACAACCCGATAACCAATTAGACTACTATAAGAATAGAGATTTGTATAATTGTTCGAGAAACCTCAACCCTGGAATTCTTATTATAATTGTTTACAACCGTTGCTTGCTTTGCTTTAGTCATAAAATTTTATTTCTTGTTTATTAATTTACATTTTTATTCTCAGTTTTAAAATCATCTTGATACTATACAACACCTAATACTCATCGTCTGAAACTAAAAGTTGGTTAAATTTCTAGTTGGTTAGTCCTCGTGGGAACGATATCTGATTGTCTAAATCACTATATTACTTGTACGATCACGTGCACTTGCGTGTGCGTCTGAGTCGCAATAAGTTTTTGACTACCCACAAGTGAAAAAAATGTAACACCCCACTGTAAATAGATATGCTAATCTCAACTAACTCCTATCACATAACAAAGAAACAAGAATCAGTAATCCCGCAAGAACAACCAAGATAATCAGATAAGACACCAACAGAGAAAAGATAGAAATAGTAAGGCAACCTAGACCAGATAATCTAGAGGGGGTGAAATAAGTGCACTTAATCTGTGGAGAAGATGAAGTGATAACGGTCTCTTGATCGATTTGTCAGATTTTGGAAAGTTGGTGGAGAAATTAATCGCTAAAATTTTATTGTCGTCACCTTTCCCTACTGCTGATAAAGTCCCTGAACTTGATTGCCGAAAAAATATACTGATCATCGAAAAATGTATTGGTCGCCGGAGAATGTAATATTCACTGGACTTGAAATATCTGAAAAGGGGTTAAAATGTTGATGCTTAATTTTTGCCCTCCACGACTAAGTTTAATTCCGAGTTTATTCAATTTTAAATAAAATTATAACATTTATGTTATCCGGATAAAAGCTTTCTAAAGTATTTATATGGACAATTTTGTCATTTTAAGTGACGATTATATTTAATCAAGGGCTTTCTTGAAAAATGATTCAAATGGTTAAAATCTTGATTCAAATATAATTTTGTCTCAAAATAATTTATTTGAAAATATGTTTGTTTGATTTTATTAAATCAAGAAGCACAAAAATAAATTGGATTTTAATTTATCTCGAATTGCGACTCAATTTAGTCAATATATTAAATTTGGCCACAATTAAAATAAAATTGGCCACAATTATAATACAATTGGCCAATTATATTCAATTTGACCAAAATTGAAATTTAATTTACTAAGTCCTAATCCAAAATAACCTTCAACCCACACCGAAAAATCAAAAATCAAAAATTTAAATTTTAAAATTCAAAATTTGTACTAGATAGTACAAATTTACCTCAACATTGTTCTTTTTTCATTTTGAAATTCAAAATTTATACTATATTGTACAATTCCACCTCAACCTTGTCCTTTTTTTCATTTTTGAAATTGAAAATTTATACTAGATTGTACAATTCTACCTCACTTTATCCTCCAACAAACCTTATCCTCAATTTTAAAATTCCAAAAACACCCTTAAGTTCTTTCTCCCACATTGGTGGATTCAAATAATTCAATCTCTATCTTTTTCTTTAAATACAACTACCATTTTAGTAGAAAGCAAGTCTCAAGGAGTGGAAAAACTTTTGAGCAAAGAGTTAAATTTTTTTAGTAAATTTTTTTTGAAGCAGTAGGCTAATCGAGGTTCTCAAAAGATCGCTTTCCGTTGGTGATCAAGACTCCGAAGAAAGCTTGAAGTCCCATTTTGCTGCTCCGAAAAAGGTAAACATATATTTTTCTTTTAGTTTTGTTATCAATTTCTTCTTCATCTCCTTCTTCGTAGTTTCGTAGTTGTAATTTTGTTTGCTAGAATTATTTGTTGTAGACGGCCTTAAAGGCCATAGGATGTTGTGATATCAATATTATGGCTATTTTTATGTTCATGGTATAAAATGAGCTAACAATAGTTGAACGTGTTTCTTTGGCTTTATTCTTTGATTATTATGATTAGATGAATAAAGTTTCGACCTTTGCTTGATTAAAATACGTACTCATGCCTTGTTTAAATTCGTTGTTGGTGGATATTTTCGTCTTTAGCATGTAAAGTTGTTTTCTTTATGTCAAAAAGAATAGTTACCATTGTTAAGGGTTTGTGAAATTGTTTCTCAATTTGAAGTAGCGAGCTACCCGCATTTAGGAATTTGGTGTTATTTTTGAAAGGCATATCATAGCGTGTTATGTTTGTGGCCTAGCGATTTGCAAAATCATTGCTTAAGGTTGAAGTTGACCACTTTGGCATACACATGATAGTTGGTTCATTCACACATAGAAATTATAATTCAAGAGCTACTTTTAAGATCTAACTCCTTTATCGATCCTTAATTCTTTTGATTAAAGAGTTATTTTTCTCCATGATTATATGCCACAATGAAATGCTAAGTTCTTTTGATATATATTTGCAGCCATGATTTACTCATTTTTGTGGTCAAAACTGTCTTTGATTTTCTCTTGTTTAGATTGAAAAGTTGTTAGGGTTATAGATTTTGTTGAAACAATGCAAAACTAAAATAGGAGTTGGCATAATTAGACACTTTTGTGCATTTCTTGAAGTATTTTTGTGCATTTAGACGTCTCATTGTTATTCACATACTACTATAAATTTTTCTTCAAACATGTTGATTGACTCTATTTGGTATTAAAAAAGTGTTGTTGCATTAATATGTCTTGTATTTCATATTTGAGATGTCACAAAAAGATTTTCTCATCTTATGTTCATTCCCCTTTTCTTTATTTAATGAAAACATGTCTTAGGCTATATCATATCATAGTATTTGGTACAAATATGTGTTAATCTATAGAAAATATTTGTCCAAATTTTAAGCAACTACTCTTGTGGGTCAATATCTTCTTTTCAAGGATTAGTTGATTATATTGTGCTAGGTTCGATTTTTTTTATTGTTTGAGAAATGGGTTAATTTCCTTTTTGTTGGATAATTTGATTTCTTTTTGATATCATAGTATACTATTTCTTTATGCTTGAGAATACTATTTTTTCATCTCATTATTTATTTATTAAATGTAGAATTTTCGAACACATATTAATTCTTTTTCTGTTATTTTTTTCTTTGCATGAATCTGTTTTGGAGTCCAAATAGACTCCTTTCCTCTTGCATTTCGTAATAGGCCAATGAGGCCCACCTCTTCTAGTCAAGTTTGGAGTTTAAACTCAAAGTCGATTATATGACGTTCGGGTGCAAGAAGATGAACGGAGAAGAAAAATGGGTCAAAACCTATTGATGAGGTCGCTAAGAGACTTGAAAGTCTCAATTTTTATTATTGTCTTATTCTTTATTTATTCATTTATTTATTTATCTATTTATTCATTCATTT